>JAMKCF010000064.1:0-502297 GCA_023634235.1 Pisaster brevispinus
AGTCTAGTCTAGAACGCTGCACCGTCAAATCGCACTTTTGTTTTCGACCCCAAAAATCAAAATGGCGACAGGGTACTACCTGTCAAATATTCCCAAAATTCGACCCCCGTAAGATGGCGATTTTCGGCGATCACTTTCGCGGACACCTCCCCCGACGGTGCTGGTTGGAATTTGAAGGCCGCAACCATTTTATTCCATGAATTATTGAGGTTTTTTGGGCAACAAAGATGGCGTCACTTTTGGTAGAAAGCTCCTAATTGCCCAGGTTTGGGGATTTGGCCATGTCCCCACACAGAAAAGGTCTTCAGGGAAGTCTAGTCTAGAACGCTGCACCGTCAAATCGCACTTTTGTTTTCGACCCCAAAAATCAAAATGGCGACAGGGTACTACCTGTCAAATATTCCCAAATTCGACCCCCGGTAAGATGGCGATTTTCGGCGATCACTTTTCGCGGACACCTCCCCCGACGGTGCTGGTTGGAATTTGAAGGCCGCAACCATTTTATTCCATGAATTATTGAGGTTTTTTGGGCAACAAAGATGGCGTCACTTTTGGTAGAAAGCTCCTAATTGCCCAGGTTTTGGGATTTGGCCATGTCCCCACACAGAAAAGGTCTTCAGGGAAGTCTAGTCTAGAACGCTGCACCGTCAAATCGCACTTTTGTTTTCGACACCAAAAATCAAAATGGCGACAGGGTACTACCTGTCAAATATTCCCAAAATTCGACCCCCGGTAAGATGGCGATTTTCGGCGATCACTTTTCGCGGACACCTCCCCCGACGGTGCTGGTTGGAATTTGAAGGCCGCAACCATTTTATTCCATGAATTATTGAGGTTTTTTGGGCAACAAAGATGGCGTCACTTTTGGTAGAAAGCTCCTAATTGCCCAGGTTTTGGGATTTGGCCATGTCCCCACACAGAAAAGGTCTTCAGGGAAGTCTAGTCTAGAACGCTGCACCGTCAAATCGCACTTTTGTTTTCGACCCCAAAAATCAAAATGGCGACAGGGTACTACCTGTCAAATATTCCCAAAATTCGACCCCCGGTAAGATGGCGATTTTCGGCGATCACTTTTCGCGGACACCTCCCCCGACGGTGCTGGTTGGAATTTGAAGCCGCAACCATTTTATTCCATGAATTATTGAGGTTTTTTGGGCAACAAAGATGGCGTCACTTTTTGGTAGAAAGCTCCTAATTGCCCAGGTTTTGGGATTTGGCCATGTCCCCACACAGAAAAGGTCTTCAGGGAAGTCTAGTCTAGAACGCTGCACCGTCAAATCGCACTTTTGTTTTCGACCCCAAAAATCAAAATGGCGACAGGGTACTACCTGTCAAATATTCCCAAAATTCGACCCCCGGTAAGATGGCGATTTTCGGCGATCACTTTTCGCGGACACCTCCCCCGACGGTGCTGGTTGGAATTTGAAGGCCGCAACCATTTTATTCCATGAATTATTGAGGTTTTTTGGGCAACAAAGATGGCGTAACTTTTTGGTAGAAAGCTCCTAATTGCCCAGGTTTTGGGATTTGGCCATGTCCCCACACAGAAAAGGTCTTCAGGGAAGTCTAGTCTAGAACGCCTGCACCGTCAAATCGCACTTTTGTTTTCGACCCCAAAAATCAAAATGGCGACAGGGTACTACCTGTCAAATATTCCCAAAATTCGACCCCCGGTAAGATGGCGATTTTCGGCGATCACTTTTCGCGGACACCTCCCCCGACGGTGCTGGTTGGAATTTGAAGGCCGCAACCATTTTATTCCATGAATTATTGAGGTTTTTTGGGCAACAAAGATGGCGTCACTTTTTGGTAGAAAGCTCCTAATTGCCCAGGTTTTGGGATTTGGCCATGTCCCCACACAGAAAAGGTCTTCAGGGAAGTCTAGTCTAGAACGCTGCACCGTCAAATCGCACTTTTGTTTTCGACCCCAAAAATCAAATGGCGACAGGGTACTACCTGTCAAATATTCCCAAAATTCGACCCCCGGTAACATGGCGATTTTCGGCGATCACTTTTCGCGGACCACCTCCCCCGACGGTGCTGGTTGGAATTTGAAGGCCGCAACCATATTATTCCATGAATTATTGAGGTTTTTTGGGCAACAAAGATGGCGTCACTTTTTGGTAGAAAGCTCCTAATTGCCCAGGTTTTGGGATTTGGCCATGTCCCCACACAGAAAAGGTCTTCAGGGAAGTCTAGTCTAGAACGCTGCACCGTCAAATCGCACTTTTGTTTTCGACCCCAAAAATCAAAATGGCGACAGGGTACTACCTGTCAAATATTCCCAAAATTCGACCCCCGGTAACATGGCGATTTTCGGCGATCACTTTTCGCGGACACCTCCCCCGACGGTGCTGGTTGGAATTTGAAGCCCGCAACCATTTTATTCCATTAATTATTGAGGTTTTTTGGGCAACAAAGATGGCGTCCACTTTTTGGTAGAAAGCTCCTAATTGCCCAGGTTTTGGGATTTGGCCATGTCCCCACACAGAAAAGGTCTTCAGGGAAGTCTAGTCTAGAACGCTGCACCGTCAAATCGCACTTTTGTTTTCGACCCCAAAAATCAAAATGGCGACAGGGTACTACCTGTCAAATATTCCCAAAATTCGACCCCCGGTAAGATGGCGATTTTCGGCGATCACTTTTCGCGGACACCTCCCCCGACGGTGGCTGGTTGGAATTTGAAGGCCGCAAGGATTTTATTCCATGAATTATTGAGGTTTTTTGGGCAACAAAGATGGCGTCACTTTTTGGTAGAAAGCTCCTTATTGCCCAGGTTTTGGGATTTGGCCATGTCCCCACACAGAAAAGGTCTTCAGGGAAGTCTAGTCTAGAACGCTGCACCGTCAAATCGCACTTTTGTTTTCGACCCCAAAAATCAAAATGGCGACAGGGTACTACCTGTCAAATATTCCCCAAAATTCGACCCCCGGTAAGATGGCGATTTTCGGCGATCACTTTTCGCGGACACCTCCCCCGACGGTGCTGGTTGGAATTTGAAGGCCGCAACCATTTTATTCCATGAATTATTGAGGTTTTTTGGGCAACAAAGATGGCGTCACTTTTTGGTAGAAAGCTCCTAATTGCCCAGGTTTTGGGATTTGGCCATGTCCCCACACAGAAAAGGTCTTCAGGGAAGTCTAGTCTAGAACGCTGCACCGTCAAATCGCACTTTTGTTTTCGACCCCAAAAATCAAAATGGCGACAGGGTACTACCTGTCAAATATTCCCAAAATTCGACCCCCGGTAAGATGGCGATTTTCGGCGATCACTTTTCGCGGACACCTCCCCCGACGGTGCTGGTTGGAATTGAAGGCCGCAACATTTTATTCCATGAATTATTGAGGTTTTTTTGGGCAACAAAGATGGCGTCACTTTTTGGTAGAAAGCTCCTAATTGCCCAGGTTTTGGGATTTGGCCATGTCCCCACACAGAAAAGGTCTTCAGGGAAGTCTAGTCTAGAACGCTGCACCGGTCAAATCGCACTTTTGTTTTCGACCCCAAAAATCAAATGGCGACAGGGTACTACCTGTCAAATATTCCCAAAATTCGACCCCCGGTAAGATGGCGATTTTCGGCGATCACTTTTCGCGGACACCTCCCCCGACGGTGCTGGTTGGAATTTGAAGGCCGCAAAGCATTTTTATTCCATGAATTATTGAGGTTTTTTGGGCAACAAAGATGGCGTCACTTTTTGGTAGAAAGCTCCTAATTGCCCAGGTTTTGGGATTTGGCCATGTCCCCACACAGAAAAGGTCTTCAGGGAAGTCTAGTCTAGAACGCTGCACCGTCAAATCGCACTTTTGTTTTCGACCCCAAAAATCAAAATGGCGACAGGGTACTACCTGTCAAATATTCCCAAAATTCGACCCCCGGTAAGATGGCGATTTTCGGCGATCACTTTTCGCGGACACCTCCCCCGACGGTGCTGGTTGGAATTTGAAGGCCGCAACCATTTTATTCCATGAATTATTGAGGTTTTTTGGGCAACAAAGATGGCGTCACTTTTTGTAGAAAGCTCCTAATTGCCCAGGTTTTGGGATTTGGCCATGTCCCCACACAGAAAAGGTCTTCAGGGAAGTCTAGTCTAGAACGCTGCACCGTCAAATCGCACTTTTGTTTTCGACCCCAAAAATCAAAATGGCGACAGGGTACTACCTGTCAAATATTCCCAAAAATTCGACCCCCGGTAAGATGGCGATTTTCGGCGATCACTTTTCGCGGACACCTCCCCGACGGTGCTGGTTGGAATTTGAAGGCCGCAACCATTTTATTCCATGAATTATTGAGGTTTTTTGGGCAACAAAGATGGCGTCACTTTTTGGTTAGAAAGCTCCTAATTGCCCAGGTTTTGGGATTTGGCCATGTCCCCACACAGAAAAGGTCTTCAGGGAAGTCTAGTCTAGAACGCTGCACCGTCAAATCGCACTTTTTGTTTTTCGACCCCAAAAATCAAAATGGCGACAGGGTACTACCTGTCAAATATTCCCAAAATTCGACCCCCGGTAAGATGGCGATTTTCGGCGATCACTTTTCGCGGACACCTCCCCCGACGGTGCTGGTTGGAATTTGAAGCCCGCAACCATTTTATTCCATTAATTATTGAGGTTTTTTGGGCAACAAAGATGGCGTCACTTTTTGGTAGAAAGCTCCTAATTGCCCAGGTTTTGGGATTTGGCCATGTCCCCACACAGAAAAGGTCTTCAGGGAAGTCTAGTCTAGAACGCTGCACCGTCAAATCGCACTTTTGTTTCGACCCCAAAAATCAAAATGGCGACAGGGTACTACCTGTCAAATATTCCCAAAATTCGACCCCCGGTAAGATGGCGATTTTCGGCGATCACTTTTCGCGGACACCTCCCCGACGGTGCTGGTTGGAATTGAAGGCCGCAAGGATTTTATTCCATGAATTATTGAGGTTTTTTGGGCAACAAAGATGGCGTCACTTTTTGGTAGAAAGCTCCTTATTGCCCAGGTTTTGGGATTTGGCCATGTCCCCACACAGAAAAGGTCTTCAGGGAAGTCTAGTCTAGAACGCTGCACCGTCAAATCGCACTTTTGTTTTCGACCCAAAAATCAAAATGGCGACAGGGTACTACCTGTCAAATATTCCCAAAATTCGACCCCGGTAAGATGGCGATTTTCGGCGATCACTTTTCGCGGACACCTCCCCGACGGTGCTGGTTGGAATTTGAAGGCCGCAACCATTTTATTCCATGAATTATTGAGGTTTTTTGGGCAACAAAGATGGCGTCACTTTTTGGTAGAAAGCTCCTAATTGCCCAGGTTTTGGGATTTGGCCATGTCCCCACACAGAAAAGGTCTTCAGGGAAGTCTAGTCTAGAACGCTGCACCGTCAAATCGCACTTTTGTTTTCGACCCCAAAAATCAAAATGGCGACAGGGTACTACCTGTCAAATATTCCCAAAATTCGACCCCCGGTAAGATGGCGATTTTTCGGCGATCACTTTTCGCGGACACCTCCCCCGACGGTGCTGGTTGGAATTTGAAGGCCGCAACCATTTTATTCCATGAATTATTGAGGTTTTTTGGGCAACAAAGATGGCGTCACTTTTTGGTAGAAAGCTCCTAATTCCCCAGGTTTTGGGATTTGGCCATGTCCCCACACAGAAAGGTCTTCAGGGAAGTCTAGTCTAGAACGCTGCACCGTCAAATCGCACTTTTGTTTTCGACCCCAAAAATCAAAATGGCGACAGGGTACTACCTGTCAAATATTCCAAAATTCGACCCCCGGTAAGATGGCGATTTTCGGCGATCACTTTTCGCGGACACCTCCCCCCGACGGTGCTGGTTGGAATTTGAAGGCCGCAACCATTTTATTCCATGAATTATTGAGGTTTTTTGGGCAACAAAGATGGCGTCACTTTTTGGTAGAAAGCTCCTAATTGCCCAGGTTTTGGGATTTGGCCATGTCCCCACACAGAAAAGGTCTTCAGGAAGTCTAGTCTAGAACGCTGCACCGTCAAATCGCACTTTTGTTTTCGACCCCAAAAATCAAAATGGCGACAGGGTACTACCTGTCAAATATTCCCAAAATTCGACCCCCGGTAAGATGGCGATTTTCGGCGATCACTTTTCGCGGACACCTCCCCCGACGGTGCTGGTTGGAATTTGAAGGCCGCAAGCATTTTATTCAATGAATTATTGAGGTTTTTTGGGCAACAAAGATGGCGTCACTTTTTGGTAGAAAGCTCCTAATTGCCCCAGGTTTTGGGATTTGGCCATGTCCCCACACAGAAAAGGTCTTCAGGGAAGTCTAGTCTAGAACGCTGCACCGTCAAATCGCACTTTTGTTTTCGACCCCAAAAATCAAAATGGCGACAGGGGTACTACCTGTCAAATATTCCAAAATTCGACCCCCGGTAAGATGGCGATTTTCGGCGATCACTTTTCGCGGGACACCTCCCCCGACGGTGCTGGTTGGAATTTGAAGGCCGCAACCATTTTATTCCATGAATTATTGAGGTTTTTTGGGCAACAAAGATGGGGTCACTTTTTGATAGAAAGCTCCTAATTGCCCAGGTTTTGGGATTTGGCCATGTCCCCACACAGAAAAGGTCTTCAGGGAAGTCTAGTCTAGAACGCTGCACCGTCAAATCGCACTTTTGTTTTCGACCCCAAAAATCAAAATGGCGACAGGGTACTACCTGTCAAATATTCCCAAAATTCGACCCCCGGTAAGATGGCGATTTTCGGCGATCACTTTTCGCGGACACCTCCCCGACGGTGCTGGTTGGAATTTGAAGGCCGCAACCATCTTTATTCCATGAATTATTGAATTTTTTTGGGCAACAAAGTTGGCGTCACTTTTTGGTAGAAAGCTCCTAATTGCCCAGGTTTTGGGATTTGGCCATGTCCCCACACGGAAAAGGTCTTCAGGGAAGTCTAGTCTAGAACGCTGCACCGTCAAATCGCACTTTTGTTTTCGACCCCAAAAATCAAAATGGCGACAGGGTACTACCTCTCAAATATTCCCAAAATTCGACCCCCGGTAAGATGGCGATTTTCGGCGATCACTTTTCGCGGACACCTCCCCCGACGGTGCTGGTTGGAATTTGAAGGCCGCAACCATTTTATTCCATGAATTATTGAGGTTTTTTGGGCAACAAAGATGGCGTCACTTTTTGGTAGAAAGCTCCTAATTGCCCAGGTTTTGGGATTTGGCCATGTCCCCACACAGAAAATGGTCTTCAGGGAAGTCTAGTCTAGAACGCTGCACCGTCAAATCGCACTTTTGTTTTCGACCCCAAAAATCAAAATGGCGACAGGGTACTACCTCTCAAATATTCCCAAAATTCGACCCCCGGTAAGATGGCGATTTTCGGCGATCACTTTTCGCGGACACCTCCCCCGACGGTGCTGGTTGGAATTTGAAGGCCGCAAGCATTTTATTCCATGAATTATTGAGGTTTTTGGGGCAACAAAGATGGCGTCACTTTTTGGTAGAAAGCTCCTAATTGCCCAGGTTTTGGGATTTGGCCATGTCCCCACACAGAAAAGGTCTTCAGGGAAGTCTAGTCTAGAACGCTGCACCGTCAAATCGCACTTTTGTTTTCGACCCCAAAAATCAAAATGGCGACAGGGTACTACCTCTCAAATATTCCCAAAATTCGACCCCCGGGTAAGATGGCGATTTTCGGCGATCACTTTTCGCGGACACCTCCCCCGACGGTGCTGGTTGGAATTTGAAGGCCGCAAGCATTTTATTCCATGAATTATTGAGGTTTTTGGGGCAACAAAGATGGCGTCACTTTTTGGTAGAAAGCTCCTAATTGCCCAGGTTTTGGGATTTGGCCATGTCCCACACAGAAAAGGTCTTCAGGGAAGTCTAGTCTAGAACGCTGCACCGTCAAATCGCACTTTTGTTTTCGACCCCAAAAATCAAAATGGCGACAGGGTACTACCTGTCAAATATTCCCAAAATTCGACCCCCGGTAAGATGGCGATTTTCGGCGATCACTTTTCGCGGACACCTCCCCCGACGGTGCTGGTTGGAATTTGAAGGCCGCAAGCATTTTATTCCATGAATTATTGAGGTTTTTTGGGCAACAAAGATGGCGTCACTTTTTGGTAGAAAGCTCCTAATTGCCCAGGTTTTGGATTTGGCCATGTCCCCACACAGAAAAGGTCTTCAGGGAAGTCTAGTCTAGAACGCTGCACCGTCAAATCGCACTTTTGTTTTCGACCCCAAAAATCAAAATGGCGACAGGGTACTACCTGTCAAATATTCCCAAAATTCGACCCCCGGTAAGATGGCGATTTTCGGCGATCACTTTTCGCGGACACCTCCCCCGACGGTGCTGGTTGGAATTTGAAGGCCGCAAGCATTTTATTCCATGAATTATTGAGGTTTTTGGGGCAACAAAAGATGGCGTCACTTTTTGGTAGAAAGCTCCTAATTGCCCAGGTTTTGGGATTTGGCCATGTCCCCACACAGAAAAGGTCTTCAGGGAAGTCTAGTCTAGAACGCTGCACCGTCAAATCGCACTTTTGTTTCGACCCCAAAAATCAAAATGGCGACAGGGTACTACCTGTCAAATATTCCCAAAATTCGACCCCCGGTAAGATGGCGATTTTCGGCGATCACTTTTCGCGGACACCTCCCCCGACGGTGCTGGTTGGAATTTGAAGGCCGCAAGCATTTTATTCCATGAATTATTGAGGTTTTTGGGGCAACAAAGATGGCGTCACTTTTTGGTAGAAAGCTCCTAATTGCCCAGGTTTTGGGATTTGGCCATGTCCCCACACAGAAAAGGTCTTCAGGGAAGTCTAGTCTAGAACGCTGCACCGTCAAATCGCACTTTTGTTTTCGACCCCAAAAATCAAAATGGCGACAGGGTACTACCTCTCAAATATTCCCAAAATTCGACCCCCGGTAAGGATGGCGATTTTCGGCGATCACTTTTCGCGGACACCTACCCCGACGGTGCTGGTTGGAATTTGAAGGCCGCAAGCATTTTATTCCATGAATTATTGAGGTTTTTGGGGCAACAAAGATGGCGTCACTTTTTGGTAGAAAGCTCCTAATTGCCCAGGTTTTGGGATTTGGCCATGTCCCCACACAGAAAAGGTCTTCAGGGAAGTCTAGTCTAGAACGCTGCACCGTCAAATCGCACTTTTGTTTTCGACCCCAAAAATCAAAATGGCGACAGGGGTACTACCTGTCAAATATTCCCAAAATTCGACCCCCGGTAAGATGGCGATTTTCGGCGATCACTTTTCGCGGACACCTCCCCCGACGGTGCTGGTTGGAATTTGAAGGCCGCAAGCATTTTATTCCATGAATTATTGAGGTTTTTGGGGCAACAAAGATGCGTCACTTTTTGGTAGAAAGCTCCTAATTGCCCCAGGTTTTGGGATTTGGCCATGTCCCCACACAGAAAAGGTCTTCAGGGAAGTCTAGTCTAGAACGCTGCACCGTCAAATCGCACTTTTGTTTTCGACCCCAAAAATCAAAATGGCGACAGGGTACTACCTGTCAAATATTCCCAAAATTCGACCCCCGGTAAGATGGCGATTTTCGGCGATCACTTTTCGCGGACACCTCCCCCGACGGTGCTGGTTGGAATTTGAAGGCCGCAAGCATTTATTCCATGAATTATTGAGGTTTTTTGGGGCAACAAAGATGGCGTCACTTTTTGGTAGAAAGCTCCTAATTGCCCAGGTTTTGGGATTTGGCCATGTCCCCACACAGAAAAGGTCTTCAGGGAAGTCTAGTCTAGAACGCTGCACCGTCAAATCGCACTTTTGTTTTCGACCCCAAAAATCAAAATGGCGACAGGGTACTACCTGTCAAATATTCCCAAAATTCGACCCCCGGTAAGATGGCGATTTTCGGCGATCACTTTTCGCGGACACCTCCCCCGACGGTGCTGGTTGGAATTTGAAGGCCGCAAGCATTTTATTCCATGAATTATTGAGGTTTTTGGGGCAACAAAGATGGCGTCACTTTTTGGTAGAAAGCTCCTAATTGCCCAGGTTTTGGGATTTGGCCATGTCCCCACACAGAAAAGGTCTTCAGGGAAGTCTAGTCTAGAACGCTGCACCGTCAAATCGCACTTTTGTTTTCGACCCCAAAAATCAAAATGGCGACAGGGTACTACCTGTAAAATATTCCCAAAATTCGACCCCCGGTAAGATGGCGATTTTCGGCGATCACTTTTCGCGGACACCTCCCCCGACGGTGCTGGTTGGAATTTGAAGGCCGCAACCATTTTATTCCATGAATTATTGAGGTTTTTGGGGCAACAAAGATGGCGTCACTTTTTGGTAGAAAGCTCCTAATTGCCCAGTTTTTGGGATTTGGCCATGTCCCCACACAGAAAACGTCTTCAGGGAAGTCTAGTCTAGAACGCTGCACCGTCAAATCGCACTTTTGTTTTCGACCCCAAAAATCAAAATGGCGACAGGGTACTACCTGTCAAATATTCCCAAAATTCGACCCCCGGTAAGATGGCGATTTTCGGCGATCACTTTTCGCGGACACCTCCCCCGACGGTGCTGGTTGGAATTTGAAGGCCGCAACCATTTTATTCCATGAATTATTGAGGTTTTTGGGGCAACAAAGATGGTGTCACTTTTTGGTAGAAAGCTCCTAATTGCCCAGGTTTTGGGATTTGGCCATGTCCCCACACAGAAAAGGTCTTCAGGGAAGTCTAGTCTGGAACGCTGCACCGTCAAATCGCACTTTTGTTTTCGACCCCAAAAATCAAAATGGCGACAGGGTACTACCTGTCAAATATTCCCAAAATTCGACCCCCGGTAAGATGGCGATTTTCGGCGATCACTTTTCGCGGACACCTCCCCCGACGGTGCTGGTTGGAATTTGAAGGCCGCAAGCATTTTATTCCATGAATTATTGAGGTTTTTGGGGCAACAAAGATGGCGTCACTTTTTGGTAGAAAGCTCCTAATTGCCCAGGTTTTGGGATTTGGCCATGTCCCCACACAGAAAAGGTCTTCAGGGAAGTCTAGTCTAGAACGCTGCACCGTCAAATCGCACTTTTGTTTTCGACCCCAAAAATCAAAATGGCGACAGGGTACTACCTGTCAAATATTCCCAAAATTCGACCCCCGGTAAGATGGCGATTTTCGGCGATCACTTTTCGCGGACACCTCCCCCGACGGTGCTGGTTGGAATTTGAAGGCCGCAAGCATTTTATTCCATGAATTATTGAGGTTTTTGGGGCAACAAAGATGGCGTCACTTTTTGGTAGAAAGCTCCTAATTGCCCAGGTTTTGGGATTTGGCCATGTCCCCACACAGAAAAGGTCTTCAGGGAAGTCTAGTCTAGAACGCTGCACCGTCAAATCGCACTTTTGTTTTCGACCCCAAAAATCAAAATGGCGACAGGGTACTACCTGTCAAATATTCCCAAAATTCCATCCCCGGTAAGATGGCGATTTTCGGCGATCACTTTTCGCGGACACCTCCCCCGACGGTGCTGGTTGGAATTTGAAGGCCGCAACCATTTTATTCCATGAATTATTGAGGTTTTTGGGGCAACAAAGATGGCGTCACTTTTTGGTAGAAAGCTCCTAATTGCCCAGGTTTTGGGATTTGGCCATGTCCCCACACAGAAAAGGTCTTCAGGGAAGTCTAGTCTAGAACGCTGCACCGTCAAATCGCACTTTTGTTTTCGACCCCAAAAATCAAAATGGCGACAGGGTACTACCTGTCAAATATTCCCAAAATTCGACCCCCGGTAAGATGGCGATTTTCGGCGATCACTTTTCGCGGACACCTCCCCCGACGGTGCTGGTTGGAATTTGAAGGCCGCAAGCATTTTATTCCATGAATTATTGAGGTTTTTGGGGCAACAAAGATGGCGTCACTTTTTGGTAGAAAGCTCCTAATTGCCCAGGTTTTGGGATTTGGCCATGTCCCCACACAGAAAAGGTCTTCAGGGAAGTCTAGTCTAGAACGCTGCACCGTCAAATCGCACTTTTGTTTTCGACCCCAAAAATCAAAATGGCGACAGGGTACTACCTGTCAAATATTCCCAAAATTCGACCCCCGGTAAGATGGCGATTTTCGGCGATCACTTTTCGCGGACACCTCCCCCGACGGTGCTGGTTGGAATTTGAAGGCTGCAACCATTTTATTCCATGAATTATTGAGGTTTTTGGGGCAACAAAGATGGCGTCACTTTTTGGTAGAAAGCTCCTAATTGCCCAGGTTTTGGGATTTGGCCATGTCCCCACACAGAAAAGGTCTTCAGGGAAGTCTAGTCTAGAACGCTGCACCGTCAAATCGCACTTTTGTTTTCGACCCCAAAAATCAAAATGGCGACAGGGTACTACCTGTCAAATATTCCCAAAATTCGACCCCCGGTAAGATGGCGATTTTCGGCGATCACTTTTCGCGGACACCTCCCCCGACGGTGCTGGTTGGAATTTGAAGGCCGCAAGCATTTTATTCCATGAATTATTGAGGTTTTTGGGGCAACAAAGATGGCGTCACTTTTTGGTAGAAAGCTCCTAATTGCCCAGGTTTTGGGATTTGGCCATGTCCCCACACAGAAAAGGTCTTCAGGGAAGTCTAGTCTAGAACGCTGCACCGTCAAATCGCACTTTTGTTTTCGACCCCAAAAATCAAAATGGCGACAGGTTACTACCTGTCAAATATTCCCAAAATTCGACCCCCGGTAAGATGGCGATTTTCGGTGATCACTTTTCGCGGACACCTCCCCCGACGGTGCTGGTTGGAATTTGAAGGCCGCAAGCATTTTATTCCATGAATTATTGAGGTTTTTGGGGCAACAAAGATGGCGTCACTTTTTGGTAGAAAGCTCCTAATTGCCCAGGTTTTGGGATTTGGCCATGTCCCCACACAGAAAAGGTCTTCAGGGAAGTCTAGTCTAGAACGCTGCACCGTCAAATCGCACTTTTGTTTTCGACCCCAAAAATCAAAATGGCGACAGGGTACTACCTGTCAAATATTCCCAAAATTCGACCCCCGGTAAGATGGCGATTTTCGGCGATCACTTTTCGCGGACACCTCCCCCGACGGTGCTGGTTGGAATTTGAAGGCCGCAACCATTTTATTCCATGAATTATTGAGGTTTTTGGGGCAACAAAGATGGCGTCACTTTTTGGTAGAAATCTCCTAATTGCCCAGGTTTTGGGATTTGGCCATGTCCCCACACAGAAAAGGTCTTCAGGGAAGTCTAGTCTGGAACGCTGCACCGTCAAATCGCACTTTTGTTTTCGACCCCAAAAATCAAAATGGCGACAGGGTACTACCTGTCAAATATTCCCAAAATTCGACCCCCGGTAAGATGGCGATTTTCGGCGATCACTTTTCGCGGACACCTCCCCCGACGGTGCTGGTTGGAATTTGAAGGCCGCAAGCATTTTATTCCATGAATTATTGAGGTTTTTCGGGCAACAAAGATGGCGTCACTTTTTGGTAGAAAGCTCCTAATTGCCCAGGTTTTGGGATTTGGCCATGTCCCCACACAGAAAAGGTCTTCAGGGAAGTCTAGTCTAGAACGCTGCACCGTCAAATCGCACTTTTGTTTTCGACCCCAAAAATCAAAATGGCGACAGGGTACTACCTGTCAAATATTCCCAAAATTCGACCCCCGGTAAGATGGCGATTTTCGGCGATCACTTTTCGCGGACACCTCCCCCGACGGTGCTGGTTGGAATTTGAAGGCCGCAAGCATTTTATTCCATGAATTATTGAGGTTTTTGGGGCAACAAAGATGGCGTCACTTTTTGGTAGAAAGCTCCTAATTGCCCAGGTTTTGGGATTTGGCCATGTCCCCACACAGAAAAGGTCTTCAGGGAAGTCTAGTCTAGAACGCTGCACCGTCAAATCGCACTTTTGTTTTCGACCCCAAAAATCAAAATGGCGACAGGGTACTACCTGTCAAATATTCCCAAAATTCGACCCCCGGTAAGATGGCGATTTTCGGCGATCACTTTTCGCGGACACCTCCCCCGACGGTGCTGGTTGGAATTTGAAGGCCGCAAGCATTTTATTCCATGAATTATTGAGGTTTTTGGGGCAACAAAGAGGGCGTCACTTTTTGGTAGAAAGCTCCTAATTGCCCAGATTTTGGGATTTGGCCATGTCCCCACACAGAAAAGGTCTTCAGGGAAGTCTAGTCTAGAACGCTGCACCGTCAAATCGCACTTTTGTTTTCGACCCCAAAAATCAAAATGGCGACAGGGTACTACCTGTCAAATATTCCCAAAATTCGACCCCCGGTAAGATGGCGATTTTCGGCGATCACTTTTCGCGGACACCTCCCCCGACGGTGCTGGTTGGAATTTGAAGGCCGCAAGCATTTTATTCCATGAATTATTGAGGTTTTTGGGGCAACAAAGATGGCGTCACTTTTTGGTAGAAAGCTCCTAATTGCCCAGGTTTTGGGATTTGGCCATGTCCCCACACAGAAAAGGTCTTCAGGGAAGTCTAGTCTAGAACGCTGCACCGTCAAATCGCACTTTTGTTTTCGACCCCAAAAATCAAAATGGCGACAGGGTACTACCTGTCAAATATTCCCAAAATTCGACCCCCGGTAAGATGGCGATTTTCGGCGATCACTTTTCGCGGACACCTCCCCCGACGGTGCTGGTTGGAATTTGAAGGCCGCAAGCATTTTATTCCATGAATTATTGAGGTTTTTGGGGCAACAAAGATGGCGTCACTTTTTGGTAGAAAGCTCCTAATTGCCCAGGTTTTGGGATTTGGCCATGTCCCCACACAGAAAAGGTCTTCAGGGAAGTCTAGTCTAGAACGCTGCACCGTCAAATCGCACTTTTGTTTTCGACCCCAAAAATCAAAATGGCGACAGGGTACTACCTGTCAAATATTCCCAAAATTCGACCCCCGGTAAGATGGCGATTTTCGGCGATCACTTTTCGCGGACACCTCCCCCGACGGTGCTGGTTGGAATTTGAAGGCCGCAAGCATTTTATTCCATGAATTATTGAGGTTTTTGGGGCAACAAAGATGGCGTCACTTTTTGGTAGAAAGCTCCTAATTGCCCAGGTTTTGGGATTTGGCCATGTCCCCACACAGAAAAGGTCTTCAGGGAAGTCTAGTCTAGAACGCTGCACCGTCAAATCGCACTTTTGTTTTCGACCCCAAAAATCAAAATGGCGACAGGGTACTACCTGTCAAATATTCCCAAAATTCGACCCCCGGTAAGATGGCGATTTTCGGCGATCACTTTTCGCGGACACCTCCCCCGACGGTGCTGGTTGGAATTTGAAGGCCGCAAGCATTTTATTCCATGAATTATTGAGGTTTTTGGGGCAACAAAGATGGCGTCACTTTTTGGTAGAAAGCTCCTAATTGCCCAGGTTTTGGGATTTGGCCATGTCCCCACACAGAAAAGGTCTTCAGGGAAGTCTAGTCTAGAACGCTGCACCGTCAAATCGCACTTTTGTTTTCGACCCCAAAAATCAAAATGGCGACAGGGTACTACCTGTCAAATATTCCCAAAATTCGACCCCCGGTAAGATGGCGATTTTCGGCGATCACTTTTCGCGGACACCTCCCCCGACGGTGCTGGTTGGAATTTGAAGGCCGCAAGCATTTTATTCCATGAATTATTGAGGTTTTTGGGGCAACAAAGATGGCGTCACTTTTTGGTAGAAAGCTCCTAATTGCCCAGGTTTTGGGATTTGGCCATGTCCCCACACAGAAAAGGTCTTCAGGGAAGTCTAGTCTAGAACGCTGCACCGTCAAATCGCACTTTTGTTTTCGACCCCAAAAATCAAAATGGCGACAGGGTACTACCTGTCAAATATTCCCAAAATTCGACCCCCGGTAAGATGGCGATTTTCGGCGATCACTTTTCGCGGACACCTCCCCCGACGGTGCTGGTTGGAATTTGAAGGCCGCAAGCATTTTATTCCATGAATTATTGAGGTTTTTGGGGCAACAAAGATGGCGTCACTTTTTGGTAGAAAGCTCCTAATTGCCCAGGTTTTGGGATTTGGCCATGTCCCCACACAGAAAAGGTCTTCAGGGAAGTCTAGTCTAGAACGCTGCACCGTCAAATCGCACTTTTGTTTTCGACCCCAAAAATCAAAATGGCGACAGGGTACTACCTGTCAAATATTCCCAAAATTCGACCCCCGGTAAGATGGCGATTTTCGGCGATCACTTTTCGCGGACACCTCCCCCGACGGTGCTGGTTGGAATTTGAAGGCCGCAAGCATTTTATTCCATGAATTATTGAGGTTTTTGGGGCAACAAAGATGGCGTCACTTTTTGGTAGAAAGCTCCTAATTGCCCAGGTTTTGGGATTTGGCCATGTCCCCACACAGAAAAGGTCTTCAGGGAAGTCTAGTCTAGAACGCTGCACCGTCAAATCGCACTTTTGTTTTCGACCCCAAAAATCAAAATGGCGACAGGGTACTACCTGTCAAATATTCCCAAAATTCGACCCCCGGTAAGATGGCGATTTTCGGCGATCACTTTTCGCGGACACCTCCCCCGACGGTGCTGGTTGGAATTTGAAGGCCGCAAGCATTTTATTCCATGAATTTTTGAGGTTTTTGGGGCAACAAAGATGGCGTCACTTTTTGGTAGAAAGCTCCTAATTGCCCAGGTTTTGGGATTTGGCCATGTCCCCACACAGAAAAGGTCTTCAGGGAAGTCTAGTCTAGAACGCTGCACCGTCAAATCGCACTTTTGTTTTCGACCCCAAAAATCAAAATGGCGACAGGGTACTACCTGTCAAATATTCCCAAAATTCGACCCCCGGTAAGATGGCGATTTTCGGCGATCACTTTTCGCGGACACCTCCCCCGACGGTGCTGGTTGGAATTTGAAGGCCGCAAGCATTTTATTCCATGAATTATTGAGGTTTTTGGGGCAACAAAGATGGCGTCACTTTTTGGTAGAAAGCTCCTAATTGCCCAGGTTTTGGGATTTGGCCATGTCCCCACACAGAAAAGGTCTTCAGGGAAGTCTAGTCTAGAACGCTGCACCGTCAAATCGCACTTTTGTTTTCGACCCCAAAAATCAAAATGGCGACAGGGTACTACCTGTCAAATATTCCCAAAATTCGACCCCCGGTAAGATGGCGATTTTCGGCGATCACTTTTCGCGGACACCTCCCCCGACGGTGCTGGTTGGAATTTGAAGGCCGCAAGCATTTTATTCCATGAATTATTGAGGTTTTTGGGGCAACAAAGATGGCGTCACTTTTTGGTAGAAAGCTCCTAATTGCCCAGGTTTTGGGATTTGGCCATGTCCCCACACAAAAAAAAAAGGTCTTCAGGGAAGTCTAGTCTAGAACGCTGCACCGTCAAATCGCACTTTTGTTTTCGACCCCAAAAATCAAAATGGCGACAGGGTACTACCTGTCAAATATTCCCAAAATTCGACCCCCGGTAAGATGGCGATTTTCGGCGATCACTTTTCGCGGACACCTCCCCCGACGGTGCTGGTTGGAATTTGAAGGCCGCAAGCATTTTATTCCATGAATTATTGAGGTTTTTGGGGCAACAAAGATGGCGTCACTTTTTGGTAGAAAGCTCCTAATTGCCCAGGTTTTGGGATTTGGCCATGTCCCCACACAGAAAAGGTCTTCAGGGAAGTCTAGTCTAGAACGCTGCACCGTCAAATCGCACTTTTGTTTTCGACCCCAAAAATCAAAATGGCGACAGGGTACTACCTGTCAAATATTCCCAAAATTCGACCCCCGGTAAGATGGCGATTTTCGGCGATCACTTTTCGCGGACACCTCCCCCGACGGTGCTGGTTGGAATTTGAAGGCCGCAAGCATTTTATTCCATGAATTATTGAGGTTTTTGGGGCAACAAAGATGGCGTCACTTTTTGGTAGAAAGCTCCTAATTGCCCAGGTTTTGGGATTTGGCCATGTCCCCACACAGAAAAGGTCTTCAGGGAAGTCTAGTCTAGAACGCTGCACCGTCAAATCGCACTTTTGTTTTCGACCCCAAAAATCAAAATGGCGACAGGGTACTACCTGTCAAATATTCCCAAAATTCGACCCCCGGTAAGATGGCGATTTTCGGCGATCACTTTTCGCGGACACCTCCCCCGACGGTGCTGGTTGGAATTTGAAGGCCGCAAGCATTTTATTCCATGAATTATTGAGGTTTTTGGGGCAACAAAGATGGCGTCACTTTTTGGTAGAAAGCTCCTAATTGCCCAGGTTTTGGGATTTGGCCATGTCCCCACACAGAAAAGGTCTTCAGGGAAGTCTAGTCTAGAACGCTGCACCGTCAAATCGCACTTTTGTTTTCGACCCCAAAAATCAAAATGGCGACAGGGTACTACCTGTCAAATATTCCCAAAATTCGACCCCCGGTAAGATGGCGATTTTCGGCGATCACTTTTCGCGGACACCTCCCCCGACGGTGCTGGTTGGAATTTGAAGGCCGCAAGCATTTTATTCCATGAATTATTGAGGTTTTTGGGGCAACAAAGATGGCGTCACTTTTTGGTAGAAAGCTCCTAATTGCCCAGGTTTTGGGATTTGGCCATGTCCCCACACAGAAAAGGTCTTCAGGGAAGTCTAGTCTAGAACGTTGCACCGTCAAATCGCACTTTTGTTTTCGACCCCAAAAATCAAAATGGCGACAGGGTACTACCTGTCAAATATTCCCAAAATTCGACCCCCGGTAAGATGGCGATTTTCGGCGATCACTTTTCGCGGACACCTCCCCCGACGGTGCTGGTTGGAATTTGAAGGCCGCAAGCATTTTATTCCATGAATTATTGAGGTTTTTGGGGCAACAAAGATGGCGTCACTTTTTGGTAGAAAGCTCCTAATTGCCCAGGTTTTGGGATTTGGCCATGTCCCCACAAAAAAAAAAAAGGTCTTCAGGGAAGTCTAGTCTAGAACGCTGCACCGTCAAATCGCACTTTTGTTTTCGACCCCAAAAATCAAAATGGCGACAGGGTACTACCTGTCAAATATTCCCAAAATTCGACCCCCGGTAAGATGGCGATTTTCGGCGATCACTTTTCGCGGACACCTCCCCCGACGGTGCTGGTTGGAATTTGAAGGCCGCAAGCATTTTATTCCATGAATTATTGAGGTTTTTGGGGCAACAAAGATGGCGTCACTTTTTGGTAGAAAGCTCCTAATTGCCCAGGTTTTGGGATTTGGCCATGTCCCCACACAAAAAAGGTCTTCAGGGAAGTCTAGTCTAGAACGCTGCACCGTCAAATCGCACTTTTGTTTTCGACCCCAAAAATCAAAATGGCGACAGGGTACTACCTGTCAAATATTCCCAAAATTCGACCCCCGGTAAGATGGCGATTTTCGGCGATCACTTTTCGCGGACACCTCCCCCGACGGTGCTGGTTGGAATTTGAAGGCCGCAAGCATTTTATTCCATGAATTATTGAGGTTTTTGGGGCAACAAAGATGGCGTCATATTTTGGTAGAAAGCTCCTAATTGCCCAGGTTTTGGGATTTGGCCATGTCCCCACACAGAAAAGGTCTTCAGGGAAGTCTAGTCTAGAACGCTGCACCGTCAAATCGCACTTTTGTTTTCGACCCCAAAAATCAAAATGGCGACAGGGTACTACCTGTCAAATATTCCCAAAATTCGACCCCCGGTAAGATGGCGATTTTCGGCGATCACTTTTCGCGGACACCTCCCCCGACGGTGCTGGTTGGAATTTGAAGGCCGCAAGCATTTTATTCCATGAATTATTGAGGTTTTTGGGGCAACAAAGATGGCGTCACTTTTTGGTAGAAAGCTCCTAATTGCCCAGGTTTTGGGATTTGGCCATGTCCCCACACAGAAAAGGTCTTCAGGGAAGTCTAGTCTAGAACGCTGCACCGTCAAATCGCACTTTTGTTTTCGACCCCAAAAATCAAAATGGCGACAGGGTACTACCTGTCAAATATTCCCAAAATTCGACCCCCGGTAAGATGGCGATTTTCGGCGATCACTTTTCGCGGACACCTCCCCCGACGGTGCTGGTTGGAATTTGAAGGCCGCAAGCATTTTATTCCATGAATTATTGAGGTTTTTGGGGCAACAAAGATGGCGTCACTTTTTGGTAGAAAGCTCCTAATTGCCCAGGTTTTGGGATTTGGCCATGTCCCCACACAGAAAAGGTCTTCAGGGAAGTCTAGTCTAGAACGCTGCACCGTCAAATCGCACTTTTGTTTTCGACCCCAAAAATCAAAATGGCGACAGGGTACTACCTGTCAAATATTCCCAAAATTCGACCCCCGGTAAGATGGCGATTTTCGGCGATCACTTTTCGCGGACACCTCCCCCGACGGTGCTGGTTGGAATTTGAAGGCCGCAAGCATTTTATTCCATGAATTATTGAGGTTTTTGGGGCAACAAAGATGGCGTCACTTTTTGGTAGAAAGCTCCTAATTGCCCAGGTTTTGGGATTTGGCCATGTCCCCACACAGAAAAGGTCTTCAGGGAAGTCTAGTCTAGAACGCTGCACCGTCAAATCGCACTTTTGTTTTCGACCCCAAAAATCAAAATGGCGACAGGGTACTACCTGTCAAATATTCCCAAAATTCGACCCCCGGTAAGATGGCGATTTTCGGCGATCACTTTTCGCGGACACCTCCCCCGACGGTGCTGGTTGGAATTTGAAGGCCGCAAGCATTTTATTCCATGAATTATTGAGGTTTTTGGGGCAACAAAGATGGCGTCACTTTTTGGTAGAAAGCTCCTAATTGCCCAGGTTTTGGGATTTGGCCATGTCCCCACACAGAAAAGGTCTTCAGGGAAGTCTAGTCTAGAACGCTGCACCGTCAAATCGCACTTTTGTTTTCGACCCCAAAAATCAAAATGGCGACAGGGTACTACCTGTCAAATATTCCCAAAATTCGACCCCCGGTAAGATGGCGATTTTCGGCGATCACTTTTCGCGGACACCTCCCCCGACGGTGCTGGTTGGAATTTGAAGGCCGCAAGCATTTTATTCCATGAATTATTGAGGTTTTTGGGGCAACAAAGATGGCGTCACTTTTTGGTAGAAAGCTCCTAATTGCCCAGGTTTTGGGATTTGGCCATGTCCCCACACAGAAAAGGTCTTCAGGGAAGTCTAGTCTAGAACGCTGCACCGTCAAATCGCACTTTTGTTTTCGACCCCAAAAATCAAAATGGCGACAGGGTACTACCTGTCAAATATTCCCAAAATTCGACCCCCGGTAAGATGGCGATTTTCGGCGATCACTTTTCGCGGACACCTCCCCCGACGGTGCTGGTTGGAATTTGAAGGCCGCAAGCATTTTATTCCATGAATTATTGAGGTTTTTGGGGCAACAAAGATGGCGTCACTTTTTGGTAGAAAGCTCCTAATTGCCCAGGTTTTGGGATTTGGCCATGTCCCCACACAGAAAAGGTCTTCAGGGAAGTCTAGTCTAGAACGCTGCACCGTCAAATCGCACTTTTGTTTTCGACCCCAAAAATCAAAATGGCGACAGGGTACTACCTGTCAAATATTCCCAAAATTCGACCCCCGGTAAGATGGCGATTTTCGGCGATCACTTTTCGCGGACACCTCCCCCGACGGTGCTGGTTGGAATTTGAAGGCCGCAAGCATTTTATTCCATGAATTATTGAGGTTTTTGGGGCAACAAAGATGGCGTCACTTTTTGGTAGAAAGCTCCTAATTGCCCAGGTTTTGGGATTTGGCCATGTCCCCACACAGAAAAGGTCTTCAGGGAAGTCTAGTCTAGAACGCTGCACCGTCAAATCGCACTTTTGTTTTCGACCCCAAAAATCAAAATGGCGACAGGGTACTACCTGTCAGATTTTTCCTTTTTGGAAAAATGACCCTACATTTATAAAAATAGGGCCCTCTTAAGAGTGCTTACTTTTTACCCTTAAATCCTTTAAGTCAGAAGTTAAAACCCCAGGGGCTCATTTTTTTCTATTTTTCTACATTTCATAAAAGCCACCACCTTCAAATAATTGAATCAGAGAAAAAGTTGTGGCTATACATTTTATTAATGAGGTTCCGCGCATGAATTTCTGTCATTTTAATGTGGAGCAAACAGCGCTTACCAATGACCTTTTATTGCGCCCTCAATAGACCTTTTGATTTGCTTGTTGTTGTTTGGATATTGTTGACGTTTTTTTTTCACTTGGCACTGAATCTATTTACAATGCTGGACGGTATTCACCATTATGCACAGATTGATAGCATTGTTTATAGTACAGTCATCACACGACAGGTGGGTACTGATTATCTGGAGTACTAAGTTTGAATTACAGTTCTTGAAATTGTTAAGGAAAACTGTTACTAAACTAGACCAAACTCTACAATCAACTCTAGGGTTTCGTAACACAGTTGCTATATCATATGCTACTGCTGTACTGTATAACTTATTGTAACAAACCTATACCTGTATACTACAGCTAAAGTTCTTTCCATTACGCTGTTTCTCAGTCATCGAGTGCAATGTTGTATTTAATTAAAAATCATAAACAGCCATATGCCCTACTTTTAAGTATAGTTACAAACAAAGTAGTTAATATTCAGTTCAGGAGCCAAAAACTTAAGAAAAAAAATGTTTAAATTAACTAACCACTAATCTCCAAGAACCAAATTGAGTTGAGTTTTACATGCAGTCTAGGCCTACGTACACCTGGCCAAAAAGACAAAACATCATCAAACAACCTAGCCCTCGTAGGACGTCAGTGTCTGTTGGACCCCTCCATTGCTTCCAACCTGGGCTACAAATAACCACACCCACACACACTGGGTACACCATCCAGGCATAAACATGAGCACAAAGCTCCTGGTCCCAGATTAACACATGGGCTCCAAAAGTCCCAGCTACACTATTTACTACTTGCAATTTCTTGCATCATTCCTTGGGTATACCTATTTATGACTCATTATTGGATATAATACTAATCCATTACCACATTTCAAACACCTTCATAGAACTCGTCATAACCTGGAAAAACCCACTTTGAAAACAAATTATGATACAAGTGAAGTCGGCCGGAATAGCACCAAGTGAAAACTGAGAGTGCCTTCGCTATACCTTACAAATGGGTGGTGGGTGACAACACCCATGTGTTGTGGCCGGATGGTCTAGTTTTCGGACCAAAGCTTTGGTGTTGTAAGCAGCAGAGTAAGGTTCCAATCCCGGTCATGACACTTGTGCCCTTGAGCAAGGCGCTCAAGGGCAGTTAACCTTAATTGCTTCATACAAAGTTGGGAAGGTATTGCATGCTGCTCTACCAGCCAGGCTCCTAGTGGATCATACCCTTGCCTACATCCTTACGGACTGTGAAGGGATCAACCCCGTTTCAGCCCCAGGAGAAGGTGGCAACGTGGCCCTTGTGACAGTTGATTTAGGCCGACAGCCAAAATCAGGTGTAGCCCTTACCTTGAAGTGGCTGTCAGGCCCTGGCACAAAGCGAGGTGCACACAGCACAAATTTGCTGTGCTTGGCAGTGTTTTTTTTTGTTCTTTGTTTATTCAAACTTTACCCTGAAATTTAAATGGATATTATTTACCTTCTCCTTTTTCAGATTATTGGCTTTGGAAGATTTTTGTTTTGGGGGAACTAAAGTCTGACATAATGGTCCAAAAACTGTCAACTGTGCATGTCCAGTGCTGGCTAAATGTACAAAGCCAAAACTTAAAGGTAGGCGGTGTATTGTTATTTTTTTTTTAGAAAGACAGTAAAAATTGTATTTCTGAAAAATAATGTGTAGGGGGATTCGAATGCTGAGCAAGGAAATTGTGAAGTGGGAGCAAATCCACCAGGCTATGTGCTGATTTGAAATTGTAGTTATTTACAATAACATATCATTGTGCTTTATGTCAGTGCCCTAATCACTGGGCCAATAACATTCTGGTTATTTCTCTCAGTATCCAGGGGCTACTCATATATAGGTCAAAGAGGGCGCTGTACAATCTGCCAGCTTACCAGCATAAAAACTTGGCCAATGCTGACAATGCTGTCCTTCATCTCACAATCACAGTAAATGAGCAAACATCCTGTCTCCTCCTAGAACTTTCATATATGATTACAGATTGAAGCTAACCTCAACTCAGAGAAGGAGGAAAATGTATCAAGAAGATAAAATTACATAACAATTTGACTAAACCAGCTGTTACTTCAAGTAACATCCAAACAAGGCAAGGAAGCCCAGGGCTGTATACTCCCCTGGGAATTGAGAAAGATAACAGGAATGTTATTGGCCCAGTGACTAGGGCACTGACATAAAACCCATTGAGATGTTATTGTAAAATGTTCTATCAGATGAATCAAGCCTGAGTTACTGTTTCATAACTACAATAACCAAGTGGTGTTTGTTGGGGTGTTTGTTTGTTTGTTTTTACAGACTTAAGACAGTAGAGAAAGGAATACAGGTATGAAGATCTGAAAACAATAACACTTTGCACCCAAAGCAGATGACCAAAGAGACTTTTGATTGGTGAGTGTGAACATTTTCAAGTGAACTCAACCTGAGATTTCTATAACTTTTTACAAACTGAGAAAACAAGAATCATTTCACCCTATTACTCTCAATATACTCTCCTGCCCAACTGGCTCTTGCCACAAAGTTGCACAGGAGACTGTTGAGACCAAATCCCAGTAAACGAGCTTTGGGGTTTCCACATATTGCTAGCTTTACAAACAGAAGAAACTCATGCACAGGTTCTAGCCTGGAAGGTATTAGGCACTTTGTGGTAGTCTGTGGTATCAGTGTATTGACCCCTTGCATTGGCCGCCATTGTGAGGTTAATCAATGCAAATGTGCAAAATGTCAACTGGATATAAAAATGGATTTGCGTGAACTCTTGTATAAAGTACATGTAACTAGTCATAATATATTATCATTCAAACAGGAAGACATCCCAATCACCTCAGCCTGTTACTTCTCCTGTATCACCATGAAGCAACTACAACCACATCTTCCACTCATCAACAGACGCTGATATCCCACTGTTAGATAAGAGAGTACAGCATCTTCATCAGGCAGGCAAAATGCTACTGGAGGTAGGTCATTTGATTGAAATCACTCACAAGTCTTTTTCTCAACAACATATTGAAAGAAACAGCATCTGGGTTTTTTTTCCATGGCAAGCAACATGTAAACAAACTTGGTTTTAACAAAAGTTTGAAACTCCCTAACTTCAGCGCAATCTCCTGCCCAACTGGCTCTTTCTATCACGACAATGAACAATATAAAATGGTGGAAGCCATTTTGGGAAAAATAAAGACCTGTGACAGCTTCCTGACTGTTGATGAGAGCACAACCCACATCATCACGTCTCATCAGAAATCTAGCTGCTAACTGAGCTGAGCTGAGCCAATGGATTGCTGTTTCAAACACAGCAGTGATGTCTTATAATTCATGGCTTGTGTGCTTCTAAGGGGCTTCCACATCTAGATGAGAAAGAGTGGTTAACATTTTCTCTATTAGAGAAAAGCCTTGGCATTGTTATATTCTGTTGAAGATGACGAGTCCAAAGCGCTTGCATGGATTAGCTCCATCCCACTTTGATTGCTTCTGGGTTTATGCCTTACATGTCTTTCTTTTTTATTAATATTTTATAACTTAATTCTCTTTATTGAGCTCAAATCGAATACATGACAGCATAAATAAAAATTAAGTAAACATCAAGTGATTCTAAATTGTGTTGTTTAGTTTTTAAAAAACGCACACACTTCCTAACAAGAAGCGTCTTTTTCTTATTGCGCCCTCTGTCAATGGAGATGTGTTTCGCGGTTTTGGTTGTTTGTTATTGCTGTTCTGGTAAAACAACACCCGTTGCAGGTTCATCGTAACACGACAGCGAGCAAAATGGCTTCCTCCAACAGCCTACATACATCCCTGCATTATTGATTGGTCAAAGGAACTGCGCTCTGGGATTGTTGACACATCCAACTGGGCTAGTTTTTCTAACCTTAGCCGCGGAAAAGTTGTTAGTGTTTTTTGTCTTTGAGTTGGTCTCAGTCTACCCCTAGTCTTGGATTTCTTTACTACAACAATGTGAGGTTTGTCCTCAAAAATCCAAGATGGATGCTGCCCTGTTTGGTTGTAGGCTATAAAGCATTTTATTGGTTTGAGGAGCTGATATACTAAACAAGCTCTACATAAGGCCTATGTCCTGCTACATTGCATTAGGCCAACTTTTGGTTGTTTTCTATTTTGGTTGGCACAAACAATTGAATAGGCCTGCAGCTAGCGCTGAGTGTTGGCCGTACAAACAGTACACATTCTTTGAATGTACCTCTAGTAATATGGGCGGACGTTGGGGGAAAAAGGCAACTACAAAAATAGAGAGATTGCCAGAAATAAATCAACCCCCAGAAATATATAAATTCCCAGAAATATATCAATCCAAAAAATATATCAAGGCCCTGAATTACATCAATCCCAAAAATATACCAATAATCAGAAATATATCAATCCCAAGAATTAATAATTTCCCAGAAATATATCAATCCCTAGAATTAATAATTTTCCAGAAATATATAAATCCCGGAAATATATCAAATGTCTCAGGATACGGGTGATTTCCTATGCAGTTATTTTGAACCCACTATACAAGCATATTCTTGGACGCATAGTCCCCCAAGCATTGGGCACGAGATTAATAACCATATCCCAGGTCCACCATTGCACATATTAACTTTGTGGACTTTCAGGATTTTTGGGGGAATTAATTGTGACAAAGTATTTTCCAATTTCACTCAAAATTTCACTCAATTTCACATAATATTTGGATTCCTTCATTCTGATTTTCACCGTGGACGTTTTTTTCCTCAAAATTAGGGCTTTGTTTAAAAAGGTTTTTAGTTTTGTTTTGTTTAGGTTTTTGTTGCAGAAAACAAGTTTTCAAAAATTTATATTAGTAGAAAATAATAACAGAGTTGCTAAGCCCCTGTTATTTGACAATTATTTTACATCAAATATTGTCACTTCTTTTTTCTGTATTCCAAGCATGAAGCATCAATTTAATTAATTGTTATCGCTATCAGTAAACATACATCTTACAGAAATAATAACAGAGTCAGTTCCTTTACATACATAATTTTGGATTCAATCAGTCTTGAATGGATGCCATTTAGTGAAACATCAGATTGAGACAAAATAGTTACGCAATAATTTGTATCTACCTCAAACAGAGGACAGGCCGTGTCCGAAACGACAAATTTGGCTACAGCTACCGCTAGATTGCGCGCGTCTGCTTATTTTTATACACTGGCAGACACGCTGATCTAGCTGTAGCTGTAGCTGAAGTCGTCGTTTCGGACACGGCCATGCCGTCAAAAATTTTGTGTAGTTAAACTTTAGGGTATCTTGGGTTTCCTTGCACATATTTGCCCTCCCCCAACTATGGGAACATAGAAACAAAATAATGTGCATTTGTTTTATTTATTTTTTCACAGGAATCGGGAAAGTGCCAAGGTTTCGGGCAAGACACTCGCGGGTGTATGGGTAAGACACAAATAACAATCTTTATCCCTGATGTAAGCTTAACATCATAACACCCTTTAAATGTTCCCAACGCTGAAACATCTACAGTTTGTTTTATTCAACTTTTCTAATCGTTCCCTTTTTATTTTGAAATAATGACTGATTTATTAAATACGCCCACCACGGGCATTTGTTGTATAGCGGGTAACGTACAACCTTCCATATTCTTGTTTTGAAACAATAAACATTAGCACTAATAAGCTAGTTATTTATAAGCACAAATAAAGAATATGAATCTTTCAACAAACTTCAAACGGCGTAGTTCATTATTCCGATTAGTGATTTATCTGAAAGGAACTTCACTAACTGATTAATACAATACCATAAAATTACCTTTACTTATTTCGATTGCAATAATCTAAATAACCACATTTATGAGTTTGCATAAGTTATAGCCTCCGTTTTATTTAATTTGAATGATATTTTCTCGGGCGGTCGATTGAGGTTGCTCCTTGAGCGTTTAATGCTTAATTATTCACAATAATGTTGTATGAGACGTTCACCCAACTCCACAATGCTGGTAAGCTTAGCTGAAGCAGGGTTCAAATCAATTTCCAATAACTAAAATACAGTAATGTGACCATGCCCGGTGTCATATGGGATTTTGATACCAGCAGATAAAAAATAAACCTACAACCCTGGAAACTGCCCTCCCCTCCTAGATAGGTGGAATGGTCCAGTGTAGGATTTCGAGGGCGGTCAACTCACTGTGGGTTTGTAACTGGAGAAAATAATGAAGTACATGAGACCCTGTATAGAAGCACACAAAACTCGTCTTAAAAAAACCTATCCGAGAAATTGTTTTGTGACATTTTGTAGTGTATTGAAATTTTGAAAATGAAACTAATTGAAAACTGCATAATTGAACTAAAATTCTTTATAATCTAATGGGTAAGGGTAATAGGCTGGGTTAAGTGGAAAGTTTTTTTGTTTTATTTTTGCTTTTTTTTTTCCTACTTTCGGTTTAGCCAGAAAGTGTGCCACATCCTTTTCCTGTACTGCCTACATATGTTATACCACAAACACTAAACAAGGACCCAACTTTGTATTTTTTTAACAACCGTTTCCTTGTGAAAGTTGAATTCAGTCCACAGCCAGACAATCTAATTTGTATTACATAGGAACGACTAAGTGTACAAAAAAAGTCATGAATATAAAAACGCTTTTCAGTGTAATTGTTTTCATATATTATTATATGAACTCTTGGTTGGAAAATCCTGGTTTAAATTCAATATTTGGTAGTATATTTAAATTTACAGGTGGGAAAGGAACGCTATAATCTAAAAATATAATGAATAAAGGATGAGTGCTTTGACAGCTTCATATAATCAAAATAGACTTTTTACAAATAGTTTTGGCTTTGGTTTTTAGCTCTTAAAGCTTTGCAACATAAAGGCAAGAGTCTGCACTATATATTGGTATATAACGGCACAGCATACGTCACCTACATTCTATTGAGCTTTTAGAGGATATAGCATTTTAGCTTACTTATAAAACAGTTCAATAATCTAAAGGAAGGTTATACCTTTGGTAATTACTCCAAAAACTAACGGCCATAAGAACTTACTTGGTAAGAAGCACTGCAGCTGTTGATAATGTGTAACATTTTCAGAAACAATTCCCTTCAAAGGAATGTGGTTTTAGAGAGAATGATTCAAGACCATTTCAATCTGAGAAATGTTTCTGCATAAAAAGTTTATTTGATTGTGCAATCCAATTACGTTCCAATTAGTTCTGAGTACTGGTCTTTGTCATTACAAAGCAAACGGCGATAAATTACTGTTTGCAGAAAACCTGAAATTTGCACCAAGTAGAGATGTGAAATGACAATGGCTAGGACTGACACTGGTGTGTCACTTAAAGCACAGCAAGTTTATTAATTAAAACGTTTTATACATCAAGTTGGTAAATTTGGTACCAATTGTGCTTAAAAAATCACGAATGCTGGTTTTACAAGGAAACAAACATACAGTTCTATTTTTTACTCACGTTTTTTTTCCAAGTTTAAGTTTCATCAAAATTTAAATACACATAATATGATCAAACATTTCTTTTGCTAGTTATGCTAGTTGGGTGAAACATTTTTAGAAACCTGTTTTTACATACAAATGTGAAGACTGAATCAAATTATTTAACAAATAATTACAACTTATAACAATGAGAAATTTATCAGCTGTGTTAGTACTAAAAGTGAAAACTTCATTTCACTACTAATTTCAACTGTTCATTTAATTGGTTTTTTCAAGTTGTTTTTTAAATTGCTTTCATTGACAGATATCAGTGCAATGCATACTTAAGTATACTTGTTTCTTTATATTTTTTTCCCGGTTTCTATTAATTGAAAGAAAAGAGACAACTGTTTAAAAGCCAAGCGCATTCTCTGACATTGTCCCTAATAGTAACCCTAAACACTTTCAAGCTGAACATGTCACAGACTAAGCATGTCTCGAGGTAAACATGTCAAAGAAATGCAGAATCTATACATTTTGAGAGCTAAACAAGATTCAAAAGTGGGTAGAAGTGAGGTGCTAAGCTATGTGTTTATGTTTGAAACAGTACTTTACCGTGTAGAGGGCGCTAGTCATCACAGGCTAATGTACTTCAATGTAGAGACTTCCTTGACCTCTCTGTGCATCCGAAAATAGACTTTGATACGGTGAAGGTTCAGAAGTTTCTCCGTCATCTCGTGTGAGTTCGGTATATGTCAAGTCTGCCATGGCAACGGAGCACCCCTGATGCCTGTCAGGTGATGTTCTCACAAGACCATCGGACGGTTTTGGGCGTGGTTCTTCCCTCTGTCGTTTATTCTTTATGATGTAGCATCCAATGAGAGCAGCGGCTGCAACCAGAAAGACAAGGCCTTCAACAGCACCTCCTATAATGACAGCTGTACCAGACCATTGGCAGTATTTCTCCTCGCAGGACATGATGGGGACGTCGCAAGGAGTCGGGTACGATTCGATGGTTGAAAGAACATGGGGTTTATCATTAGACTCTGACGAATGATGATCTGGCCCGGCCTTAAGCAGAGGCAACACGAATAACAGTGAATCATTGAAGCTTGAAATTGGTGTACTGTCTTGAAATGCAATGCATCTGATCTTAGAATTGTTGAATTCTCCAAGAGTGGCGTCGATAATCTGAAGAGTTTGTCCATTTTGGTCAAGTTTAAACCGACCATCCAGGTTCTGCACCGTGTCTCGGTTAACCTTTAATACTTCGCCTTTGTCAGCCAGGAACACGCGCCATGCATACCTATCTGCAAGCTGTTGTGGTGTAGACTTCAAGTCACACGTGAATGTCGCGTTCTGGTGTTCAAGTAGGGTCAAATGAGAGGGTGAGATTGAGACAGTCGTTGGTATCTGAAGAGGCGTAATGGAGCAATTTGGACCATTAAGGTGGGGACCAGCTACACATGCAAACTCTATCATATTGTCAGACTCGGTCAACTCACGCTCAACTGCGTAAGTCTCACCTGGATTGACTTCTGTTTTCTCTTCAAGTTGGATGAGACCGCTTGATGTGAATTCGAACCAGGTCAACAGGCTCGGAGGGTCGCGTTCTGAGAGAGTGCATTTAAAAGAGACTGTTTCACCGACTCTTGGTTGACTTGGATAAATGTAACAAGAAGGTTTATACTTGGGGAGAAGTGGATTAACTGTCAATAAAGCTGTCTCACTGTTGTGTTGCCTTCCCCTTTTATCTGGCTCAATCATTACACCAATAAGTCCCACTGTCATTTCGTTGGACGTTATTGATGGTCAGTTTATAGCGCGTACCGGTCTGCTCAACAACAATACCGCTACGTCTTGCAAAGTTTGATGTTAGATGGGAACAACTTGAAATTTGCTCGATGTCAGAATGTTGATTATATTTTCTCTTCCAATTGAAGCTAAAAATAGTACAGATTGCTAAAAGCTCTGATCCACAGTTGAGTGTAACACTACTCCCCTCGGTGACTGTGACACTCTGTGGGTTCAAGTAGAAATACAGATTTTCTGCCTTACAGATCAACGCGGTCAAGATAATGCTCATAAACATACACAACTTTGCGATATCCATGTCCACACGTCTGGTAAAATTGACAGCCCGTCAAAATTGTATCAACCAGAATTAAGTAAATCAAAACAGCTTGGGGCACACAAAGAAACACTAAAGTGCGCTACACGCTATGCCAATGTTCCATCCGATGACAATCTGGTCCACACCGTTACAGTACTAACAGGCCCAGTTACAGTATAGACGCTTCATGTCTCTTCCAATAATTATAATGAAATGAGGGGCTTCTGTTCTGGTGATTCCCTATACACAATGATATCACTTCATTACGGATGCCAAGTGGGAAGTGGTTGTCTTGCTTTACATGACAAAGTCAAACGCTAACAACTGTTTGTTTTAGAAAGGTATCTAAGTAAATTTTTGTATGACTTCATGTTTTTATAGAACCACTTCCTTTTTTGGCCGATATTTTTTGTTTTTTTAAGTTAAGTTGGATTGATGGATCAAAATGTTTTTGCGTATTATTACTTCCTTGTTCTGATGTCTTGGCAAAAAAAAGATCAACTATTTGTTATTCTAAAAAGAGAGGATTTTATTTGTTTTCATATTATTTCAATCAAATGTCTGTAAACGTTGAGTTCGTTACACGGGTTTCGAGTACGTTACAATAGTAAGTTGAGTTGGTAATTGTGTTAAAAAGGTCAAATAAGTGGTTTCAATGACTGGTCTAGGAAGCAGGGCTACAGTGACTAAGCCTCAGTACTTGGCTTTCTGGGATTTTAGTTTAAAGATTTGTGTAAATGTCTAACTATTAGGATTTTCGAGAGTCTAAAAAAGTAACTTTACTACAAAATGTGTTAGTCATATCAGAAGGTTTGGATTTGTGGCTGTCGTTCCTACACTGTTAACTTGTGGTATCTACGCATGCATTCCGAGATCGAGTTGTTGTGTTCAAAGGGATTTCTACTTTTGCAAATCGAACCGGACTTAGAGGGCGCATGTCAGCACAGGCTAAAGGTACATTATAGTAAATCGTTTCATAGCCTCTCTGTGTATTCGAACGACGATTGTGATATGGGGAAGGTTCAGAGGTTTCTCCAGTTTTATTCTTCGAGCTAAGTTGATGTTTTGAATAAACGTCAATGACCATTATATCATAATTCTTATTACACATCTGAAGGGGTGCAGTAGCTGCAAAGCAAGGAAATAGCCCTGCTTACACAAATCAAAATCATATTTTTTTACAATCTTGTCGAAGCTATTTTCTTCTCCGGCGGTCCGCAGGTATCAATCTTGAAAATTAACAATTTTGAAGAATATGTAACATTCCATCTTGGAGTCAAGCATAAACAAAGGCGTTGAGGCAAAGCCTTCACACACCTGAACAGGCTGAACGAAGATTCTCAGACAAGTGATAATTTTCCTGTATGTTTGTGTTGATGTGTGCATAGACTATACACCAAAAATAACATGAACATATTTTATTTAAAAAAATGCTTTCTATATTCACAAAATAGTGGTTTTGTGCTCTCATTTAGAGTAGATGTGTCACTGTGTAGGGTTTTAAACTGTTCTTCAATCATTTTGTATAACTTGTTAAATCGATGTTACTGAGATAGACCCTTGTCTTTGAGTTTTAGGACGGGAAGGAATCCGCTCGGAACGTCGCAGTCTATTATCAAGTTGATGGCAAATCTTACCCTAAGTCTTGGTTCCAAGTTTGAAGAATTTGTGGTTAACAAGCCTGAAAAAACCTTCACTACACATGTACATGTAGGTCACCTTTGTACTAGATACTTTTTTTCTAGGACCAAATATCATGATTTAATTGTTCAATTGAAAAACACAAGACCACTGGGCTTCTCATCAGGTTGTGAGTTTACTGGCACGACGCTTAAATCACTGGCCATGGGCCTGCAGTCCAGCGTTAATTTGGAGCCCTGATGTACTCTTAAATCACTGGCCATGGGTCTGCAGTCCAGTGTTAATTTGGAGCCCTGATGTACTCTTAAATCACTGGCCATGGGTCTGCAGTCCAGTGTTCATTTGGAGCCCTGATGTACTCTTAAATCACTGGCCATGGGTCTGCAGTCCAGTGTTAATTTGGAGCCCTGATGTACTCTTTAATCACTGGCCATGGGTCTGCAGTCCAGTGTTAATTTGGAGCCCTGATGTACTCTTAAATCACTGGCCATGGGTCTGCAGTCCAGTGTTAATTTGGAGCCCTGATGTACTCTTAAATCACTGGCCATGGGTCTGCAGTCCAGTGTTAGTTTGGAGCCCTGATGTACTCTTTAATCACTGGCCATGGGTCTGCAGTCCAGTGTTAATTTGGAGCCCTGATGTACTCTTAAATCACTGGCCATGGGTCTGCAGTCCAGTGTTAATTTGGAGCCCTGATGTACTCTTAAATCACTGGCCATGGGTCTGCAGTCCAGTGTTAATTTGGAGCCCTGATGTACTCTTTAATCACTGGCCATGGGTCTGCAGTCCAGTGTTAATTTGGAGCCCTGATGTACTCTTAAATCACTGGCCATGGGTCTGCAGTCCAGTGTTAATTTGGAGCCCTGATGTACTCTTAAATCACTGGCCATGGGTCTGCAGTCCAGTGTTCATTTGGAGCCCTGATGTACTCTTAAATCACTGGCCATGGGTCTGCAGTCCAGTGTTAATTTGGAGCCCTGATGTACTCTTAAATCACTGGCCATGGGTCTGCAGTCCAGTGTTAATTTGGAGCCCTGATGTACTCTTAAATCACTGGCCATTGGCCTGCAGTCCAGTGTTCATTTGGAGCTATGATGTACTCTTAAATCACTGGCCATGGGTCTGCAGTCCAGTGTTAATTTGGAGCCCTGATGTACTCTTAAATCACTGGCCATGGGTCTGCAGTCCAGTGTTAATTTGGAGCCCTGATGTACTCTTAAATCACTGGCCATGGGTCTGCAGTCCAGTGTTAATTTGGAGCCCTGATGTACTCTTAAATCACTGGCCATGGGTCTGCAGTCCAGTGTTAATTTGGAGCCCTGATGTACTCTTAAATCACTGGCCATGGGTCTGCAGTCCAGTGTTAATTTGGAGCCCTGATGTACTCTTAAATCACTGGCCATGGGTCTGCAGTCCAGTGTTAATTTGGAGCCCTGATGTACTCTTTAATCACTGGCCATGGGTCTGCAGTCCAGTGTTAATTTGGAGCCCTGATGTACTCTTAAATCACTGGCCATGGGTCTGCAGTCCAGTGTTAATTTGGAGCTATGATGTACTCTTAAATCACTGGCCATGGGTCTGCAGTCCAGTGTTAATTTGGAGCCCTGATGTACTCTTTAATCACTAGCCATGGGTCTGCAGTCCAGTGTTAATTTGGAGCCCTGATGTACTCTTAAATCACTAGCCATGGGTCTGCAGTCCAGTGTTAATTTGGAGCCCTGATGTACTCTTTAATCACTAGCCATGGGTCTGCAGTCCAGTGTTAATTTGGAGCCCTGATGTACTCTTAAATCACTAGCCATGGGTCTGCAGTCCAGTGTTAATTTGGAGCCCTGATGTACTCTTTAATCACTAGCCATGGGTCTGCAGTCCAGTGTTAATTTGGAGCCCTGATGTACTCTTAAATCACTGGCCATGGGTCTGCAGTCCAGTGTTAATTTGGAGCCCTGATGTACTCTTAAATCACTGGCCATGGGTCTGCAGTCCAGTGTTAAATCACTGGCCATGGGTCTGCAGTCCAGTGTTAATTTGGAGCCCTGATGTACTCTTAAATCACTGGCCATGGGCCTGCAGTCCAGTGTTCATTTGGAGCCCTGATGTACTCTTAAATCACTGGCCATGGGTCTGCAGTCCAGTGTTAATTTGGAGCCCTGATGTACTCTTAAATCACTGGCCATAGGTCTGCAGTCCAGTGTTCATTTGGAGCCCTGATGTACTCTTAAATCACTGGCCATGGGTCTGCAGTCCAGTGTTAATTTGGAGCCCTGATGTACTCTTAAATCACTGGCCATGGGTCTGCAGTCCAGTGTTAATTTGGAGCCCCGATGTACTCTTTAATCACTGGCCATAGGTCTGCAGTCCAGTGTTAATTTGGAGCCCTGATATACTCTTAAATCACTGGCCATAGGTCTGCAGTCCAGTGTTAATTTGGAGCCCTGATGTACTCTTAGAAATTATTGCATGAAAAGAATGGTTGTTCATGAACTTATAACAAAGTATTCTACTTGTTAATAGTTTAATGGCAAATAATGTTTTTAATAAAGTTGCTGAAAATAAGGTTTTCCGTCTTTTCTTAAATCCAAGTCTAATCTTTTGCTTTGCCTTGACAGGTTTGGAACTTCCCAAAGTTGTAACTTTTACAATTGTTGCCTATAAACAAACATGCTTTAAGAACACATTGACCTTGATTATGTTTGTCACCAACATTTTTACCTACCGCTCAAATCAATGTAAACCAATAGCAAGATGAAAATCAGTTCTCCAACTTAAATGATCCACAAGGAGCAAGACTACTGAAAATCATCATAGCGCCCTCTTGTGTGTAAGCAAACCTTCAGCATAAAGATTAAGCATCGTAGGCCTGCTGTGCATGTGACAGAAAAGTAATTGAGATGCTGCCCCTTGATTGTTTTTTCATCCAGGATGCCATTTTTACAAGTCAAGATTGTGCTTGAAGACATCGTCATGCCACCCAGCCTTCTGCTGACAAGTAAAGAATGACATTTAGTGAGTAAATTTTGATTATTGCACCAAACAATTGTAGTGTTGTACCGAAAAACCTCAGAAGTGTCATTTTGTTTGTAGTGAAAAAGCCACATCTTGCAGGCCCGTGTACAGTGTATGTAAAATTTGAGCTGCTCAAAAATTCAACCACAAGTCCAACAAGATTTCAAAGACCATGATGTATGCATTGAAGGCAAAAATACCATTCTCCAACTTTAACTTTATCTCCTTTGATTTAGGTCTAATTTTATCTTTAGTCCTGAAGAAAGGTTGATTGTATATACACAGAGACAGGAACTGGCACTTTGAATTCTTACAGTGTTGACATCATGAAAAATACACCCTTTTCTGCAAAAAAGAGGACAAACGAAAAAGAAAAAAAGGCATTTAGTGCACTAAATGCCTTTTTTTCTTTTTCACTTATCCTCTTTTTTTGCTTTTTTGTTTCTTGAGCATAATTTCCCATTGAACTTGGGGTCATAGATGAAATAATTGCTTGAAATTTCCTTTTTACTAAGGTCAGCATTAAGTATTTCTAGCCACCAATTCCTCAAGAGGAATGTAATAAATCAGTAAACTATGAAGGCCAAACATCCATCAAAAAAGATCCCTTGGAAAGAGGCAGTCATATATCATTTTTATAGTTACATAAATACAAGAGAAAGGAAAGTAAAGTCTGTGCTCTTTTTTGATCTTGTTTTCAAGCAGCTCTTTAAGTCAGGATCCAACCTCATTCCCAGGAATGATCATTCTTACCGCGCCACTTTTCACCAGCAGGCCTAGCTCGATTATGACCCCATGAGGACCTGATGAGGCTGATCCATTCTACGCGCACACTCAAGAATGGTTACCCCTAAAAGAGGCATCAAGTCAAAAGGCAACTGGTCCTCTGTCATTCTTCTTTGATTTTGTGATATGTCTAACTGTATGGAGTTAAGGGTGACCGTGAAAGAATGTGACTCATTTAAAATAGAATCACGTCAAAGTACTTGCATTTTGGCGCGTGTGTTTACTGAGCGTCCTACAAGCCCCATACAAGCACTTAAAATTTATTAAAAAGCGTGCATGCAAAATAGTCACTTTTGAGAGCCAGTCAGCGCTGTTTTCCAGTACATCCCTACCAGGGGTTAGTGACGAGAGGTATGGATACGGCGCGCTGCCCATGGTAGCGAGGCTGGTTAGGATCCTACTCAAATGCCAATTGTGATTCATCCATAGTTGTATGTTTTCTTGTTTTTGTACAGGATCTTTGTGGTAGACACATTGAATTTCTCCTTCTGGGAGGAGACCAATGACTAGAGATTCTTAGTAGACTACCGAGGGGCAAGCACAGGCAGCTACTGGGCCTTGTGTGCTGCAATCACTAAGGCCCTGGATGTAAGTATGTGTTGCTGAAGTATTTAGGATCTAACATTTACTTTAGAAACATAAGACACTTTTCTTATCTGTAGCTTTTGTCCCTTAATGATTGATTCTTGATTTGCATTTTTTTAAAGCACTCACTGTGCATGTTTATTGTGCAAGATCTCAAGACTTGGTCCCAGTCTCAAGACCTTATTTTGGTCTTAGTCTCAGTCTCTCTCGATTGAAGACTTGGTCTCTAAAGGGGAGGTCTCCCCATCAGGAGGGCTGGTTTGGATCTTGATCTTAAAGGGGCTGTGATGTCATTTTCAAAGCAGGCCTGTGGCTGTACATGGAATTATGAACTCTCACCCAGCAACTGGACGCGTGCGCCCTCCTTCTGTATCAACTCTATGGATTGCACGCATGCAGTAACCGGGTGAGGTTTTATTATAATTCCGTGTACAGCCACAGGCCTGCTTTGATCATAATGACAAAGCCCCCTTTAAATGATTTGGTTTCAGTCGCTGACTTTCAGGTTTCACAATAGCTCGGCCCACTGTTCTTATTCAAATCTGATGGCAGGTCCCAATTCGAGGAAAGAATCCACAAGACTGCATTGCTTGTAGCTAAAATCTTTTACTGCACCAGACATTTTTTCCTCAAACCATGATCAAAATGATGAGAAATAAGTTTCAAAAGCAAATTATCACATTTTTAATGTGGGTTTATTATCCGTCGATACTCAACAAATTGCAAGATAAATGTCAGACCCAAAGTCAACATGAACAACATTTGTCTTTTTTTATGAAGGTACTATAAACAGTGGCGCATTATTATTCAATTAAAACACAAAAGACTGCTGGTCTTGTTTAGTAATGAATTTACTGGCCCAACACTAAACTCACTGGTCTTGGGCCTACTACCCAGTGTAAATTATGAGCCCTGCCTGGGATGGGCTAATGAGTTCCTACTCGCTTTTTGTTCATGATGTAGTGATGCATGATGGGACTGATGTGTACTGCTGATAAGCACAATGTGCACAATCACAGCGCACGCACATGGTGTGATAATGTAACTGTGACTTAAAACTTTTTTGTTTCAAACCAAAGTCGCAAGAAGAATAAAACTTTCCAAGAAAATTACTATATTGTTGCAATATATTCCTATATTCAGCAGCAGTCACAAGAATGAAAAAGTTACTTGCAATGGATTTACAAAACACAACTATATATTTAATGATAGAGAATGACTCTTTTCAAAACAGGAAGCTGTGACTGATGATTGCTAGGTCAGGAGAGAGGGTTTAATGAGCATGTACGGCAGTCCATCCCAGCGCCTTGGGTTCAGGCGCTGGAACTGAGTGAAACTAACACAATGGGACTGGATTGATTTAATATGTTTAATTTATAAAAGTTCATGTACACCCAAATAGTCAAAACATATTGTCTTTCAAACAGGAAGACATCCCAAATCACCTCAACCTCTTACTTCTCCTGTATCACCATGAAGCAACTACAACCACATCTTCCACTCATCAACAGACGCTGATATCCCACTGTTAGATAAGAGATTACAGTATCTTCATCAGGCAGGCAAAATGCTACTGGAGGTAGGTCATGTGATTGAAAACAATCACAAGTTTTGTTTGTTAACATCAGATTGAAAGAAACAGCTTTTTTTCCAAGGGAAGCAAGATGTGAACAAACTTGATTGAAAAAAAAACCTCCCTAACTTCAGTGGAATCTTCTGCCCATTTGTCTCTTTCTATCAGGACAATTGAAACAATTTAACTGGTGGAAGCCATTTTGAAAAAAAGGAGACCTGCAGTCAGTGTGACGTAATTTGTTATTCGCTACCACATCAATAGCTGTGAGCTACAGAAGGTTTTAGGAAATCGTAATACACCCGGGGTATGAAGCTATAATCTCATTACAATCGAGCCTAAGATGCCTCAGAGGTACTAGAGATGTTCTTTAGCAATTATGAAAGCAACAAATTATTTCCAATGTTTATGTTGGTAATTAATTAAATTTGATAATTAAAGCTAATTAGTGCATACAGTATGTCGGTAAAAATTTATAAACCGTAATTTTCACCTGTTTATCTGCTTGTTTATAATTAATCTGGCCTAATCCCTACCAAGTCTCCTATAAGTAGAATCCTGTCCCCACCACTGCCCACTACTTTGTTTACACTCTGTAATAAATGTTACCATAATGACTACTCACTAATTCTCTGAAATCTACTCCAGTCATGGAGGTATCCTCCATGCTCCTACCAAGTCTTATCAAGAACAAGAAAAAAGACACACAAAAAAACCACCACCTCTTCCGCAAGGGAATATAAATAATGGAAAAACAAAACAATCCAGTGTGGGGGGGGGGGGGGGTGAGCACACTACCTTACTCTGCTTGGCTAAAAATAGTTGTGGAAACACCCCTCTATTCACAAGATTGTTAACCCACCACACACAGAGAGTCAGGCATGCTTTGTTATGACTACAGCCAAGCTTGTTTCATTCAAGCTTGTTAGGAAGATTCCCTGGCTCCTCCTAACCTTCCAAGCCCCTCCCCCTCCAATGATCTAGATGTGATGGCTCCCATATTGCCACTGAAAAACCACAAACTTACAGCTGTGAATCTAATCTCTGTCAAGCTGCTCTGTAGTAATGGGTCATAGGTCACTGGCAGAGCCAGTACATCTGTCAATTACCAAGGACTGCTTACTACACAAAGCCATATGGAATTCATACAAGCTGAACAGGGTAACCCAACCCAGGCCATTCAACTTCTCCAGTATGTTTCTCAATGGTACAGTTGGGGATATAGAGGGAATTTTTGTTTTGTTTACTTGTATGAGGCGAGTAATTAAAAAAAATTGCAAGAACCTACTGTGCCGTACAGCTATTCCAACTCCCTTGAGGGCTTTAGGACAAATGGAAACTAGGTTTAATAGGCCTGGGGCCGATTTCACAAAGAGCTAAGATTGATCGTAACTGCAAATCAATCGTATTTGCTTAGTAAAGTGTGATGACACAATGTAAATCACTATGGTGATACTGACAATTTGTCTTACGATGGATTTTATTTCTTTGTGAAATCGACCCCTGAAGTGCCCCTCCCCCTAGAAAAAATGGTGCACTCCCTTATTATATGCCCCACCCCCTAAAGCTGTGCCTTAGTTTCGGCGCTGTCCAAATCATACAATTACATTGGAGAAAAAACAATAATTTGTTCGCGTAATATTTATATAGTTTTTTTAAAAATCATCCCGTAAATATCCTATTCCTTCTGCAGAGGATTTAAAAGAATATAAACAATCATGTTAAAAAATAATGCAGTCTTATTTTCAAAAGTGCATTACAATAATGTAATCGTAAAATGGAGTAAAACAGCAATGAGCAAAAAATCCCCCCCCAAAAAAAAAAACAAATTCCTGGAAACAGACCTCCCCTCCTGGAATGGTCCAGTCTAGGATATGGAGGTCAGTCAACTCGCTGTGGGTTTGTAACTGGAGGAAACAATGAAAAACATGGGACCCTGTACAGAAGTGCACACAAATCAGATAAATATTTCTGTGACATTTTGTAGTAATATGAATTTAGAAAATGAAACTAATTAAAAACTGGAACCGGAACTAAAATTGTTTATAATCTAATGTATAAGTGGGCTGTGTTAAATCGAAAGTGTTTTGTTTTTTCCTACTTTCCGTTCAGCCAGAAAGTGTGCCACATCCATTTCCTGTACTGCCTATAATTAAACCACAAACACTAAACAAGGACCCAACTTTGTATTTTTTTAACAACGGTTCCGTTTCCTTGTGGAAGTTGAACGACTGACTGTACAAAAACAGTCATTAATATAAAAATGCTTTTCAGTGTAATTATTGTTATTATTTTTTTCTTTTTCTTAAAGGAACTCTCAGTTGGAAAATCCTGGTCAACATTCAATATATGAATTTAAGATTATTTAATTTTACAGATGGGAAAGAATCGCCCTAATCTTAAACACAATGAATAAACGATGTGTGCTTTTTAGATAGCTTCATGTTAAACAATTTTGGCTTTGGTTTACGTTTTTAAAGCTACACGACATAACATAATATTCAAAATTCGGCTTGACTGCAGAATAACAAAGTACTGTATATTGATTCTTAGACACATTTATGCACACAAAATGAAGGAAATGATAATAAATCCAAAATGCACAAACATATACTTTACATTCGAGTTGAAAAGTGATTAACTTGGTGTGGTCAAATGTGCTTATACATTCGTTTATTTTCGAACTGTTTTGGGGGATGGTGTAGTTCAGACATACAAAAAGGTTGTCCAGTTATTTCTTCGATAGAGGTGTCTGTTTAAATTAAAAGATCCCTGATGTTTATGACATCTTTGACCATTATGAGACCTGATCTTAAAAACACAATTTGGGGTTTAGTCTCAAAAATTGACATGGGCCGTCACGTTATTGTGCGACTTGTGCTACGAATGTTTCCAAACTAATAATACTAGTGACTCATTAAATAGTTAGCGCTCCAATATTATTACCCCTGATCACTGGGTGATTTCTTTCAATTCTTCATGCATCAGCTCCCTCGAGAGTATACAGCCTGTGCTGCTAAGTATGTAGCGCACTAAGCTAAAACAATTACTTAAGCATCTCTGCCCTCATTGGTACCCAATTACCTCTGGGTGAAAAGAAACATTTATTTAGTTAAGTATCTGGCTCAAAGACGCAATTGTCATGACCAGGATTCGAACCCACACCCTGATGACTCAGCCAGCAGAACTTGAGTCTTGTGACTCAGTCGGTCTTTATGAAGGGCATGCACATATTGTACGTCAATGTTATTGAAACATTGTTGTTTAAGTTTAGTCTGAAATCTTGCTGATTAAGACGTTCATACAAGAACCATTCTACATGTGGTGTATGTGCGAAAATTCCCTCTAAAGTGCAGTCATATTTGAGAGAACTGTGTCTAACAACCTGTTAAGAAAAAAACCTGCATCATCTGATTCCGGTTGTTATCACCGGTTGTTATCACCAAAACTGTGTATGGTTTTTCACCTTTTTTCCGGACACACCCATCAGATTTAGCCTATATAATTATTTCATGTATAAGATTGCTCAAACAAAACATTAACACAGTGGCTATTTTTTCAGCTTTACCAAACCCTATATTATACTCTTACTGTGCAGTATCTCTCAACCATACCTTAGCTGGAATGTAGTTTTAGAGAGAATGATTCCAGAACATTTCAATCTGAGAAATGTTTTTGCATAAAAAGTTTCTTTGATTGTGCAATTCAATTACGCTCCAATTAGTTCTGAGTACTGGTCTTTGTCATTAAAAAGCAAACGGCGATAAATTACTGTTTGCAGAAAACCTGAAATTTGCAGCAAGTAGAGGTGTGGATTGACAATGGCTAGGACTGACACTGGTGTGTCACTTAAAGCACAGCCATTTTATGAATAAAAACATTTTATACATCAAGTTGGTAAATTTGGTACCAATTGTGCTTAAAAAAACATGAATGCTGGTTTTAAAATGAAAAAAACATACAGATCTATTTATTACTCACATTTTTTTTCCAAGTTTAAATTTCATCCAAATGTAGATACACATAATATGATCAAACATTTCTTTTGCCAGTTATGCTAGTTGGGTGAAACATTTAAAAAAAACCTGTTTTCACATAAGCATGTGATGACGGAATCAGAGAATTTGATAAATAATTACAACTTAAAACTGAGAAGTTTCTCAGCTGTGTTTGTACTAAAAGTGAAAACTTGCAGTTGATATTTTGCTAAATCACACTACTAAATTCAACTGCTCATTGAATTGTATTTCTATGTTTGTTTAACTTTTTATTCAGAATAGAGGGTGTGTTCAGAGACATGTCAGTGTAATGCACATGTGTACATGTTTCTTTTTCAACATTTTCCCTGTTTCTATTAATTGAAGGAAAAGAGACAACCGTTTAAAGCAAAGCGCAATCTCTGACATTATCCCTAATGAGCATCTTGCATTTCTAAACGTGTTTACTACGATCTACTAACCCTAAACACTTTCAAGCTAAACATGTCACAGACTAAACATGTCTCGAGGTAAACATGTCAAAGACATGCAGAATCTTTATATTTTGAGGGCTAAACAAGTTCCAAAATTGGGTAGAAGCGAGAAGCTTAAAAATGTGTTAAGTTTGTGTTAAGTTTGTGTTAAGTTTGAAACGCTACCTTTACAGTGTAGAGGGCGCTGGTCATCACAGGCTAAGGTACGTTACTGTAGAGAGTTTCTTGGACTCTCTGTGCATCCGAACAAAGAGGTTGATACGGTGAAAGTTCAGAAGTTTCTCCGTCATCTCGCGATAGTTTGGTATATGTCAAGTCTGCCATGGCAACGGAGCACCCCTGATGCCTGTCAGGTGATGTTGGGCGTGGTTCTTCCCTCTGTCGTTTTATCTTTACGATGTAGCATCCAATGACAGCAGCGGCTGTAACCAGAAAAACAAGGCCTTCAATAGCGCCCCCTATAATGACAGCTGTACGAGACCATTGCCAGTATTTCTCCTCACTGGACATGATCTGACCAGAGCCTTGCAAGGTGTTGTCGTCAGTGTTAAAGGCTGATTTATCTGTGAATGTTTCTTTAACTGAAACTATCTCTGTCTTTGATGTGACCATTGGTAAAGGCAAGACGAATAACAGTGAATCATTGACGCTTGAAATTGTTGTACTGCCTTGAAATGCAATGCATCTGATCTTAGAATTGTTGAATTCTCCAAGAGTTACGTTGATAATCTGAAGAGTTTGTCCACAGTCAAGTTTAAACCGACCATCAAAGTACTGCACCGTGTCTCGGTTAACCTTTACAACGCCTTTGTCAACCAGGAACACGCGCCATGCATACCTATGTACTAGCTGTTGTGGTGTAGACTTTAAGTCACAGGTGAATGTCGCGTTCTGGTGTTCATGAAGCGTTAAGTGAGAGGGTGAGATTGAGACAGTCGTTGGTATCTGAAGAGGCGTATGGAGCAATTTGGACCATTAAGGTGGGGACCAGCTACACATGTAAACTCTCTCATATTGTCAGACTCGGTCAACTCACGCTCAACTGCGTAAGTCTCACCTGGAATGACTTCTGTTTTATCTTCAATCTGGATAGCATCGCTTGATGTGGATTCGAACCAGGTCAACAGGCTCAGAAGGTCGCGTTCTGAGAGAGTGCATTCCAACGAGACGGTTTCACCGACTCTTGATCGACTTGGATAAATATTACAGGAAAGTTTATACTCGGGGAGAAGTGGATTAACTGTCAATAAAGCTGTCTCACTGTTGCGATGCCTATTTGACTCAATCATATTACACCAATAAGTCCCACTGTCATCTCGTTGGACGTTATTGATTTGCAGGTGATAGCGCTCATTGACCTGCTCAACAACAATACCGCTACGTCCTGCAAAGTTTGATAATAGATGAGAACAACTAGAAATGTGCTCGATGTCAGAATGTTGCTTAAATTTTCTCTTCCAACTGAAGCCATAGGTAGTACAGCTTGGTAAATACACCGATCCACAAATGAGTGTTACATTACTCCCCTCGGTGACTGTAACACTCTGTGGGTTCAAGTTGAAATACTGAACTTCTGCCTTACAGATCAACGCGGTCAAGACAATGCTCATAAACAAACGCAACCTTGTGATATCCATCTTCACACGTATGGTAAAATTGACAGCTTGACAATTTCTTATCAATAAGATTGAAGTTAATCAAAACAGCTGTACTGATGCTGTGCCAATGTTCCATCCGATGACAATCTGGTCCACACCGTTACAGTACTAACAGGCCCAGTTACAGTCTAGACGCGTCATGTCTCTTCCAATAATTATAATGAAATGAGGGGCTTCTTTTCTGGTGAGTCCCTAGACACAATGATATCACTTCTGTACAGATGCCAAGTGGGAAGTGGTTGTCTTGCTTTAAATGACAAAGTCAAATGTTAACAACTAGTTGTTTATTTGGTTTTTATTAGAAAGGTAACTAAGTTAATTTTGTCGTGACTTCAGGTTTTTACAGAGTCACTTCCTTTTTTTGGCCGAATTTTTAATTGGTTTGATGTGAAGTTGGATTGATGTATCAAAAAGTTTCTGCGTATTACTTCCTTGTTCTGATGTCTGGGCAAAAAAGGTCAACTGTTTGTTGTTCTAAAAAAAGAGGATTTTTTTTTTCATATTTCAAATGAGTTTCTGTAAACTATGAGTTCGTTACAAGGTTTGGATGAGCTGGTAATTGTGTTAAAAATGTCAGATAAGTGGTTGAAATGACTGGTCTAGGAAGCAGGGCTACACTGACTAAGCTTCAGTACTTGACTTACTGGGATTTTAGTTTAAAGATTTATGTAATGGTCTCACTAATAAGATTTTCGGAAGTCTTAAAAAATGACTTTACCTCACACTTTGTAAGTCATATCAGAAGGTTTGGATTTGTGGCTGTCGTTCCTACACTGTTAACTTGTGGTATCTACACATGCATTCCAAGATCGAGTTGTTGTGTTCGAGGGGGATTTCTACTTTTGCAAATCGAACCGGACTTAGAGGGCGCATGTCAGCACAGGCTAAATGTACAATGTTTTTAATAAAGTTGCTGAAAATAAGGTATTCCTTCTTTTCTCAAATCTAATTCTAATCTTCCGCTTTGCCTTGACAGGTTTGGAACTCCCCAAAGTTGTAACGTTTACAATAGTAGCCTATGAATAAACACGTTTTAAGCAGTTCTCTAACTAATGATCCACAATGAGCAAGACTACTGAAAATCATCATAGCGCCCTCTTGTGTCAAAGCAAACTTCACCAAAAAAATTATACATCGTAGGCATGCAGTGAATGTGACAGAAAAGTAATTGAGATGCTACCCCTTGATTGTTTTTTTATCCAGAATGCCGATTTTACAAGTCAAGATTGTGATTGAAGACATCGAAACACCACCCAGCCTTCTGCTGACAAGTAAAGAACGACATTGAGTGAGTAAATTTTGATTATTGTACAGAACAATTGTAGTGTTGTACCGAAAAACCTCAGAAGTGTCATTTTGTTTATAGTGAAAAAGCCACATCTTGCAGACCTGTGTATGTAAAATTTGAACTGCTCAAAAATTCAACCACGAGTCCAACACGATTTCAAAGACCATGATGTATGCATTGCAGGCAAAAATACCATTCTCCAACTTTAACTTTATCTCCTTTGATTTAGGTCCAATTGTATCTTTAGTCAAGAAGAAAGGTTGATTGAATATACACAGAGACAGGAACTGGCACTTTGAATTCTTACAGTGTTGACATCATGAAAAATACACCTTCTTCTGATCTACCACTAAATGCCCTTTTTAAATTGTTTTCCCTCTTTTTTGCTTTTTGTTTTTTCTTTGAGCATAAATTCCCATTGAAGTTGGGGTCATGGATGAAATAATTGCTTGAAATTTCTTTTTTACTAAGGTCATCTGTCAATAAGTATTGCTAGCCACCAATTTCTCAAGAGGAATGTAATAAAGGCCAAACGTCCATAAAAAAATATCCCTTGGAAAGAGGCAGAGGTATATCATTTTTATAGTTACATAAAAACAAGAGAAAGGAAATTAAATTCTGTGCTCTTTTTTTTGGCTTTGTTTTGAAGCAGCTCTTTAAGTTAGGATTCAACCTTGTTCCCAAAAATTATCGATCTCGCTGCGCCATTCTTCCCCAGCTTGCCTTGCTCGATCATAACCCCTGGAATTGGTTCAATAGACCTGAGGCCGATCCATTCCATGCGCGCGCTCAAGAATGGTTACCCCTAAAAGAGGCATCAAGTCAAAATGCAACTGGTCCTCTGTCATTCTTCTCTGATTTTGTGATATGTCTAACTGTATGCAGTTTAGGGTGACCATGCAAGAACATGATTCATTTAAAATAGAATCGCTTCAAAGTACTTGCATTTTGATGTGCGTGTACTAAGCATCCTACAATTGCAATACAAGCGCTCACAAGTTTTTAAAAAGCGTGCATGCAAAGTAGTCACTTTTGAGAGCCAGTCAGCGCTGTTTTCCAGTACATCCCTACCAGGGGTTAGTGACGAGAGGTATCGATACGGCACGCTGCCCATGGTAGCGAGGCTGGTTAGGATCCTACTCAAATGCCGATTGTAATTCATCCATAGTTGTATGTTTTCTTGTTTTTGTACAGGATCTTTGTGGTAGACACATTGAATTTCTCCTTCTGGGAGGAGACCAATGACTAGAGATTCTTAGTAGACTACCGAGGGGCAAGCACAGTAGCTACTGGGCCTTGTGTGCTGCAATCACTAAGGCCCTGGATGTAAGTATGTGTTGCTGAAGTATTTAGGATCTAACATTTACTTTAGAAACATAGGACACTTTTCTTATCTGTAGCTTTTGTCCCTTAATGATTGATTCTTGATTTGCATTTTTTTTAAAGCACTCACTGTGCATGTTTATTGTGCAAGATCTCAAGACTTGGTCCCAGTCTCAAGACCTTATTTTGGTCTTAGTCTCAGTCTCTCTCGATTGAAGACTTGGTCTCTAAAGGGGAGGTCTCCCCATCAGGAGGGCTGGTTTGGATCTTGATCTTAAAGGGGCTGTGATGTCATTTTCAAAGCAGGCCTGTGGCTGTACATGGAATTATGAACTCTCACCCAGCAACTGGATGCATGCGCCCTCCTTCTGTATCAACTCTATGGATTGCACGCATGCAGTAACCGGGTGAGGTTTTATTATAATTCCGTGTACAGCCACAGGCCTGCTTTGATCATGATGACAAAGCCCCCTTTAAATGATTTGGTCTCAGTTGCTGACTTTCAGGTTTCACAATAGCTCGGCCCACTGTTCTTATTCAAATCTGATGGCAGGTCACGAATTTGAGGAAAAAATCCACAAGACTGCATTGCTTGTAGCTAAAATCTTTTACTGCACCAGACATTTTTTCCTCAGACCATAATCAAAATGATGAGAAATAAGTTTCAAAAGCAAATTTGTCTCATTTTTAATTTGCGTTAGTATCCATCGATACTCAACAAATTGCAAGATAATTGTCAGACCCAAAGTCAACATGAACAACAGTTGTCTAATTTCTTAAAAGGTACTATAAACAGTGGCACATTATTATTCAATTACAAAACAAAAGGCTGCTGGTCTTGTTTAGCACTGAATTTACTGGCCCAACACTAAACTCACTGGCCTTGGGCCTACTACCCAGTATATATTATGAGCTCTGCCTGGGATGGGCTAATGAGTTCCTATTCGCTTTTTGTTCATGATGTAGTGATGCATGATGGGACTGATGTGTACGGCTGATAAGCACAATGCGCACAATCACAGCGCACGCACATGGTGTGATAATGTAACTGTAACTTAAAACCTTTTTGTTTAAAACCAAAGTCGCAAGAAGAATAAAACTTTCCAAGAAAATTACTACTGTTGCAATAGATTCCTATATTCAGCACAAGTCACAAGAATGACAACAATTACTTGCAATGGATTTACACAACACAACTATATTTTTTAATGATAGAGAAGGACTCTTTCCAAAACAGGAAGCTGTGACTGATGATTGCTAGGTCAGGAGAGAGGGTTTAATGAGCATGTACGGCAGTCCATCCCAGTGCCTTGGGTTCAGGCACTGGAACTGAGCGAAACTAACACAATGGGACTGGATTGATTTAATATGTTTAATTTATAAAGTTCATGTACACCCAAATAGTCAAAACATATTATCATTCAAACAGGAAGACATCCCAATCACCTCAGCCTCTTACTTCTCCTGTATCACCATGAAGCAACTACAACCACATCTTCCACTCATCAACAGTCACTGATATCCCACTGTTAGATAAGAGAGTACAGCATCTTCATCAGGCAGGCAAAATGCTACTGGAGGTAGGTCATGTGAAGTAAGTCACCCAAAAGTCTTTTTCTCATCAGCAGGTTGAAAGCAACAGTTTCGTTCATTTTTTTAATTCACTGAGAAGCATGATTGGAACAAAATATATTTTTTCCAGTTATTTAAATTTCCTACTATTTGTGCAATCTCCAATCCAACTGGCTCTTCCAACAACATTTCAAACAGTTTCAACCATTTTGAAAAACATGAACAGCAAAAGCTTCCTGACTGCTGTTTGATGAGAGCACAACCAACAGCAACACATCTCATGAGAAGTCTAGCTGCAAGCTGTAATCTCATTAAACAACCATTGGAAAGCTTTTTCAAACACAGCAGTGTTGTCACATTCATGGTTTGTGTTTGAGATCAAAATAAATGACCGTAAATTTGGCAAATGGTGAGTAAGGTGACTGACTAGTCATGAAAGTTTTGGATAACTTGAAGACTTTCGAAAACACATCTAGAGTGTTGAAAATGCTGCACAGATAGCACTGCCTCACCACAAGAGAATTTGTGAAGCTCACACCACAGGGTGAATTTGACTATGAATCAGTGTTAAATAGGTAGTAGTTTAGTTTGGTAGTGGTTACGAGGGGGAGTGTTGGGGGGGGGGGTCATAGGCAAATGTTGTGTGTCTTTTTGGGGGTTTATCAATGCTTCTTTTTAATCTTAACTGAAGTTCTAGACAAAATTTGAGGTCAGATACAGTATTGTTGATGACAAAACAGTAAGTCTCCAAACATGTATCAGAACAAATGATGTTTGTTGCGTAAAAGGAAACTTTAGGGTCACTCAGGTGACTGGAAGTAAAGTTTTAAGCTAGTCCATGAGGTTTTGTTTAAAAACAGATAAAATATAACGTGGCCATGAAAAAAAGGTTAACTTGGGATATAATGTTTGTTGAATGTGTACCAAAGCTATGGAATGATCTCCCCTGTACTCTGTACTTTTGACTCCGTACTGTTCTTCAAAAGTCAGCTTAAGACTCATCTCTTGGAATCTGCTCGCATTTAGTCCATTGCTCTTGTCATCTCCACATGAAATTCTGTAAACCTGTCTGTCTTCATTTTTCCTTTACCTTGCTGAGTGCCTTGGAATAGGCAACTGGAATGATGGTGCTCTACGAATGTCTGACGATTGATTGATTGATTGCCATTTGTTTTCTTCTGCCATTTTATGTCTGCTCCTCTCAGTTTATGTTCTGCTCTACTGAGGGATGTTGATGCCTGCCTCATGCAACATTGTCCTTCAATCTTATCATAGTGTTGGATGTCCCTTTCTGGTAGGATATACATTCCCCTCAGTCCTGAGCACTACCTGCTCCTAGAGGACACTGTCCATCCAATGTCCCTCTATTGATTTATTCAGTTTGGGTTTTGACAAACTCTTTTCGGCATTCTCTGTAGCCATATATGAGAGGATGAAGAGGGAAGGATGAAGTGGTACACAATTGTCATCCTTTGTGTGTTTAATCCCCTTATCCCCTGAGAGAAAAACAAAGTGTTTCTTTTGTCTTTAATGTGTTGGGATACAAAACTCTATGTGCATCTTCTTCACATTGTTACATCTTGGAACTTTGCAAATGGTTAATCTTCTATCTTAGACAGTGGTTGTCCTCAAATATTTCATCTTTACTCTTTTGGAGGATTGCTTTAATTCTTTCTACCTTACAATGTCAGCCTATTTCTTTAGTTGCAGTCTGCTGTCAGTTTGAGCTTTCCTCTCTCCTGTAATTATCTCACCTTGAGAGGTTCTTAATTTCTTTCATTTATGAAGATATTTCTGATTCGAAAATTTGTTGATTGACAGTTTGAAAAATGTTAGACAATCATGCCAATGATCTAACAAAAGCCTACAAAAGAATATGGTTGTTCATTTGATTAAGCCTTGTGCATCTTTTTCATACAAACTCATGTCAATTTCTAAACCTGGGATTATTTCCATTATTATACTTCTGCCTCCTCAGCATTTTAATCATTCAACTGAAAACATTTCCAAGAGAAACCTTGGCACAATTTCCTGGCACTGCTTATCAGAGAATTCTGCGCTTACAGCGCCCCATAAAGCGCATACTTCTATGGGCCTTGGCTAGGCATAAGCACAGACTTCCACAGTAAGAAGTGACAGGCAATTGAGCCATGATCACAAGTTCCTGTAGTCAGGTGATTATTCAGTCTACTATTGAGTCTTATGATGTTATGAAATGAAAGTGTAACATAGGAAACCAAACCTTACTCCCAAAGTCCGGTGGCTAAGGGCCAATTTTTGGCAAAATCGTGACACGCTGGATTAAGCAGCAAATTTTGTACAGTTATTCTATAGGTCCCATAGAATCATTCTAGAGGGGGTGCCCGGTCTGGGTGACCTAGGTCAGGGTCAGGCTGAGGTCAAACTTTATGTGGTATTATAATACTGCCTATCATTTTTTCACCAATAGAGGGCCGCTTCTGCATATCATTAAACTTATAACAAATGACCAAGCAGCTTTTATTTCAGACACTCAGGCAGAGCTATGTGGAAAAAGTTGATCCCTTTAGTTTACTGACCTAGAGATGACAGACCGGGCACCCCCCTCTAATATGCTTCTATGGGACTCCTAAAACAAGTGTGCAAATTTTGGTGCTTTAATCCGGTGTGTCACATATTTTTTTTTTAAGCCACCAGACTACCATGTTCCAAAACCATTACAACTAAACACATCAGTGGTCAGTTGTAAATTATATTTTGCAAAAACTCTGTTTAGGGTATGTATGTAGTTGTCTCTTTTTGGCCAAGAGTTGTAATAGATTTTGATGAAACTTTAAGAGCTTGGTTTGATAAGTTAAACCTCTTTTTAAAGGGGCTGTGTCGTCATGATCAATGCAGGCCTGTGGCTGTACATGGAATTATGAACTCACACCCAGTTACTGCACACATGCGCCTTACCTCTGTATCATATCTATGGAGAGTGTGTGTGCAGTAACTGGGTGAGAGTTTATCAATGATGTACAACCACTGCCTGCTTAGATCATGACGATGCAGCCCCTTTACTGATAAAGTGAATAACAGAGGGTTGTTTCCGTAATTTTCTGAATATTAGCCGCGGCTTATGAATTTATTTTTACGCCGGCAACAAGCTCTGTGGCTCGTAATATGGGCAGCTACTACATTAGTTCTTAAACCATTTTGGCTAAAATCATAGTAGCAAATTAGTCTGATTGGTATCTGGGTTGGATTTTACAAAAAGCTTAGAATTGTGTTAAGATGTGCATCAATCTTAATGGCCAAGCAAAGTGTGATGTCATTATACAAATTATTATGGCAATATTAACAACTAATCTGAAAATGAATCTGAGTGCTTTGGGAAATCAAGCTTAGGTCTACAACCAACATTTACAAAAATGAATGTCCAAAATAGAAAACAAATAAACGTGTTTTGTGCATTTGATAATACAACTGGGTGCTGGCTTATACACAGGCATCTTCAATTTTAAAAAACAAAATCTGATGCTGTGACTTATAGTCTGGGTGACTAATATTCAGAAATTTACATTAACTTCCATTATGGCTATTTATCTTCCCTGATCATTGCTGTTGTCAAACTATAAAGTTAAACTATAACCATAAAGCAATGATCAGACATCCAGGTTATGTTTTGTATATTTTTTGAGGATTTTCAGGCCTGGAATTTCATCTTTGAGAGGGCAAAGGCCATTTTCATTTTGCAAAGGGCACTTCCCTTAAGTAGAAAATCTAAAAGTCTATGTAAAACTTCTGAAGGGACACCAAGGCCAAGACCAGGGGCAACAGAGGCCATGGCCTACGTGACCACCGTGTAATTCAGGCCTGGATTTTGGTCTTGGAATTCAAGACTTAGTTGATAAAGAAGGAATGAATGTATTATACTGTATGGAATTGAAGGATTGAGGGCATAGGATGATTCAACTATGTGTAGATCAGAGGATGAATGATATCATGCAACTGAGGATGATTGGATTTGGTCATCAACAAAATTGCTCTCCAGACTGTAAAGTTTGTTTCTGTCAAATGATGTTCTTGTACACCAGGTTGGGGAATGGCCTCCCTGCGCTGTGGTACTATGCTGCCTGCGAACCAAGGGTTGGCGGGGTCCAGAACCCTTAAATTGCTGACTCGACGGCGGGGTACGCACAGTGATTTGGTCAGACCTGATTGGTTGTATAGGTCATTTATTTGTACAAAAGAACAACATACAAATGCTATCAAGCCCTCCTACTGTGTGACCATTTTATGGAATATTTGAATGAAAAAAACAAATTCTACACAGAACACACACATGTTGTACAAGCTTTTGTCTGTATAAAAACAAGTTTTTGCTCAGATTTTCCACTCTACCCAACCTGTGCGTTTGCATGGTTTCAAATTAATGGTTGGTCAACTCACTGGAAGTTTAAGAAGAGGAGGGTTTAAACTAAGGAATGTATGAGATAATCCATAAGTACATATATTCCAAACACTTTCTATATAATCACATGCCTTCAATCCTCTGATACACACAAGCAGTACCGTAGAAATTACAAGAAACTAGTAAGCTGTTTATTAATGTGAACTATTTCCTAAGGACCTTTTGAATCAAACTGTATGTAATTAAATATATGGATAGTATTTGATGTAGCTCTATGTACATGTTAGAAATACTGGATGGTCATTTATTTTACAAATATTGGAGGCATATGAGTGCATTATTGCAGAATATAATCACAAGGTGAAATCTGGAAAAGCCAGGTTTTAATGAGTGATTATATTCTACAACACAATGCACAAATCAAATGCATTCAATATTTGTTTACTGGAAACACATACTCACATAGTGATCCTTGTCATTTGAAATGTGTTCCATAAACTCAAAAATGAATTGACTCAGAAGCTCATCCACCCCTTACTCTGAACATTGGTTTTAAATAACCGCATCTGAACACTTTGGATGACTCTGTATGGACATCAACCTTGTCCACTGTAATATAGGACCTTTCATCATTGGGACAAATGGGTAGGGAACAGTTATTATGGGAAAGACACTGCAAAGCATCCAATAGTTTCCATATTGGACTCCAATGTTAACTTGCTGAGCATCGCATCAGTAAATAAATGCCCACAAATATATAATTGTTGGGCTGATAAGTAACTATAGTTTTCAGCCTCTAAAAATGGTTTATTAAAAAAATCATTTTCATGCATTGTTGTTCAAATCATATATATTGTAAAGTAATGTTGTACCTAGTAATTATTATTAATTTGGGGTTGAACAAAGACAAACTGACTAGTGTGTGATTTAAACAACGGATTCCGGAATAAGTTAACATGCCAGCATTGAAAGGTTGTATGGCTTCTGACTGGCATCCCTGAACAAAGATATTAACAAAAACAGGGAGAGATGGCCAACATAGGTCGGCCAACATAGGTCTAGATAGCTAAGTTGGTAGAGCACCAGCCTGTTAAACTGGAGGCTATTGGTTCAAATCCCGCTCTAGTAAATTTGTCTTTGTTGAACCCAAAGTTATTACAGATTTACTAAGTCAGTTTCCCTTGTGTTTTATAACTTGATATATAATTATTAAATTGATAAGGTCATGTTGTTGAATTGAGAGGTTGTTCCAGAGAAACACTTGCAAGGTTCCAAGTGATTTTGCTTGTTGGAGGAGTTGGGGGGGGGGGGGGTAGGCAAGGTTGGGAAGTACCTGTATGATTTCTGACCCATACAGTGTAAAGTCAAGTCAGGAGGTGTTGAGCTAATGTTGGGGGGACTGGGTTGTAGGGTAGGGAACTGTCTTCCTCTGAATCTAGCACTGTGATGTAAAAAGTATTTCTTATTTTAAAATGGTGTTAGGATGGGATACAAAATGGGTACTTCATTTATCGCAAGCAATCAAGTTTTCATTTGTTCTTTTTGGACATGATGATCGATGTTTAACATTTCTTGAAATGTATTTGCTTTTACTCTTGATATGCAATTCAGAAATGAAGGACAAACATTTCTGGTCTAAAGATGCATTCTCCATGAATAACAAAAAATACATAAATACAGACTCCTTGATAATTACATCAAAACTTAATTTACAAATTTTCAGTTGAAATCAAGGGGTCTAGATTTACAGAGGCAGTCTGCCAGTATTGTTTTCAATGTTGTGCCTCAGCTATTTTGGGGATGTTGGGAATGCCCAGTTTGCTCCCTTGGAAGCCTCCTGCTTAAGTTGAGTCAGCAGCTGGACTTGGATTTGTTTAGCGATGGTCACCAGACTAACAATTCCAATTCAGTCCTGACTTCCATGCATCTGTTCTCTTTAAGTTTGACCAACCTGTGTGGGGGTCCATTGTACTTTGTGTATAAATAATACATTATTTTTCTTCTGCTCAGGAAAACTATGTTTGAATTCAGTTTGGCTTCAGATTCTTTTGCCGATGGTCATCAGAATAATGAGTACAAAGTCTGATATTTGTTAACTTGACCAACCCGTCTGATGGAAACTCACTTGGTACAAATCTTGACAAATTTATCATTGAAAGTGTGATGAATAAGTCATTTCGATATCAACACTGATCTTACACCCATGTTCCACATGTATGGGTGTACTTTGCTTCTTGTCGGGGGATTATCACAATTTAATTTGTCAGCAGTTGGATTCAGATTCTTGTGACGATGGTCATCAGAATTCTGAGTCCGAGTCCATCATAAGTTTGACCAACCTGCATGACCTGTGTGGTGATGTTGCATAATTTAGACACAAATCTTCATCAGACTAAACATTTGATCACCACATGTACATACAGGTCATCACCCCATGGACCAGCGGTGTTCTTACATCCTTTTGGGAGTGTAATGACTAGCATGCAAGCCTGATGCTTTGTTTTTGAAACAGCAAGGTCACCAAGACCTTGTCTCCTTGGTAAAGGGCACCTCTAAGAAGAAATAGTAAACTTGTATTGAAGCATGTCAAGGGGCACCAAGGCAATGACTACTGGCAATGGAGGCAGTTACCTCCATAAAGCATCAGGCCTGATCACGTTCAAGATCAGTCTGACTGAACTTGTAATTACATGATGCTGACTAGAAGCAGCTGGATTCAGATTCTTGTGGCGATGGTCATCAGAATAATGAGTCCAAGGCTTGACATTTGTAGTATACAAAAGACTTGTCTCCAGGAGTATTACATTAAAGTAATTGGGCTTATTGGGGAAGGGAGGGAAAGGTTTTGAAGCCAATGATTACAGCTCAATGCAGTGTGACATCAGACGGGGCTTATTGTGTTTGTAAGACCCCGTTCAGACAGGTGCTCTAGAGATGTGCCGAACCAAATAGTTGAATTAAGTTCATGAAAAGTTCAACGCCTAAAACAGTTAGGAGCGACTTGGATATGCTGGAAGTAAAAAGATCGTCTGTTGCAGTCGCTCGAAATGACTCTGAAGAGTCTTGGTTTCAGACAAGATTGTCATTAGCCAAACCTAATGTAAATGTTATGCTTAGTTAGCTGGCCTGCCTGAAACCAAGATTTGTTTGGATTGACCTAGAGTCACTCCTAATCTATTTTGTTCAGCGCGACTTTGGAGCACCTGTCTAGGGTACTGGGCCCATTTGCATAGAGCTGCTTTAAAACCCAACATTTTACCATCTTCTAAACAATTTTGCTTACTGGAAAAGGGTTACCAGCCAAAAAATACCACTGAAAACTGGTTCCCTGCTCATTTTTTGTAAGCAGAACTTTTTTAAGCAATATTTTTTTCTTAAAGCAGCGCTATAATTTTGGGACCATGTCTGCCCCTGGATCTGCGGCTGTGATTTTAAAGTTGTCACCATTTTAAAATAAATGTAGGGAAAAACAGAACAAAATGTGTATTTCATAATCATAGTTCTGACTTTTACAAAAATGGACAAGATGCTGTTTAATGTCTTCTGAATCAGTCAGGTTTTCTTTACTCTTGATGTGCAATTCAGAAAATGAAGAGCAATAAAGCCTGGTCTGAAGATTCATGACAGAACTTGAAGACAAACAGGATATGTCACAGACCCCTTGAGAATTACATCCAAACTTGATGTACAAGATTGCATGCATCATTTGCTGATGTTTTCAGCAAGTTTACTTCAAGGATGTTAGATTTACAAGGGCAATTTGGTCAATACTACTTATTGGTTTATCTCATGTTTGCTTCTTGTTGGAAGTGTCATGATTGAGTTGAGTCAGCAGCTGGACTTGGATTCTTGTGGCGATGGTCATCAAAATAACAATTCCAATTTAAATGCTGACTTGCTTCATAATCTAAAGTTTGACCAATCTCATTTACATTATTTTATCAATTTCATGATTATAGTTGAGAGCTTTTGTCTTCAATAGGCAATTGGTTAATTTAAAGTATAATTGTTTGGCATTGTCTGCTGATTTTGTAAAACACAAGTTTGCTGACAGAGTTGATGTAGTTCTTGCATCTAGACACTATGTAATGTATCATGAGGTTTGGTTTTTCATCTGTATTGGTTGGAACTTACATTTTCTGCCCAATCATGAGTTGATTTGTAATGCTTATTTGGAACCATCACATGGTAATTTGTTTTCATTTTAGCTTCTACTTACCAAATATTCATTGATACTGAACTCTTTACAAATAGCCTCATTCACTATAGTGTGAACCGTTGGATTAATTCTCCAACAACATTTGAAAAACTGTACTGAGCTTCCATTCATTTGAAATGGTCACTTTTATCAAATGAAAAGTTTCACCATGTGAAGGGTTTTTGCAGATTATATACCTATAATTAAATTTTGTCATTTAACATGTAAGGTACTGTTCCAAAGGCTCAAAGGTAGACTGAAACATACTTAACTACACACAATCAGAAAATGAGAAAGATCATTAACATGAACACTTTTCCCCACAGTTTTTTAATTGACAGTGTGCTTTGTCGAAAAAAAAGCAGAAGGGACACCAACATTCAGATTCTTTTGATTCTGGAATTTTATAGCCAATGTTGATCAGTAGGAAAAAAAGACTGTTTTGCTCAAAAACCTGCAACACTGTCTGCTTTTGTAGGAGCTACATCTAGCACTGTCTAATTCTCAAATTCAAAGTGCTGCACCTTGCTTTCTCTTTACTTCTCTATGGAACTGGATTGAACATCCATCTTTAAATCTCGACAGCAAGCTGTGAAGGAGGGCTTGACATTTCTTTCTTTCCTGTGTTTTCCTCAATGGACTCAGGTGATTCTATTCCACATTTCTCCAAATCTAAAATATCTTCTTCTTTTTTTCTATCATCAGGATAGACTTGACCTGAGTCAAACTTTTGTCAGGTTCTTGGTTGTGCTTTTAATCCACTGCATGCACTCCAAGTATGTAAACATCATCACAGCTTTGTTTCTCCAGTTTGTTTCAACTTTGCTATTCGCGGTCCAACTCATTGGATTGGCAACTAAGTGACACCAGAGGGTGCACATTCAAAGAGCTCATCAGAGCTAGCTGTGTAGCCATACATTATTGACTCAATTAGCACCAGACCTGACTTGAACCAAGTCTATCATCAGGATGAACCTCAATCCAACAGTTCAATAGTCTGTTTCATACTTGAGTGCCTGAACTGTCCTTCACTTTCATTCTCATCAGCACAGAAACAATACTTTTTTCTGTGTTACTTACACTGAAATTTGATTGTTATTTCAAACTTGAACGTGATGTCAAACTTGTCATGGATCTGTGTTCTTGTAAATGTATATACGTACTACTTTTTCTCTCTAACTCTTCTTGGTCAACATCTGTTTAGACCTCAACTTAAACACACTATTACCAAAGCCAACTGTGAACTGTTTGGTATTTATTCCTTTCTTTTATCTTATTGAGGTTATCTCTCAGTAGAATTTATTTAGTAAAACATCCTCAATAAAGTGAACTATCTATCTGTTAATTCTTTCCTGCCTTGTCGTCACTAGACACTGGTCCTGCATTTCATGCATTCCCATCAAAAATTCTCTGAGTTGTTTCTCTTTTAGCTGTTCAACTTTGCCAAGGCGTTCAAAAAGGGACTTTTGTTGCTTTTCAGTTCTGTGTAGGTGGGCTTGAATGGGAAGACAACACTCACCCGGAGTCAATCTCTTCTTCATCTTACATTGCCTTCTTCAAGCTTGTATCAGCTCCCTTTGTTTTATTCCAAGAATCCCTGATGTTGAGTAGTTTTAAACACTGAATACTAGGCTACTGGGGACAAACACAACATGGTAATGACTCTAAGAAACTGAGATGCTCCTAAAAACAAATACATTGTCTCTGTGCAAGAGAAAAATCGTTTAAAAAACATTGTCACAGTAGAGCTTTAAAAAAGGATCGATTCTCTTGTTATCCCTTATCGGGGTTGGCGGGGGGGGGGGGGGGGGGGGGGGGGGCACGGACATCAATTGAGTGCCCCCCCCCCAGTTGCACCACTGATTCAATGGTCAAGTAATCCTTCCTAAACCACCAGAGTCCCCTTTCCAAAATAAAAGCATGACCCCCACCACTGACAAACCCTAGCACCCCTGCCCCCCCCCCCACTAAAAAGCAATGCCCCCCCCCCTCGGGCCTCCCCTCCCCAACTGAAAGAGTCTTGGCTATGCCGCTGAGCCGAGACAGGATTCAGGATTTGATTGTGTTTAGTCAAAACAAGTTAATCATCATATCTTAAGAAGTTTAAAGTCAAAGAATGTAAATTGACAGATGACAAGTAAAACTTTTCAACATTAGACACATCTTAAAACGAAAATGCACATTTTGTTTTTAATTTGAAACAATAGAAGTAGTAGCTTTCAGATTGTTCATGGTATTAATGAGAAAGATGACCTTATCACTAATAACTCCAATATTGGAATTCAGATGACCTTGATGCCAGAAGAAAATGCTAAAGGTTTTTTTTTTCAAATTAAACAAATTTGCATTGAAACCTATCCAGAGAGAATGATGGCTTTATCCTGAATCCTGCCTTTATCAAAAATGCCTAGAGTTTTACAATAATGTATGTTTCATCTTTATTTTGTAATCCCCTCCATGTGTTTTTGGTGTAGAGGAGATTGGTGAGCTATGGGAAGACTACAAGATGAGGACTGACGTCTGATCTCACTAGACTTGTTAACCTGTTGGATCTTCATCATTGCTCTGATTAAGAGTGCAAAAAACAGCATCCAAGCGGTTTGAGACCCTTGTTCAAATACGCACAGACAATCAGTTCCCACATCCAAAACCAGTTACTCATTGCCTCAACTGGGTCAAAGTGTAGAGCAATCTTGTAGATGTAGAAGTTTTGTTTATGTGTTCAGGAATCTGGATACCTCTGAAATAACTCAATTCAGTCCAGGCTGGGTACGGGATTGTAAGTGTTTCAGGCAAGTACTAAAAGCAGCTAAGCACAACAAAAATTATGCTTACCAGATTAAGGTTAACAGCTACAATGTTAAATGTACAATGTTTGCCTGGTACTCTGCATATTTTGATAAGCTGAAAATGCTTAGGCATTTTGTTTTGATGAAATTGGGTGCTGAATACAACCAGAAAACACTGATTGAAACACTGATTAACAAGCCACGGCTTTTCTGAGCATTACAAGGTATTATCACATGCTCTCTTATCACATTGTGCTTCTGCAAAAAGTTACTGAAAAAAGCCATTTAAAGAAGACACTATGACTTTTACCTTGAATGACAAATTTCATTTAATTTATTAAGTCTGGCTGTGAAGGACTCTCATAAAAGCCAACTTTATCACTCTACTTTCTAGCCACAAATCCCATGAAGAGAAGACAAGAAGGGGCATTATGTTTGTAATTTGGTGAGAGTGAAATGTTTGAGGACAATTTGCAGCAGCGTTACTAACTGGGTTTTTTTTTTTGGGGGGGGGGGCACAAATCAACTATAGGCAAATCAACTAGAGATTCCATTTGCTCTTTATAAAAAAACAAGATCTTGATCTGCGTAATGGCAGGTTCCAATTTAGTGGGGGGCACCTTGGGGGGCACTGACAATAATTGTGGGGGGGGGGCACGTGCCCCCCCCCCCTTAGTTACTTCACTGACAATTTGGTCAAAATGTTTCCTTCGTCTCATCACTTAATATGAAGTGATGTAGGTATGTTTCATCCTTGGTGTAATCCAGCTCTTTGAAGAGCATCCATTCATGTCTGTTTAGGGCTCTGTCCTGTACTTTGCCTTTCAGTCATTCATAATTTGAAACTTTTATTTAACTATTCTTTTTCTTTCTTCTTTTAATTGTATGCAGTGGAGAGTGATGAGCTAGGGAGAGAACAACCTGATATAACTGACGTCTTAGCTCAACAAGGCAGCAACATGCAAGGTATTAGTATTCTCAGACAGCTCTGTCTCGAAGCATCTACATTGTCAATCCATTGCAATTACACTCTAAGAAACTCCTTGGTCAGAAATGACTGGAATTCCAGCTGCTGATTCAGAAGTGATTTAAAATAGGATTTTAGCTCAGATTCCACTTCAGTTTGACCCATAAGTTGGTCAGCAGAGCTGCCAACTCTCCCTGATTCTGCAGAAAGTTCCCTGAAAATAACCCATTCTGTCCATGTTCTGATCAATAAATTTGAAAGTCTACCTGAAATTCTCACTGATTATGTTCCCTATTAGGCTGAATCTAATTCTGATTGTTGTACAAAATCTCTCTGATTGCAAGATGCAAATGTTGGCAGCTCTTGGTCAGGCCCCCTGTGACTCGAACCAAAATCTCTCTGATTGCAAGATGCAAATGTAGGAAGCTCTTGGTCAGGCCCCCTCTGACCCGGAATTGAGTCAATTCTGACCGAGATGTTCTAAGAGTGAGCAAATTAGTCTGGTCCCACTTTGGTATGAGGATATCTATTATTATTGCAAGCAGGGAACGTGACAAAGAAGGAGGCAGCAGTGCATTAAAGGTCTACAGAGATTCATTGATTTTCATGTTTTAGATGAAGGCATCACATCTCATAAAGAATACAAAACGTTTTACTTGGTTTTCTATTGACTCATAGATATTTGTCACTAATTACACATTTTATCATGAGTTGGCAACTCATAAAAAAGTTAAATCTTCGAGTATTTGTTTAATAAGTTTAGTTGTAAGGTCAGTGGGGAAAAGGATGCCTGGATTGAATCATGCAAACCTCAATGGAAGTCAAAATAGGATTCTAAAAACAGTGAAACCAATCTTCTCTCTCTCAATATTATTTGTGAAAGTATTAAATCTTGTTATACTTTAACACATTTTAGTTATGATTGAAACCCTTATAACGAATTTCACAGTACAATGTTTTACAACTTGACACTCTGTGATGAATCACGAGGAAAACATGAACCTTCATTACTGAAAGCACTGATTAGAAAACAAACATTGTACAAAACAGTTTTATGGTCAAATGATGGTTTAACCTAAATCACTTCAGTGTGGTGTGTGTTTCTAATTCATATCCAGCTTATAATGTGTGACATGTGGCTTTGTGTATCTTTCTTCAGTGAAATAAAGGAAAACAAATTGTGTCTTTGTGTGTTTTTTGTTGTGAAATAAAAGAAAATAAATTGTACTTGTGTGTCTTCCCCCCCCCCCCACGTGGATTAGATTAAACCTGCATTGTAATGTGTTTGCAGTGCAGACCTTTCACTCACAGTCAGCAGCCATCTTGTACTTCAATATTAGACAAGTTTGTAACATAAGTAGGACACGCAGAGCACAGTGTATTTCAAAGCAATATAACGGGCAACTTAATGAAACATTTTAAAAATGGTCAACACTCTTTATCAAGCGCTGCCGTTTGCAAAACGAACAATTTAACTGAATGAAAGTCAAGTACAAGACCAATTTGCAGTTAGAGGATACTGGAACAAGTTTGCATTGAGTGGGCTCAACAAGTGTCAATAAAAGATAGCAAAAAGGGGTGAAATGCTTGAACATAAAATGAAGGTAGAACAAAAGGTAGTACAACCCTAGAGGGAGTATCATCTGAAACAAAACAATCCAATACCTCATTGATTGAACTGGTTTATAACAACTGAATATCATTCTCGGAAGCAATTAATTTGACCAAAAATGTCAGTGTAAAAAAAAGGTGAGATTCATTTGTTGGGGAGCCTTGGATTACAACTTGGGTTGTGGTAGGGAAGGGTGTTAGGGTCTCGTCCTGGGGTGACGTCGGGAGGGTGAGTTTAGGCATTAATTAATTGTGGTTTCAGTTGACTTCAAACTTTTCTATTTTTTTGTTTGTTATTTAATTTTCTCAGCCGGCTCAAGTAAGCGTCTTCAATCTAGTACCCCTGAAAAGGTAAGTTTGTGTGGTTATTGCGCTCTCTATTGGTAACAAAAGGTACGGGGTTGGTTATAACTGAAGTTGCATCAACTAAGTTAAAACAAAAATCGTTTTGGTTTTTTTCTTTTAAAAAAATTCATTTAGAGGTTTGGGAGCGCTAGATGGCGCCAGACATCCCAATTGTTTACGTAAATCTGAGCATGCGCATTTCCTGCGTGCGCGTTTACAGAAAGGTACATTTTTCAAACTTGTTTACGTAGTTTTTCACAATAACTTGGTCCCTTTTTTCAACTGTTCCAGGCCACTATACTTTCCTCCAAAAAGTCAACCAATTATTTACTATCGTCGTACACGCATGACCACAAAATTTATAAAACTTTCAGAACAATTTGGCACCTCTAGATGCCATTCATAATACATTGCATTCCAAAGTCATCAAGACGAAATGGTGATGCCCGTCGGGTTTCACTGTTCAGCCATTGTGTTTGTATCATTTCAAACCAACACAACCAAAGCGAGGCTGGAAGGGAAAACGTAATTGTGATTATCATTAATTGTCATGATCAAAGAGTTACTATGAATCTCCTTTACCATCCTCTCTCGACTTGGCTAATGTTTCGCAACACCTATAACACCCCCGTTACAAAAAAAATTCACTGCACATTATTTTTTGTTACCTTGCTTTTTATTTACTATTTTTATTTTGTTATAGCCTAGCCTTAGCCTTACCCAAAAATAAAACGTTACTCCACAAAAATCAACAGAATGAATGTACAACAAATCAATGTAGTTAACTATTTATGTCAATAAATTGGCTCATCTAATATTTATTTATTTTTTTTTAATTGGTGGTCGTATTAGCCATTCTCCTTGGCCGCTCGCATCCCCTACAAAAACGTCACAATAAAAAATAAAAAAACGAAAACGAAAAAGAAAACAAACGAAGACAAAGTGAGAGACCATGAGATGAGCAGATCCAGCATTATTCTGAGGCTGATTTGACTGTCTTTGTTTTTGTATTTCGATCTTTGACAGCTCTGTGTACACAAATCCCGTTGAAGATACTTTTGTTGGGCATCATTCGGAGTATCCCAACTTGCTGGTCATTTCCGGTCTGAAGATGGCACAAAGTGGCCCCAAAAGCCTGATTTTCGAATGGAGAAATACCAAAGGAAGAGTCAGGTACAAGTTGTGTCTCTCTAGCACGCTTAGTTCAGGAGTTATTGTCAAACATATCGTAGAATATTATTTCAAACTACTTCTTGCTAGAATTGAACTCGGTCCCAAGGGTGCCTGACGGTTTTGGGGGTCAGTGTGACCCGAAATATTGTTCAAAATGACCCATAAATGGGTCGACTTAACTGACGCAGAATCCGAGCTAGAATCCAATTTTTATTTAACAGTTTCCGAGTCGGCCAAGAAATGGATCAGGCTCCCTGGGGTTGGGGGGGGGGGGGTCAAATATGCCGGGAGTTTGCAGAGTAGTGTGATGTTATGTGCAATGGGAACGTTTGCTGTCGGGGGCTCGTGTACCAAGTGTGTGTGGTCTCAACAATTTAAGGTAGCAGGGTACATTTGTAATGTTCTTTTGTACATTTGTAATATTCGGAAACCACTGGTTATACTGGTCTTAGTTTACTTAGTGCAATAATAATAATAACAATAACAATATTGGTAAATTGCTAAATTTGTTATAGCGTTACAAAACGTGTTTACACTATTTGAAAACGAAGGCTATTAATATTACTTTAAAAAAAAAACTTAACTTGAAGTATCACTAATTTGAACTGTATGCACTTTGAATAGCCTACCTGGTTTAAATTCAACTTGGGTGGGATTTCTTATTTATAGGTAAATTGAATTATTTAAACACAGTTTACAATAGATCTTATTATGAATAGTTTTAACTTTAATAGCTTAGTGGCCATTTTTATTGTGTGGACGTTTTGTAATGACTGAGATATTCAAATATGCAAATTAGTTTCGAATAGCGCCCTCAATTATCCTTGATTTTTAAACAGTTTACACAAATAAAACAAACAGGCATTTTGCCACAATTACAATTATTTTTAGAAAAGGGATACAAGCTCTAAGTTGTGATTATTTCCTTCGGTATTTATTCATTTGTAATTTACGGGACAACACGGCTTTTCGGGGGTAAAGTTTGATAGCTATGTAGGACTGCAAAAGTTACCGTTAATTTAGGACATATGAATTTCATGGAAACCGCTGCGTTTTCTTTCTAGAATTAACACTAAAAAGAAAAACTATGACATTTTGAAATCAACGGCAATAGAATAAAAATGAAAATGTCTCAAGAATAGAAAGAATGACAGGAATGCTATTTTGAAAACATCGTAGAGTTTCTGTCAATGGATTACGGTTTGTGATGATTCTTGGGGGGGGGGGTGGAATGGGGTCAGTGATTTTCGATGGGGGGAGTGGAATCGGGTTGGTGGTCTTCTTTAGAGAAACTGTTTACATTAATTATTAAGTGAGGTTGAAAAGCTAGTCGCTTTACATGAAACTGCACAGTAGTGGTAATAACATCAAACTATAGGCCTACACATATTGGCTGCAAAGTTAAAGGAGCGCATTGTTGCAGAATTTATGATAACGAGGTGAAAAAATCGGGACTATTCCATTTTACGAGGTAAAAACCGAGAAAAAAATGGAATAGCCGGTAACTGTTTTCTGCGACAAGTAACGAAATGCATTCAATGTTTTATTTCTCCAAATTCCGAAATGTCTATTTTCAGACAAGTTCCGAAGACCCCTCGTGATTTGAATGCTATGATGAGGGTTGGGGTTAGGGGTAGGGGTAGGGTTAGCATAAGGGTTGAGTCGTAAGGGTTAAGTGTGGGGGTGGACAAGTTTCCGTGCCTATTTTTATTTTATTTTAAGGGATTTGTGTGTGAAAAGTACTGGTATATAAAACAAACGTTGAATGCGTTTTGTTCGTACATTGGTTTCAGATTATAACCAATCGATGAAATCTGGCTTTTCCGATTCACTCAGCTTTGCCTCGTGAAAAGGAATGTCCAGATTTTACCTCGTGTTTATATCTAAGACCAATGCACTCAATTGCATCCAATATTCGCATATATTCCTAAATTTGGTCATCTCTGCCAAGGTTTATATAAGAATAAGAAGGACAAGAACATGATTGCATCAAAAGTTTCTGGTAGCTGTAAGTATTGTAAATTGATATAGAAAGTTTAAAATCCAAGTTGTGTCTGGATGTTTTATTTGCTTGTATCGTGTATTTGTCTGATATGTATTATGTTTTATTATTCGTCTTTGACAACAATAACATAAATTTATCAGCATTTCCCCAAATGGAAAGCAAAACAAAACGTAGATGTCTAGTTACTATTACCTTTATAATATTCTGAAGCAACATTATTACAGCCTACCTTGTTTGTATTTTTAATCATTTTTTTCACCATCAATAAAGTGTTTTACACACAAAGATTATGGAGATATTGGTTTGGGTCCACTAAGTAACTTTGATGGTAATAATAATGAAAAGGGGAACAGACTTTTCTTATTGCAGGAAGGAGTCTGAATCAATGTAGTCTGCTTGGAGCAGCATCCATGAAGACGCACGGTAGCAAAGAACCCATTGGGGTGGGAGGGGGTGGGGACTTTAAGAACCGAGGAAAGGGTGACGATGGCGGCGTTGAGAATGTTTAGACTGTGGGTAAACGCGGATGACTTGAAACAATTTAGGAATGTTGGAACAAAAACTGTATGGTTAGTTGTGAAGGAAATGGTAATTTATAAGACACTCCATGATTTGGTACGGGTGATTTTGATTGATGTTCAATGTTTGTTTGCTTGTTTTTTTTACTGTGTGTAACTATGGTTAAATGTAGTATTTATAACGGAAGATGCAAGAACACTGCACTGTTCAGTTTTGGTGTAGTAAGGCTGGCTGGTAATAAAACTATTCGGTTATTATGCAGTATTAATTCAGTAAATAAGAGACTCTCCGTGATTAGGCTGTTGGGTGTTGATAATGAATGTTTTTCCTTCTTTTCTTGTTTGAGGAAAGATGGAAACAAAAGTGTGATTTTAGTGAAGGAAAAATTAATAAGGGTGAGTGATTGATTCGTGTATGGGTGTGTTTCGGTTGGGTTGGGGTTAAGGTTATGGTTAATTTTGAAAAACAACTGCGTTTACAAACGGCTACATTCGTGAGAAAATAGTTATGACAGTAACTCCGTGATTCAGATATTGTGTTTTCAGTTGATGTTAACTTTATTAAAAAAAAAAAAAATTAAAGAAGGTTGGAAATAAATGATTCAGTTTAAAACAGCAGTCCTAAAGGAAAGAGTAATGTCACAGTAACTCCTTGATTAGGGTGTGTGTGTGGGGGGGGGGGGGCATTCGGCAATGAAACTCTGCCGTTGCAGGTATTATTCATGAGGTAAAGATTACTATGCACAAGAAATTTCATAATACGGGTGTTTTATGTTGGTCAATCTTCTTTTTAAAATTGTTGGTAAAATAAAACTACGGTAACATGCTCTTTCTTTCTGTTTCTTTTTGAGGACATTTGGTAACAAAATTATGCTGTAGTACGAGCAGTAGTCACGAATGAAAGAAAAATGTAAGTGAAACTCGTACGTGGGATGTGGGGTGTTTTCAATAGGTGTTAAAATGGAGGGTTTAAGTTTACAACAAAATATGAAACTCTGCATTTTACTAGTAGTATTCAAGAAGGAAAGAGCAGTGTACGAGTATTACTATATGGTTCGGAATGCTTGCACGCTTGTGTCTTAATGTTTAATGTTTTTTTTTATAAGATTATTTATACTAAAAGTAGTCATATGAAGTAGTGAGTAGCAATAAAAGACCGAATGATTCGGATGTGTGCAATTTTGTTTCTTGATGTTCGTTGTTTCTTTGTAAGATTGTTGTTATGATACAAATGTTTTTCTGGACGGTTGGAATAAAACTTTGTGGTTAAAAACAGCAGTCCAGGAGGAAAGAGTATGCAAAAGAAAATCCATGATAGGGATAAGGGTGTTTTGGGTGGGTAATTTGGGGTAAGGGTTAGTGTTAGAAATAAAACTCTGCAGTTCAGAGGAAAGAGTAATGTAAAAGAAACTCTATGATAGGGATTAAGGTATTTTAGGGTCGGTTGTTTGGGGTTAGGATTAGGGTGAAGGTTAGAAATAAAACTCTGATAGGGATTACGGTGTTTTAGGTCGGTTGTTTGGGGCTAGGGTAAGGGTGAAGTTTAGAAATAAAACTCTGAAAGGGATTAGAGTGTTTTGGGGTGGGTTATTTGGGGTTAGGGTGAGGGTTAGAAATAAAACTCTGCAGTTCAGAGGAAAGAGTCATGTAAAAGAAAAACTCTATGATAGGGATTAAGGTTGTTTGGGGTTAGGATTAGGGTGAAGGTTAGAAATAAAACTCTGATAGGGATTAGAGTGTTTTGGGTCGGTTGTTTGGGGTTAAGGGGTAAGGGTTAGAAATAAAACTGCAGTTCAGAGGAAAGACTAATGTAAAATCAACTCTATGATAGAGATTAGGGTGTTTTGGGTGGGTTGTTTGGGGTTAGGGTTAGGGTTAGGGTTAGAAATAAAACTCTGTAGTTCAGAGGAAAGAGTCATGTAAAATAAACTCTATGATAGAGATTAGGGTGTTGTGGGTATGTTGTTTGGGGTTAGGGTTAGGGTTAGGGTTAGAAATAAAACTCTGCAGTTCGAAGGAAAGAGTCATGTAAAATAAAACTCTTTGATAGGGATTAGAGTGTTTTGGAGTGGGTTGTTTGGGGTTAGGGTTAGGGTGAAGGTTAGAAATAAAACTCTGATAGGGATTAGGGTGTTTTGGGGTGGGTTATTTGGGTTAGGTTTAGGGTTAGAATAAAAACTCTGCAGTTTTAGAGGAAAGATTAATGTAAAAGAAACTCTATGATAGAGATTATGGTGTTTTGGTCGGTTGCTTGGGGTTAGGGTTAGGTGAAGTTCCGAAATAAAACTCTGAAAGGGATTAGGGTGTTTTGGGGTGGGTTATTTGGGTTAGGTTTAGGGTTAGAAATAAAACTCTGCAGTTTAGAGGAAAGATTAATGTAAAAGAAACTCTATGATAGAGATTATGGTGTTTTGGTCGGTTGCTTGGGGTTAGGGTTAGGTGAAGTTCCGAAATAAAACTCTGAAAGGGATTAGGGTGTTTTGGGGTGGGTTATTTGGGTTAGGTTTAGGGTTAGAAATAAAACTCTGCAGTTTAGAGGAAAGATTAATGTAAAAGAAACTCTATGATAGAGATTATGGTGTTTTGGTCGGTTGCTTGGGGTTAGGGTTAGGGTGAAGTTCCGAAATAAAACTCTGAAAGGTATTAGGGTGTTTTTGGGGTGGGTTATTTGGGTTAGGTTTAGGGTTAGAAATAAAACTCTGCAGTTCAGAGGAAAGAGTAATGTAAAATAAACTCTATGTTAGGGATTAGGGTGTTTTGGGTCAGTTGTTTGGGGTTAGGGTTAGGGTGAAGTTCAGAAATAAAACTCTGCAGTTAAGAGGCAAAGAGTATGGTAAAAGAATCTTTTGATAGGGATCGAGGTATTTTGGGGTGGGTTGGTTGTGGTTAGGGTTAGGGTTTGGGTTTTTCACGGGACGGTTGGATATAAAACCCTGCAGTTACACACAGCATTCCAGGAGGAAAGAGTAATTACTGTAAAAGAAACTCCATAATAGGGAATGAGGTGTTTTCTGTTTGGTAAGGGTTAGGGTTAGGGTTAGGGTTATGGTTAGGGTTAGGGTTAGGGTTAGGGTTAGGGTAAGGTTTAGGGTTAGGGTTAGGGTTAGGGTTAGGGTTAGGGTTAGGGTTAGGTTTAGGGTTAGGGTTAGGGTAAGGTTTAGGTTTTTTCGTGACGGTTAGAAAGAAAAGTAGGGTTACACGCTGTATCCATGCATGAATGGGTAATAACAAAAGACTCAATGATTCGGGTGAGTGGTTTTTTTTCTTCTTTTTTTTCTAAGTGTGTTGGTATAATAAACACAGGAGTTACACACAATAGTCATGAAGAAGAGGCACTGCTGGGTGTGGGATGTAGCACGGATTAATCTTCGGGACGGAAAGCTAGGAATTTTCTAGTGTGTGTATTTCCTTGTTAGAAGTTTGTTTCTTAGGCGGTTGATTATAAAATTCCATGTTTAACTTTTTGCATATTCGTGGAGGGAAAGGGTATTTTAAACGCCTCAAAAGCCCCTGTTGGAATACTGGTGGATGCGGCCTAGTGTAGAAATTTGAGGATTTTGTGGAGGGGGTTACAGGGGTAAGGTAATTTATTCCTCAAAAAAAGTATATGAGTGGACTATTATAATCCTTATCAACTAAAACTCATGATTGGATGTAAAATTTTCACCAAAAATTTAAACCACCCCCTTAAATTTGGAGTTTAAAACCTCAGTTTTGCCATAAAACTTTGACCAATCCGTGTGAGGGCGCTTAAAGTGTATGGACCCTGAAGTCACCATGGGGGAAATGCTTAGAAAATACACTTATCTGTGTGAAAATGGTGACAGGGAGCCAGTCTATTTACAAACGAAGAGGGGCTTTTTATTTTTGGGTCAGTGGCAACCTAAAATTTTCCATTTCTTCATGATTTCGTAGGCGAGTGATATTTTAAACCCATGCAATGAATACATAATCAGGTAAGGACCACGTTGGTGATTTCAAAATCAGTAAATTTGGACCCTTTGAATATCAACCCACGAATGTTCAGGCTGAGACTACAGCACTCCCACCACTAGCCCATGGCTGTCCCACACGTGCACGTGCACATGTACATTCCACCGGTGCATTGCACGGTGCCCACTTAGTGTTCTGTTGCTTGTTGGTCTACACAATGCATACAAAGCATGCACCTCCATGTTTTACTCACACAAGTTAAGGGCACTTTGATTTTTGTGCACAGCACCCAAACAAATTTGTTATCAATAGTGATTTGGTCAGAAATTAAATTAAATGGATACAATTTTAATACCATGATCCATTTAATCATTTATTTTTTTTCGGGGTGGAGATTTAGAGGAAAACTGTCTTACACATGAAACAAATCAATAAGCATTGGTTTGGTTTTTAATAATTTATTCCAAAAAATTCCAATATGTCATAAGAAAACATACACTACTTGAACAAAGACATAACACTAGGTTTGCCCCCATTTGAGGGTAAATACAATGGATCCCCTAAACACAAAGTACAGAAATGATAATCAACAAATTAACTATTCAAATAGATACAAATAATTGAATGAATAAGTCTCAATGTGATAAATCACTGATTACATTACATTCATACTGATATTAATCCAAAGGTGAAACAATATTATCTTCAAATTTTGACAAACTTTTTCACAGATAGTGTATTTAGTGGGGTTTTTTGTCCCGGCAAAAGTGAGATTGTACCCCCAAAAAAGAGAGACCATCCTTCATTTAGACATGGTTGGAAAGTTACACAGAATTAAAAGTGCAAAAATAGTTTAAAATAAGAATTTAAGAAATACAAAACAATCTTAAGTTTGTCATACATGTAAGAAAAACTCAACAATAGTAGCATACATATTAATAATGTAGACAAAAACCTTTAATTTGTCATACATGAAAGGTTGTCACTAAAATACTTATCTGCATTACAATGGTTACAAAACAACAAACTTAAATAATTACAGACTAAAAAACTACCATAAAGTTAATCAGATTAAACAAACAATTAAAATAAAATAACAATCAAATAAATAAATAAACTGGAGCAGTGTGTTTGTGCGAACTAAGGTAACACTGCACCTTTAAGGTGACATCATGTGACGTAAGGTGACATTTGATGACGTCATTATAACAAGATGACGTCATTATAACAAGACGTCAAATTTTGGTTGTAACACATGCATTGGTTTCAGCTTGAATGTATAGATCTTGTAAAACTGCACCTTTAAGCAGTAACGTAACTAAGAGGGGGGGACACATGGGGAGACATGCGCACCCCCCCCCCCCAAATAATGTCAGTGACCCCCGGTCCCCCCCCCCCCCCCCCCCCCCACTTGGAACTCACCATAGATCAAGATCCAGTTTTTTTTTAAAGTGCAAGTGGAATCTATAATTGGTTGGCCAACAGTGCTCCCCTAGAAAAAATGGTGCCACCTAAAAAATATGACATTAGTTACGCCACTGCCTGGTGATGTCACATTACACTTGATGATGTCATTAGTACAGGCCCTCACATTTTGGATGTTACACATTCCAATTTTTTGAATATATGCAAAGTTTCAGTTTGATCCCCCCTTTTTTTCCTGTAAATAAAAAAATCTTTGAAAAGTGCACCTTTAAGGTGATGTAACGTGATGCACGATGACGACATGATGCCAACATTGTAATATGAACGAGGTCTCATCAAGGTCCTAACATGGTGTAATTGTGAAGTTGTAATTGTAACTTTGTCGGAAATAATGACACTGCTATCACACATTTGGACACTCAGAACTAGTCTGGACTCCGGGCCTCCATGGAGCCTGACTCAATTATGGGTCAGTATGACATGCCATGACATGCCATGGACATGCTATCTGTGTCTAAGTTACCCCCAAACTGTGCCAAACTGATGCAGAATCTGATTCCAAACCCCATTTCTAATCAGTTTCTGTGTCATTCCAACCCAAATGGGTCAGGCCTCCTGAGACCTGGATTCTGGGCCAACTCAGACCTCAGAATTCTTAGAATGGAGGCTCTCATTTTTAACTGCAAAATAAAGAATAACTTAAATCTCATGACTAGATGTTACATGAATGATCCACCATAATATTTTTAAAAAAATAGAAAGATAAATCACAAGTAGCCAGGATGATGTGGAACTTTGCTTGGAAGCTGAGAGTTAATTGTTTTTGTAACAGAAAGTCTCAAGTCTAACAGCAAAGAATCTCCATGGAGTTCAATGTCACTGGTTTTTTTTTCAAAGATCAAGCTGGCTAATTGAACCCATAACTTTCACTCTCATAGCTGCTGGCTGGGCCTTAGTTCTCACAGATTCTGAATGGTCAAATAAATAGCTACATTGTTTTAGTAACTACATCATTATTATGTACACATTCTAGGTGTAATGTACGCCTAGTCCTATTTTCATACAGCTCTTTAGCAGAATGTTCTTAACAATTTTTGTATAGCTCAGCAAACATAGCGTGGATTTAGTCAGATACAATATTCATTACATGGTGTTTGGGATGGTAAGAGGCCCCTGACAACTATGTATGTTCTAAGCCAAATTGAAATCTAAAATAGCCAATAGTCTGAAAAATGTTTCAATTATTATAAGACACATGTATGTAGATCAATGCCCAACTTCATGGCTCTGCTTACTGGAAGCAAAAAATCAGCGCTTAATGTCAGAGATAAATTCATGCTAAATGTAAACAGAATTCTTTAGCCAAGAATTTGTGCTTGTGCATGTTCATACTTGGCACTACAAGGCTTATCTCCTGACACAAAGACTGAAGTGCTAGTAGTCCAGATGGATACTGAAAGAAAACAAGGCTTTCTTTACATTTGCAGTTTCTTATGGCCAACAAAATGGCTTTTATATTTGAGAAAATTATGTTTGATGCTCACCAGATTATTTGCCAAACAATAACAATTTTTTTTTCTTGAAAACAAGAAAATATCAATGTAAGATGCCTCTTAAATTTTCTGTTGGCAAATGCACTTAAACTGCCCACTTCTGTTCTGTCAGTATGACCCAGAAATGGGTAAAACCTAGGCAGAATCAGAGTAAAAAAAACAAAAAAAAACCAAAACAGTTTCCAGGTCAGCATGACCCAGAAAAGGCTCCAAATCTGTCCCAGGAGTTTGTAGTGAGCATGCTGCCACCATGTTCCCTGACTGCAATAGCAATCATAAATACCCATCCTAATTTTCTCTAAAATGCACCAATCTGTTCTGCCTGCCAGCCTCGTTTTGATTACGTTGATTTGAACGAGAGACGAACGAGATGGCTGCTCCATGATACAAGTCTACTGGCCTGGCCAGCTAGTTCATTCTACTGGCCTGGCCAGCTAGTTCATTACTTCCCAAAGCCTCGGTACATACAATGTAAACCACTCCTCACATAGATTGTTCATATCCATAGTTGACATCATATTGTGGAGAACATTAGCTGTGTTTGGTTAGGCTTCTGTCTCTGAAGATGGCTGTAAATGAAAGGAGAGGCAATAAACATCGTTAGCAATGAACAAATAGTAGAAAACCATAGTGCACTGTAAATGTATTTGGTTGCATTATTTTATAAAGCAATGTGAAAGTTGTTTGAAATTGCAAAAACATTTTCATACAAAATGTCCTTCCCAAATTATGAATTTCTGTTAATTAATTGCTAAAGTGAGAGTTTATGCACTCTGATTGGTTGAATACTGGTCACATGGGGAGTGTTAACATATGAAATAAAGACCAGCTCTGTGAACTAGTAATTAAATGACCCCTAAACAAGTATATTGATGTGTAAAAGTTCTGTATGCACTGTGCACTTAGCTGTTTTCTTTATGCAAATTGTTTTTGTGTTTTTGGCAAGGACAGCTAGTGCAAGCTCATACCACGTTTATGCATGAATGCGCAGACAATGTATTGATTATAGGTAGCTGGTGCGCACATAAAAACAACATAATGCCAAGCATAAAACTGATCACCAACCAAAGTATTTAGATTTAAGGTGAATTTTACAGCCAGGGCTCAAATTTTACACTGGTCTGCAGGCCCGAGGCCAGTGGTTTTAGTGTCAGGCCAGTAAACCTCTGACTGGACAGTCCAACGGTTTTGTGTTTGTCAAGTCCTGTGGTCTAGTGTTGTTCAATTGAATATCAATACATGTACCTCACTGAGTAAGATTCTGAACAGAAACAAATTATGTTCAAATGTTGACTTTGAGTCTGAGAAATGTATTTCAATTCTATTGATTATCAAAGTATACTTGGCATCCGATTCCCGAGTCACTTGGGTCGAGTCTGAGTTCCAAGTCACTTTGTTCTAGTCTGAGTCTGAGTTCCAAGTCACTCGGTTCTAGTCTGAGTCTGAGTTCCAAGTCACTTGGGTCGAGTCTGAGTCTGAGTTCCAAGTTATTTGGTTTGAGTCTGAGTCTGAGTTCCAAGTCACTTGGGTTGAGTCTGAGTCTGAGTTCCAAGTCACTTGGGTCAAGTCTGAGTCTGAGTTCCAAGTCACTCGGTTCTAGTCTGAGTCTGAGTTCCAAGTCACTTGGGTTGAGTCTGAGTCTGAGTTCCAAGTCACTCGGTTCTAGTCTGAGTCTGAGTTCCAAGTCACTCGGTTCTAGTCTGAGTCTGAGTTCCAAGTCACTTGGGTCGAGTCTGAGTCTGAGTTCCAAGTTATTTGGTTTGAGTCTGAGTCTGAGTTCCAAGTCACTTGGGTTGAGTCTGAGTCTGAGTTCCAAGTCACTCGGTTCTAGTCTGAGTCTGAGTTCCAAGTCACTTTGCTTGAGTCTGAGTCTGAGTTCCAAGTCACTTTGCTTGAGTCTGAGTCTGAGTTCCAAGTCACTCGGTTCTAGTCTGAGTCTGAGTTCCAAGTCACTTTGCTTGAGTCTGAGTCTGAGTTCCAAGTCACTTTGCTTGAGTCTGAGTCTGAGTTCCAAGTCACTCGGTTCTAGTCTGAGTCTGAGTTCCAAGTCACTTTGCTTGAGTCTGAGTCTGAGTTCCAAGTCACTTTGCTTGAGTCTGAGTCTGAGTTCCAAGTCACTCGGTTCTAGTCTGAGTCTGAGTTCCAAGTCGCTTTGTTCGAGTCTGAGTCTGAGTCACAAGTTACTTGGTTCAGGTCCATGTCCTGAGTCACTTGGGTCTAGCCACTTGGTTCAAATCCGATTGTCGAGTCACTTGGTTAGAGTCTGAGTCTTGAGTCTTGAGTCACTTGGTTCGAGTCATAGTCTCAAGTCGCTTGGGTCAAGTTTGAGTTCCAAGTCACTCGGTTTGAGTCTGAGTCTGAGTCACAAGTTACTTGGTTTGAGTCCATGTCCTGAGTCACTTGGGTCTAGCCACTTAGCTCGAATCTTATTGTCGAGTCACTTGGGTCGAGTCTTGAGTCCCAGTTCCTAGCCATTTGGTTTGAGTCCGAGTACCAAGTTACTTGGATTGAGTCAGAGTCTGAGTCCTGAGTCAATTGGGTAGAGTCCAAGTCCAAGTCATGAGTCACTTGTTTAAATCACTAAAAAGTAAGAACACTTTAACCATTTCACTTAGATGACTGGAATGCAAACCAAATGATGTAAAAGAGGAATTGAAAATGACAAACTTTGCTATCATATTTAGTTTCAACTAAGTTCTGTAATATGCAATAAAAATGTTATTTAAGGCTCAGTTCTTGTTTTTCCTTTACTAATACCCCTTGCCCTCTCTCCAGAATGTCTTGATGCAACTAATTGCCTAATTGCCTAAGCTTTAACTTTAGAGGGACCTATTTCCTGAGAATGCAGGCTAAAGGTAATAGGTCGCTCAGTTCTGGAGACTCAAGGGCCCAAGAAATTTCAACAATTAATTCATTGCCAATTAAATCATAAGCATTTCAACACTTCAAGGAATGCTTTAATTTCCCATTATGTGTTTTTGTAATCGTTGTTCACTGTTAACATCATGAGCAGGTGCTGTAACCAGTCAAAACGTTGAAGTGTATTGCCTCGTTTGGGAACTATTTCCTGCAAATTATGCATACCCATCTAGTTCAAGGAGGGGCAAATCTCATGCACTAACCCAACGTGACCTTGTTTCAGCAAACCAAACCACAGAACTAGCAAGAGGTGTGTTATAATACATTTGTTTTTTGTGGGGCATGACCATTTTAACTGTTTTTATTCCAATGTCTGATTGAAAAGAGTGAGCTTTTTGAAAAAGTGCAGAATACATGTTTTTCAGAGTTTCTCAGAATTTTCCATGGAAAAAATCCACTTTTTTAAAAGTAAAATTTGGAAATAAGACAGAAATAGGAGGAATATCAAACATGCAGTAACAAACTCCATTGCAATAGGTGTTTTCAAAAAATCATTTATTTAATTATTTGTGTGTTGTTTATTTGTTGTTTTAAAATAGAGACTAACTTAATTTTCATTCTCTCTTAGAATTTAAGTTCCTTCAAAACCATATCCTAAAATGTGATTTATTTTTAGCAATCTTCAGTAGCTCAGTTGACGCTAATTAGAAAAAAATGTAATTGCTGCCTGTTTCGACGTTTTTCCCCTTCAAAAAGTTGGAAGGGTGTTGGCTAAGTTACCTCAGCAAGTTTGTTGTTGCAATTGAATAGTTTTGTTATTTGTTGTATGTGGTGCACGAAAATTTTAACTATTATTATTCCATTATCTGATTTTAACCCTTGTGTTAAAAAGGGTCAACAATTCCTACCACACCATCTAAGGCATCTTAAAAAAATTGATGTGCTTTTCCTAAAATTTGTTACCTCTTTAAGTGACTTCTTTACATGCCCCGCTATTGCCTAGACTGATTTGAGCATTTACATTACCCAGTAATTTAATTTTCCCCTTTAATTAGCTAACTTAGTGGCAAGGAAACACCCCTGACTTTACCCTGACGAGCGAAAAGCCCAATTATTTTTACGAAACCATCCAAAATGTAGTTTTAAAAAATCCTGTAAAAAAAACCTCTAGGGTTGACCACCCCCCCCCCCCCCCCCCCCCCGAGACACATAGACTGATCAAAGGGTAACAATAAACTTGATCAGTTGAATTTTTTTTCTATTCGAACATTAGGAACTAAATAATTTTGTTTTTACACCTCTAACTAATTCCGTGATTTAAAAACTACTACTTTGGCCTTTACTAAAACTTAGAATTAGTATTGCTTTGTTTTTAGCTGCTACTAAATGACCTATATGGCATTTATTCTGAGAATTTTCATACAAAGAGGTGTTGGTAGTAAAGACAAAAAAGTGATGATAATAATATTAAATTGTCAATAAAGGCTACTTTCTGCCAGCTCATTACTCAATGCTTTTAGATCTTACACTCATTAAAAACATTTATCGTCAGAAGAAAAATAGTCATTATTAATTCATTAGATGAAAATATCAATTGAAAACATTGTCATTGCTGCCATTGAATTTTGTAAAAATATTGTTACCCCTTTTTGTTCTTTTTTTCGGAGGGGGGGGGGGGAGGGTGCGGTTGCTTGGGTAGGACAACAAGTTTATTGCTTCATTGGTACACATTTTGTTGTGGTACATGGTCACTAAAGCAACAGGATAATTGAAGTAGAAAAACATTTGGAAAAGTGTAAATTTTTTGCATTTCTTTGGAAGTGTAGGGTTTGGATGTTTTGTTAAATATTTGCGTTGCCTTTTTAAAATTTTGTTTTTACTTTGCTCCGTGAAACTATAAACGCCATTAAATGTTATTAGCTATAGCAAAAACTAAACAATTTTAAGGTTCATGTTGTTTTATAAAACAGTAACAGGCAGTATATTGGTCCTTGGAAATAAGTAGGAAACTTAACAAGTATCTGGGCTGACCAAGGCCTACATGTACATGTACTTTAGGCTTTTTTAAAACTTTTTAAAGTCTCTTTAACCCTTTCGTTACCGAATTGTTTGGACATAAACAACCGCTGGTGACCACATTGTTTGACCACTCAAGCGTGAAGCACACATTCTTACATAACAGAAAGCTTTTGTTCAAAGGCCATTTTTACAAACTCCATTATCTTCTTGAAGATATTGTTTTACAGCAAAATAAGTAATAAAAAAGTTCTTCCTTATTGAATTTCCTTTCATATGATCTAAAACTCATTGAGATTGGTCCAATAAATGTCAAAGTTCTTGGTCTTTCTTTCCTCAGTGCAATCTGTAATCTCAAACACTTTTTTGTACACAACCATATGGCGCTTCGTAGGTGTTTGGCATTTCGGATCTTTCTATTCCAATTTGAAGAGATTGCATAATAGCAACCTTATTTTATTTTACCACCATTGGAAAGATCCGATCTCTTTCTTTCCAATGATGGTAAGCTTGGGTATGGAGGGTGAACATGGGCAAAACTACAACTTTATTACAAATGGCTTTTGTGCTCAGGCTTGAGTGCTTTTTTGTGTGCAAGCTTGGTCGACTAAAGTCGCCAATGGTAAGGAAGAGGGGGTATGAGTGCAGTCGACTAAAGTCGCCTATGGTAAGGAAAGGGTTAATAAGAGTTTTTATGATTTTTCCAAAGAAATTATACTTAAAAGTTAGAATATCCTGCCTGCAGTAAAAGTTTGATTGTAAAAAGTGAGTTTAAAATAACATGTACTAAAAAAAAAATACTTTATAGTTTGTAAGTAATTGTTTTTACTGACCTATTAATTTTGTATTTATTTGTTATTTTTATTAGTTATTTATTTTTTATGTTTTAAAATTACTTCTTTGGGTGGTCAAAACCACCAGTTTGTGAATTTTTAAACCAACTGAAACCATTTTTGACATGAATTTAAAATGTTTACACTAAAATACTTTTAGTTTGGTGGTTAGGCGGGGGGGGGGGGGGGAGAGTTGTTACAATGGCACAAAGTTGGGTTTCTGTGTTGGCCTGATCATTTTTTAACCAAAATTTCAATGGCTTAAAAAAAACCCTATATATATATTTTTTTTTTTTTTAAATTGCCTCATTATTTTTATTAAAAATTAAGATAAAATTGTTTTGTTTTATTGCTTGTTGTTTGTTTGTTTGCTTTTTATGGAGCATTTAAGAAGTTTTTGGTCCAGATAAACAGAAATACTCATGCAAAGGGCCAATTTATTTAAATAAAAAAATAATAATTAAAAAAAAGAAAATTAGTACTACTTTTCTAGTCTTAAAAAATATATATATTGAATTACTAAACTAGTAATTAATACGAATTATTAATATTTTACTTTCTCAAACAAATTGAGGCTTGCAAAATAAATATTCCACTAAAGATTAAATAATAATTTTCACTAAATTATAAAAAGTATTTACCCTGAATAACTGGGTTGTTGTTGAGCTCAGCCGACTGACTTCCAGTCATAACAAATTAACATAAACCATGTGCTCCTTCCACCACTGCAGTGTGTGGTATTGTTTACTTAAATAGGTACCCTGACTCACTAAGTATGTCATAGCATGCGCAGCTTAAGATTGGAACCATGTTATTATGCTCTATTAAGTATTTTGTTATATATAAATTATGACAGTTTTGTTTTAAATTGTTATACCATATTGTTACCTTAAATTATTCAAAAGGATCTTGTTTGGGGGTTTTAGGAATTTAAATTATTTTGAGCTTTTTCAGTTTTTTAAAATGGACATTTGAAAATAGCGCCACCTATTGATCATGCTTCCTTAATTTAATTGTGCATGCAGCATATGGGATTTTTTGTACACGCGGTTTGGGAAAATTAATTTTGTTATTTGGAGATTGTAATGTAATTCGGAAATACCCTGAAGTTTCTTATGAGGAACAGTCATTTTGTGGAGTCAAAATTCAGGTAAAAATGCACTTTCTGGCTTATAGATTAAGGTCAACATTCTGCCTACATAATGTACAAATGATTAATAATGCAATTTTGTATGACATCCTCCATGCATAAACATATATGTGTTCATTTTCCTTATTCTAAAAAATTACTGGTGTACACTGTCCTGTTCCATTTTCAGGATAATCATATTTTCAGTTTAAAAGACGACGGTTGGTATCAGGGGACAAAGCCTAATCAAAGTTCGGTACTTTTAGTAAAGCAAATTTTGTTAAAGTGACAATGTTCTTTAATCTTTTTGCGTAGATTGTCATTAAACCGCGTTGGCCCTATTTTAACATCAGTTCACCTTTGGATATGTGCCCCTATAAATATGCAAACTGCAATATCTTTTAAAAGTGCAGAAATAAAAAATTAAATGTATTTGCAGCATGCTTTTACTATCCAGGCTTTCGTTTCATTGCAAAAATTTAATGAAAAGGATCAGATATGTGAACTTGAAATTATAAATAAACAACACAAGACCATGATGATGAAGCCTTGGTACCGTTGTAATTACCAAAATATATGATATCAATTACTTAATTGCCATACAAAGAAATGTGATGAAAAATGCAACAATGAAATGATTCAAGAACAGATCAATAACGTGGTTAAGAATTGAACATGAATTGGGCCAAAACATTGTTATTGGTTAAATACAACGAATACAAGAACAGCCAAAAACGTGATTATTAGGTGTAAAAAACTGGAGTCAAATATTGGTCAATAACGTGAATATTGGTATTGTGAAAAATTACATTTTTGTGTCAATAGCGTGAATACTAAGTTTGCATCACTTGATTCAAAACTTTTCAATAACCTGATTATTGACGGGGCAAATAGTGTCATTATGTGATTATGTAATCACATAAAAAATCTTTTGATTTTGTATGTGATTATGCGGTGAAAACGCATTACTGCCTATCGTTGGAATATCCTATTAGTGTTGAACGTGATTAGTACTTAATGGGTTTGACGTTATTTTAGCTTTGTTTTAAGGCCAACATTGGGTGTGAACAATGGGATTTACTAACAAGTCAGTAACATAACCATCAGTTTATAACCACCAGATTGAAGAAGTGTTACAAAGGTTACGAAGTGTGTTAGCGTAAATGTTGATTCCAACAGCATGGAAAACGCACGAACGCAAATGGTTAATGCCTTAATGAAATTTGTTAACATGACTATTCGATAAAAATGCAATAACCCTTATAGCTCAATTATCCCATATGAAGAATGTGATTAAAACCAACTCAGTTTACATCTACACATGCTACAAACAGTGTGTGATTATAAAGATCATGAACGGTACACAAAATGCACAGCATGCGCATGTGTGTGTAGGCCGTGACCAGCCCACAGCACAGAGGTCACAGAAGTCATGAATATTCATTAATTAACTTGCTTATCCCAGTTAAAAACAACAGTGCATGCATCTAAAGCTCCCAATGTTAAAAGTTGTAACTTTTTTATTGATGTTTCAAAATCTATAAAAACAAATCCTATCATCTAAACACTGGCCATGCATCTTCAAAGGTATTCCAGCCCCGTGGTCCATCAGCTAAAAATTGACTGGCTTTGCCAAAAATACACCTAGTTTCTCTTAGAAACATCCCGTTAACCAACAAGGTATGTATTTGAATCTGAGGTAGGATTGTAGTGCGTCTACTTAGATAACTAATTCTTTGATTTTGAAACTTTCTTTCTTTTAGATTGATTTGTCTACATTCCCCATGACGTTTTGCAACATAAGATGTCGACACCAGCAGCACACAATATACAACACCAAGTTAAAGATGTAGAGGCACCACAGAAACACAACACACTTGGACATGTACTGACTCTATATGAACTGATGGAAACCATGGATGACTACACTGAGTAGTTGATTGTAACGACAGCCAGAATGAACTGATCACAACACAAACCCAGGAGGTAACCAAGGTACGTGCATTTTTAAACTCTTATTGAACTCATGTCCATCTCAGAGAGAGGTTTGCTGCATTTAATCTCAGAGCAACGAATCAAGAGAACTTCACAACCTTTGTTAAGTGCTTTCCCAGATAACATTCATACATTGGGCCAACATTGGCTTTTGGTCTGCAATGTATAGTATAAGCCTGTGACCCTACATTTAATTTACTATCCGTTTAAACAAAACTTTTCGAAACGGTTAACCATTTAAAATTTGTCAGCGGCAAGTCAATGTTCTAACAAACGAACACCAAAGACAATCCTCCATGGTACAAGGAAGTCCCAATGTTTTGACTATTAACGGCCGCCCTCCCAAAGTTTAAGGCCGCCCTGCCAAAAAAATGACAAACCACGGAACGAAAGCAACTTCGACGGCAGCGCCGAACACTGGTATAAGCTTCCTTTACACACAAACTATTTTTTCGCCTGCACTTAATACGACCAAACGAGCAGCCGACAAGCCATGCCCGACTTCCAAACCCCAGCATTAGAATTGCGATCGTTCATTTAAGTATACATGTACATGTTCTGTACATTACAAATGTTAAAGGGACACACCGGCTTACTGTTTACCTAATTTAGTGATGTGGAATGACAAACAATAAATTTTAAATGGTTGTTGTAAAAAAAAATCATCAAAATATCACGTAATTAACGAAAAATGTGAAAAAAACAAAACGCGGTCAAAGGTCAGCTTATACGCTTTTCCAGCCGTTGCAAGTCGTTGTAAGTAGACTGGTGCTCGGTTTATGTATTAATTATAACAATGGCAAGGCATGACGATCCAGACTTCATATCCATCAAGCACAAATTCACGTGGACATAAAAACACAGACATAAACGGATGTCAGTCCATAGAGCAAGGTTCCTTGCTCTATGGTCAGTCCTAGTCGAAGTCCGATCGCGGTCGTAACCAATAACTGTTTCGGTTGATCTTGCCTATGAAACAGTTATTGGTTACGACCGCGAAAACGTACCCCAACCAGTATTCTGTGTAGGACGAACTGGACGAACTTGCTTGCAACGGAGAACGTTTCTTCAACATCCAAGGATCGGTACAAAAAAACATCGCAAGGAAAAACACCCAGAAGGTGGTCCAACGAAAACTAAAAAGTAGAAAAACCCACGGTAAATCGTGCATCGGCCCGGGCCCCACAACGTATGGTCTACAACAGCAGGGTCCAAAGTCCAAGCTAACCAACATTCCGCACGCTGTGATTGGCCGTTGATGGCCGTTGTAATTACCATATTCATAAGAGAGCTTGGCTAGTCTCCAACACGGTACCAGTAAAGAATTGCCGCACAGTGTGCCGCACGCCTGCAGATTGGTACAATACATGTATATATACAGCCTTGGATTAAGGCTTTTCAAACAACAACAACTTTTGCCGATAGAGGGCTATGCGTGGCAAAGGTACTGGAATTTTCTCCATTTGCGTTGTCGACAGGTCGATGAATCTCGATGATTTTATTGCAAACGAAGTTCTAAACAACCAATCCTTAAATCACGAATCCATGAAATTGGTTGTTGATGGAAAAAGTATTATTTAGGGCAGAAATTAGGGGATAACATCGTCCAAAAATGATTTAAAAAAAAAAATGTTTCTTAATAACGCATAGCCAGCTTTCTACAAATAATAAAACCCCACACTGTGCGGCATATTCTGTGTGTATGTTTTCGGCGCAACGCACAAAGCAAAATGTATAACAAATTGTAGGTTTGAATTAGTTGTAGCTTAGGTTTGCTGAACAAGTAAGTGTCAATCACACGTGCCCACAGTGGAGCCGACCAAAAGCTTGTCGGCAAATTATTTTTCATTTTTTGTTTCGTTTAAACGGTTAGCACTTTACTAAACGCATAGTGATTTTGTACACGTTTAAACGTTTAAACGTTTAACCGTCACAGGCTTAGTATTGTATTAGCTTTTTTCATTGGCCTCATGTTGCCATGAACAGTGTTGGCATTATGTTTGTTTCTGACATTAGGCCAAGGTCGTCCGAATCACATTGTCTTTCTGTCAGCAATCAATAGAGCAACGTTAGATTTGCGAGAAAAAAAACACAACATTTGGCAATGTGTTGGGGTATTGATTTTTGGCCAATATTGGCTGTAGTTCGACAATATAATAATGGTTTTACGTTGACAATCAATGTTGAGCCAATGTTGGTTATTAGTGGTAAAGCAGTATCGACATTGTGTTAGTTTGCAACGTACATGACGTAGGACCAATACTGGCTCCAAGTTGGCATTGTCACATTGGTTTTACGTCGGCTATCATTGTTAAGCCAACGTTGACTATTATTGGGAAAGTATTATAAACATTGAGTTGGTTTCTGATGTAGGACCAATGTAATGTTGTTTCTAGGTCAGCATTAAGGGGCCGTTCTCAATTATCAACATTTTCATGAGCCTACAAACCTCACGCTGGGGGGGGGGGGGAGGGGGTTAATGCCCGCCGTACGCTTTTTTTCTTTTCTTTAATTTCAATATGTTTTCTCGCCCGTTAATGCCCGCCTAACGCTATTTTTGTTTTTAAAATGTCGATCTGTTTTCTCGCCCGTCGCCACAGCCGATGCCGAGCGACCACTGGCCGAGCTGGTCGCGCCCCGCGCCAAGCCCTGCATCGCATCCCATGAACATATTGTGTACAGCATGCGCGGCATTGTCCTACACACGTACATGTACATGAAAATGTACTGTTTGTACGTACATGGATAGTCCGTATCCACTGCGTGTTGTTAATGGCCGGCCACGCCCATGCACACACAATCAGACATTTGTCCCACACGCACTAACAAGACTGCCTGGACAAGTTCATTTTATGTATAGGGTAAAAATTATCAAAATATTATAAATACACTGTAAACTAATATGTTTCAAAGAGAACATTTGTAAATGTTTTTTTTGCATTGTAAAAGGCTTCAAATAATTTTCGTCTCATGAGAAGAAAATTATTGAAGCATATGTACAACGGATTTACGTGACTCCTGAAAAAATTGCTCTGTGATTTTCACTTTTTTCTCAAAAACTTGACAACTTTAATACATTGTATGAAGCTGAAACTACAGGTAAATTATAATACATACATCTTCAATCACACTGAAAGGGGTTCATGTCATGGCCAAAAACTTGATCTACAAAAGGTACAAAAACCCTTTAAATCACATGCAAGTGTCTATAAATAGACTTGTGTGAAAACAAATCAGAGCAACACATGTAATTCCTACATACTTTTAGGGTTTTTGTTAAAATGCATAAAATGGGAATAAGTTTTATACCATCGTGTTCCTTATGAAATTTATTGTTATGAAAAAACTTTTTTTTTCTGTGACGTCATCAGGTGTCAAATTACGGTTATTCAAAGTTTATTCCTTTACAAATTCATGTCTCCTGAACCACATGTCGTTAAGTCGTGTTGTTTGTGTTGTTTTGTAGCTTACAACAAATGCAACAATTTTTTCAAAACATTGATCTCACTTTGATCTCTTCTTCTGGTCAAAACAGGAAGCTCAAAACTCTTTAAAAAAAGCATATCTCCTGAACAAAATGCCATACAGTTGAATTGTTTTGTTGTATTGTAGCTTACAACAATTGCAACATTTCATTTTAAAACATGGCCTCATTTGGATCTTTCCTTGCAGTCAAAATAGGAAGTTCAAATAAAAAACTAGACATTCAGTTTTTGTTTACTACAAAAACAAGGTGTTCAGATCGATGCCATCAAATTATGATTGAATGATGTTATATTGAGGAGTTATTATTTGTTAATTATTAAATTCATCTTCCAGTTTAAACCGGAAGTCAAGGTCAAAGGGCATATCATTTTGTGTATCGTTTCTTCACTTGTTATCTACCTTCCAAATGATGCATAGATTTAAAAAATCCAAAGTGTGGTTCAGAAGTTAGGATTTTTTGAACCACGAAATTTCAACTTCCGGTTTGAACCGGAAGTTAAGGTCAACGGGTCACATTTTGTGTAGTGCGTGTTTATTTTATCAATACCGTTCAGACTACGTATGGATTAAGGAAATCCAATGTGTGGTTAAAGAGATATGAATTTTTCAAATATTACAGGACTATCCGTTATTAATTGGGTTTGCAATGTACATGTACAATGAAATAGCGAGCATCGCTACATGTATTTGCACATGTAGTACAGTCGACTCTCGTTAATACGAGGTCCGCCGGACTGGCCCATTTTCCTCATTATCTGAACCTCGTCTTAAACGCAGCGCACTATTTACACGTACATGTACATGTAGCTACATGTACTCTATACACATGTCGTCATAGTGCATGCACTACACACGTGTCTAGGCTAGAACGGAGCGGTTGTACAGTTCTTACGAGCATCCTGTACACAAAAATAATAATGATAAATGCTATTTTGTTGACTATGATCATAGAAATTTAATATTTTGTATAACTCAAATACAAAATCATAGCTAAGGCATGTCAAACTTGCCGGTCATGTGACCATGATGTGACAGATTCGATACTGCGTAGCGCCTATGCTGAACGTTGTTTTCGCTGGTAGCCGCTAGGCGTGTAGGCGAAGTAGTATTTCAAGCATAGGTTACCAGCGTAATGTTTCTGATTTTCGGATCGGACGGAACCGTGTAGCCGGTCCGATCTGATAAATAGTTTGGCAATAAGCATGAAATTTCAGAAACTTGGCTGACTGAATGGTAAGCTTTTACGCAACAATATTTTTCCGATCTCGCTATGAAAAACAATACATTTTGTCATCATGGGGCCGCAAAAATACCTGGTATTATCCGTGTTCTCGTTACGACCGTGCTCGTATCTTCCGTTTTTTAAGACATACAAACACGAATGGGACAGTTCGGGACCGGTGAAATACCTTGTATTAACCGGCGTCTCGTATCTTCCGAGCTTGTATTAACGAGAGTCGATTGTACATGTACATGTCAACTTAACTACATTGTACATGTGCATTGTACAGTTGCGTGACTGTGTACAGTGTCGGCATATGTTTGTGTTGGCCTACACTGTTGTGCGTTTTCATACGATGAAAGTCAGCAGACACATGCGCTTTGACGCCCAGTTTTGACCAGATGCAAAGATTAAAATGCTATAATCTCTGTGCAAAGGTTTCGGCAGGATAACTCATCTATAACTTGATGCAAAATTCATGTTAAAATATTACGTAGTTTTTGAGATATACATTTTTGAAATTTTCACCTACCGGTTTGAACCGGAATTCAAGGTCAAATGGGGTCACAATGTATACAGCGTTTGTTGAACTTTTCACGACCTATCCGATGATGTGTAGATTGTAAAAATCCAACGTGCAGTTCATGAGTTATGATTTTTTACAAATATTAAACTTTGATTTAATGTAATTTAATACCCGATGACGTCATCTCAACATCATCAAGTTTGAGGTGTCTTGATACTGAGGTTCAAATGTCTGATGAGTTTCAACCTTCAGTTCGATTTCAATCTTGAGTTATGCTGTAAAAAAGCAAAAAAAACATGACTTTTTAAAGGAAAAAAATCGAGGGAAACTTCGACCTAGAGTAATGACCCGGAAGTTAAGGTCATACAATTTTGACGCTAACTTTTCAAATGTTGCCCCAGTCTTGATTTATCATATACTCAATTATGAACATCATAGCTTTCAATCCAATGTGTGAATCGGGAATTATGAATTATGATTTGTGGCGTGTCGTGGCCGAGTGGATAAGATCACTGGACTCAAGCTCTGGTGTTTCTGATCAGCAGAGTGTGGGTTCGAGCCCCGGTCGTAACACCTGTGTCCTTAAGCAAGACACTTAACCATGATTGCTTCGTCCTTCGGATGGGACGTAAAGCCGTTGGTCCCGTGTGTTGTGTAACGCACGAAAAAGAACCCAGTGCACTTATCGAAAAGAGAAGGGGTCCGCCCCGGTGTTCCTGGTTTGATCGGCTGCATATTGCGCCACAGCACCTTGTAAACCATTACAAGGTGCTATGTAAAGGAGTAGGTCTCATACTTCAAACGTAGCCCCAAATACCTTGCAGGAAATACTGAATGTTAAGCGCTTAGAGGCTGGCCTGCAGTAGGCGCTATACAAATACAATATATTATTATTATTGTTTCAAGTATTGAATTTGATCATCAGGTTTGAACCGGAAGTCAAGGTCAAATTGGGTCGCATTCTGTGTGTCAATTCTTAAGTTGATAAATACTTTGCCAATGATGTAAAGATTGCAAAAAAAAACCAAAGTGTGCTTTAGAAGATATGATTTTTGGAAACAGTAATTTTTAACTTCCGGTTTGAACCCGAAGTCGGTGTTAAATGAGGATACACTGTGTATCGTTTGTTAAGTCTTAGGAGCTCTGTCTGATGACGTTTACTTGATAAAAATACAATGAGTGGTTGAGGAGTTATTAATTTGTTAATTATTAAATTCATCTTCCGGTTTAAACCGGAAGTCAAGGTCAAAGGGCATACCATTTTGTGTATCGTTTCTTCATTTGTTATCTACAATGTGTACCTTCCAAATGATGCATAGATTCTAAATATCCAATGTGTGGTTCAGAAGTTATGATTTTTTAAAACATTAAATTTCAACTTCCGGTTTGAACCGGAAGTTACGGTTAAACTGGTCACAATTTGTGTAGTGCGTGTTTAATTTATCAATACCGTTTAGACGACCTATGGACTGTAACAATCAAATGTGTGGTTAAGGAGATATGAATTTTCCAAATATTACACGGACTGCTATTATTTGGATGTGCAACATACAATGAAATAGCGAGCATTGCCAAATGTATTCCTATATGTAGCTTTACAGTTTTAGTACAGACATTTTAACTTACACCACACGTGCAATGTGCATGTGGCTGTATGGACGTGTAGCGAGACCTTAACTACACGTGCATCGTACACGTGCGTGGCTGGTGCAGGTTTGACATACATTGTGTACGTACATTGTATTACGTGTAGGCCTTCACTACCGTGTATTGTACAATGTGGTTCAACAGAAACATGTGCTTTGACGTCAAGTTTTAACCAAATGCGAAGGTTAAAATGTTATTATCACTGTGCAATACATTCTGCAGGATAACTCATTTATAATCTGATGCAAAATGTACGTAAAAATATTACGTAGTTTTTGAGATATGAATTTTCGAAATTTTCAACCAGAAGTCAGGGTCAAATGGGATCATGTTGTATGTAGTGTTTGTTGAACTTTTAACGACCTATCCAATGATGTGTAGATTGTAAAAATCCAACCTGTGGTTTTTGAGTTATGATTTTTTACAAATACTAAACTTTGATTTAATGTAATTTAATACCCGATGACGTCATCATGACATCACCAAGTTTGTGTCATCTTGATACTGAGGTTAAAATGTCTGATGAGTTTCAACCATCAATTCAATTTCAATCTTGAGTTATGCTGTACAAATTCACAAAACATGACTTTTTGAAGGAAAAATTTCGGAGATAAACTTCGACCCAGGGTAATGACCCGGAAGTAAAGGGCATACGATTTTGGCATTAACTTTTCAAATGTTGCTCCAGTCTTGATCTATCAGATGCCAAACTTTGAACATCATAGCTTATTAATTCAATCAAATACAGCGAAAAGAAATTGGTAATTTTTTTTAAAATTTGAAAACCTTGTAATTCAACACCCAATTTTGTCATCATGGCGTCATCAAGTTTGTGCTGTCCTCAATTTAAGGTTCAAATGTCTGATGAGTTTCAAGGTTCAAATCAATTTCAATTTTGAGTTGTGACAAAAGTTTGTTTGTTTTTTAATGAAAAAACACAAAGGCAGACTTTTACCTTCTGTTAAGACCGTAAGTAAAGGTCATACAATTTTTGCGTTACTTTTCAAATGTTGCCCCATCTTGATGTATCAGATGCCCAATTATGAGTTGCATAGCTTTCAAATTCACAAAGATACAGCAAACAGAAAATGGTAATTTTCAATTTATAAAACCTTGTAATTCGACACCCACTGCTGTCATCATGATGTCATGACAAGTGTGTTGTCTTTATATTAAAGTTAAATCTTGAGTTATGCTGTAGAGAAGAGTTCTCTAGAAGAAGATGGAGAAGAAAAAAATTAAAAATAACAAAAACAAATGGTGTTCATGCACATATTGCACGAACACCTAAAAAAACAGAACAAAATCAATAGGTGTTCGTGCAAAATTGCACGAGCATCTAAAAAACTTTTCCTGACTGACAAGTGGTTAAATCTTAATTTTTGTGCAGTATTGTAGCATAGAGCACATGTAAACATTTTATTTAAAAACATGACTGCACTTACTGGTAAGCTTTATGGTTTGGGATTTTTGCACAGTTTGAGTCAAATTTGGGATCTGTGTTTGGTTTAGAGTTATTGTCTAATTGCCTAAATTTCTGGGTTTATTTCTGGGTTCATTTCAGGGTCTGGATCACACAATCATATCGTAAACCGGAACAATTTTTTTTTCTTGTTCACAGACACCTAATGTCTAGTTCAACTTAAATTTGGATATTAAAGAGTGTTAAAATAAATGGTGCAGGGTTGTTCAGCTACAGGTACATAAGCCTGGCCAAATTACATACTTTTCTTATTAGGTGTTTGCATAAACAGAAGTAACAGCAATGCATGTACTTGATTTTGTATGTAGATTGTACAAGTAAAGGTTATTAAATCTTTGATCTTTTATTTGTCTTACTTCCAGATTGTTTTGTCCTCATTTCCCATGGGCAACATATAAGATCTACACAAGCTACCTGCAAGTTATGACGGCAAGTTGAATACATCACAGAAAGACAAGGCACTGCAAGGCACCAGACAGTCTTAACATCTGTTTGAACTGATCAAACCATGGAGGAATACATCAAGTACTACAATGTAACGATGCCCAGAATGAGCTGTTCACAACAAGAATCCATAGAGAAGGTGAAAACTGCACTTCAAACTTCTATGAACTCATGTACAAGTCAGAGAGAGGTTTGCAGCACTGTAAATCCACACTGCAAACAGTCAAGAAGGCACAATGGGGGGGGGGGGCCTACAGATAAATGTTTGTGTCACAATGGTGGAGAATCCCACACACTGGCTGAGTGCTTACCACTGGAACCCAGAAAGTACGTGTTGCAACTCATGGTGCTCCTTCAACTCAAGAGAACATGTAGATGTTGCTACAACAGAGCCCCTAGCACTGCCCAATGCATTCAACAATACCGTAAATAGTAAAAATACCCTGTAAAGCTAAACTGGAAATTCACAGTGACAGCAGTTCTGATCAGTAGATTTGGGATGTACATGAACAGAAATCATGACAAACTTAGTATAATACTCGCCACATGAACCTGATGGAGTGCAATTTACAACTCAAAGTTCTTGCAAGAGAGATGACTGTGCCTTCATAGAGTTGTGTCCCATTATTTGAAACTACCCCTAAACTGATTATACTCACCACAGGAATAGGATAGCATTGCGCAGTGTTCTGCACTTTAACTTAGTTTGACATTCATCAAGAAGAGTACATAGATACAATGTGACAATCTAGCCCCATATTTGAACCAGTGCTCACCACAGGAACTAAAAGCAGGTTCAAACAGTGCCACTATGTAATCTGAAGAATAGGGTATGCTGAAACAATTGAAACCCCCCAAAACTTTGTTCACTACTCACCAGATACACCAACAGAGTACTGGAACTCATGCTTCACCTAAAAATCCAAGAGAATTAGATGTTGCAACAATAGAGCTCCAAACAATGCCTGATGATTACAACAATATCCTTTAAAGTTCTACAACTTATGCTGATACTTTGTACTACATCAGCAGAAAGCCGTCTAAACTTATCCATACTCAACACATGAACCCAGAGCATGTCACAAAGTATGCTGTACAAATACAAGGGATCAACTCACAGTGCTTGCATGACAGATTAGTGACATTTAGAGAGTTGTGTTCTAGTACTAGAAAAGCTCCACACTACTACTCAGTGCTGTACCACTGGTATTAGAGAGGATTGAAAAGGATGTGAAGATGCAGTGACAATCAAGTCTAAGCTTGATGCAGTGTTGACTACAAGAGCTAAGAGGAAAACCACACTGCCCTGTAAACTGAATTAGTTGCAGTAGTGAAGAATATGTTGGATGTTAAAACAACAGATAGCCAAGCAATGAGTTGAAACACATAGAAGTCATTATAAAACACTGTGTCTCTACAACTTTTGGAATGAAATCACAGACTTATGAGGGATGTGTTTTACTTTTGCCAATCCAGTCAACAAGGGAATGAATTTTTGACAGCTTTCAACACATTTTCAAACCTTTACTCAACTTTGAACTAGTTACCTGTTCAAACAGTGTGGAGTGTACATCTACATGTGCATACGCCAAGTCTCCTCCCATATCTATCTGCTTTCTGGTACATGAAGGTGTATATCTAGTACCAGAATCCCTCCCGACTGTTCCCAAGTGAGATTTGCCTGAAAACTTTCTTGGAGGACTCCAATTGTTCAGCTCTCAAAATGTCCAGAAACATCTTCAAACAGCAGTGAAGCAGTTTCATAACAGTGTGGAGTTTGCCACACATGTTTGCCTCTCATGGCCAACTACTGGATGTTTCATCATTGAGGTTTGCCTGAAAACTGTCATTGGATTCTGGACAGCTTGCTCAATGTACTCTCTGGACAGCTTACACAATTTACTCTGGATTTCTTTCATCTCCATCTACTGAAGTACAGACCTGCAGCCAACAAATTACGGGCATGGCGGGAACCTACACAACTGTATGATCTCAAGATTTCTGCAGCTTTCTCTCTACTGAGACCTGATGTGAGGATCATTTCAAAGGTGAGTTACTCTCTGATTAGATTGGACCTAAACCAATGTAATACCTTTTTAATTTGTATTTTTTTAGATGAGTTAAGAGAAAAACACATGCATAGGGAGCCTGACTTAAACACTGTTTTAATCTTTTTACCATCCTTCATTAGACTTCAATTGAGGGACAACAGTCTGCACAACATTGGATGGACAACTCTCTTATGAGGCTCACTGTCGCGATGATGCAGTAACTTTCAGCACAAGAATGGTAAGTGGAAAACAGAATCAGCTCTTACTATACTCAAATAAAGGTGCAATAGAGTTTCTCAACTGTTTGGAGGATTCTTTCACTTCAACAAAAGTTAGGAAATAAACAAGTTCTTCTCTACACTTAAGTGGTGTGGTAAAATTAGTAAAACATATTTGTCCGGGATGGAGTCTTCCTAGAGAAGATCCATAAAGTGCTCTTTCCAGCAGGACACCCTTTATTAAGAAAGCTTTTTCTACATTCTTTGGTCTCAGAATGGTCAGTACATGAGTTCTTGGACTGTAGATAGCTCTGATTCCACTGAAGAAGTCATGTTTGGCATTAGTGTACACAAGAAGTTTAATCAACAGTTTATTGTTTTTCCACTACTGATCCATCTGAGTTCCTGTGATTCAATTTGTATAAAATTCCTCAGTCCAAATATACCTACAGGTTTTCACTTTGACATCAAATACAAGTAGAAAGGCAGTCATCATTCATTTCCTTGTCGCCCTAAATTTGTAGCTAAACAATTGTCTTTTTTACCTTGAGGCTCTGAAAGGGCATTTGGTAAGGGAGCAATTTGCCATGTGTTTTCACTACGAGTATGAACACATTTTTAGTTTGAAGTAAAAGTTAACCCATTAGTTTATATAGAAGAGTTGCCTGGACACAAAAGGAATGTTATCCATGATTAATGCAGACAAATACTGAAACAAGTGACATCTGTTTAGTTAGTTTGTGGATTCAGTTGGGAGTATTGCTATAAAGTCTTCCTCTGTTAAACATGACATATTCAAAGACAAAGTACAGAGTTGATATTTTTGTTTAGAATTACTTTCATTCTGAAAGCTCACTGATTGAGACATTAAAAATGTTCCCTAATTGCCAAAAAAAAAATTGAAACAAATCGTCGCATTTTTCTCATAGTGACGAATCGGAAAAAAGTGCATTTTGAGTAAATTCACTTTGAAGTTGGACATGTTTTCATTCGTTGCTTTCATACCTTATTATCCTACCTTATCACTTGCCAAATCGAAGGTATGTTTTTAAGCAGTTTTTCTTCACATTTGTTTATGTTTTTCAAAATGAAACGATCTGAATAAACAATTATAACCTCATAAACCTATTCATCAGTATGTAAAAAATATTGTTGTCGTTTACGCGCTTATTCGTCACTTTTTGTGCCCAATTCGTCAGTATGTAAAAAAACAAATCTAGGCTCTGGGGCTGATTCGTCAGTAATATCACCATTAATGCAGGTAATTTAAAACGCCTTAATTTTTATTTGTGTTAAACATGATATTTCACGGTAAAATCCTGAGTGACGCACTGATCCAGAATTCCTTCTGTTTTGGGTGGGGAGGGGAGAGTGGGTTTTGAGGGGTGGATGGGGTCGGATGGGATGGGTGTTGTTGGCATGTGGATTGGAGGGGAGGGGAGCTTTAATGTAAATTCAGACCGGGCTAAAAAAACACAAACAAACAAAAAATTTCCAACTATGTAAATGGGAAGAGTATACACATGACATTTTCCCATTTCCTTTGGGCCTGGTTAACCTCCAGATATTGCTCAAATGGGGAGGGAAGGAATAGGTAATTTTTCCAAGTTAAAGTTGTACACCTCAAGACACTTATTGAAATAACAAGTATGTTTATTTTGTAACTGAACTCATTTGTTGTATAAGCATACACAAACTTTAAGATGTTTTGTTATCAACAATGTTTGCACTTAAGGAATAATCATTTGTGTTTGTTGGCAATAGTTTTGAAGGATTCATTTAAAAATCAAAACATTTTTCGTTTTATCTAAAATTGTGTTTTAGTTGTTGACCGGCATTATGAAACCGTAACAACTGACTTCGTGAAAACCTACGATCAAGTATATTTACAAATCAGATTTTGGTTGTCATTTTAATTATAACTGTAAACAAGATAAACATGTGCTTGGAAATGACCTATACTATGTTAAGTTTAAATAATGACGGGAAAATTGTGAGATTGCAGGTTAAATTTTAAATGTTAAATGATATATTCAAAATTAGCATGGAAACCAGTTTTTGTTTTTCTTGGGTCCGTGATTATTTAGTGGGGTAGCTCCTTGTAGAATTGTTGATGTTCGGGGTGTCTTACAACAGGTGTGTTGCCTTGGCATAATTTCATTAAATCATTGTACTTGGCGCTTGACAGCTTTGGAAGGTCAAATAAGTACGCTCTCTTTGGATGACTTGACTGTGTGCTACCTGATGATCGACGTTGATGATCGTCAAGCTGTAAAATGCCAAAGCTATTGTCCAGGTGGGACATCTTTATATGCAATGTTTTCGGTTGATTGTGCTAAACCCTAAACTGCTTCAACTTTGTCCAGTTTATTGGCTCTCCGTTTGATGTGGAACGAACTCTCAATACTCCAAGTTGCTCTGAGTATTGTTTCCAGTCCAGTATGTCCTTCTTCTGGACTTGTACAACGTCGTAGGGAGTTATTCTTGCAAGCCGTATGACAGTTGCCAATTGTGAAGGTAAAAAAATCTCTCCTGCTCTCTTCAAGGCACGTTCTATAGTACTGTGTGCCGAATCTCCTTCACTTTGACCGTGTGCTGTTTCAAAGTAATACACGGTTATTTGCTTTACATTTTTGGCATTGTTAACAAATCTTAGCATCATGGAGGGAATAATTGAATTTTTGTTTTGTCCAGCACAACCGTCCGCAAATAAAGCAACTTCTTTGATACCGTCCGAGTCAGTTTCCAACAAAAAGTTGTATAAATGAGATGCTATTTCGTTTCCACCACGTGCTGCAATACCCTCATGCCAAAGATAACATTGACAGAACTTGCTATCCATGACGTACATGTAGACGGTGAAGTTATAGCACGAGAGACGGCGCTTGTAAAAGAGTTCAATTCTATTATTTAGGGGCAAAAAAATTACTTGTTGTAAATCAAAGACTGCTACTCAAAGTTTTGGGTCTGTCAATGATTTTTCCTTGAGGTCAGATTTAATTTCTCTGACTTTGTTTTTTTTCAGCAATATGTGTCTCGTATCTTCCTTGAAGGAGCTCCCTTTTGTTTTCCTTAGATTCATGATATGTTTGGCAAAGACCGCACATGTCCTTTTTGGGTCTATGAAACTTTAAATCCATCGAAGAAAACACTGAGTAGTACAAACTAAATGAAAGAGGTGGATTGTTTTCATCCTTGTACATCTCGTACATTTTCCTGACTGTAAGTTCAGGTGCCAGGTATTGTCTGGTGTTGTTTTTTCGGCAATAATGAGATTCCGTTCTGGGGAACTTGTTAATGTGCACTTTTGCTGCGTTTTTCAGTTCTTCTTGCATTTTTTTACGAGATCCTTTTACACCACCACGTTTTTCAGACTCCATTACTCCATCATAACTTGTTTTGCTCAAAGCTGTTCTTACTTGACGCTCACTTACACCTAGTGTGTTGAGAAACATTATCCGACAAACTCTTTTAGAGATCCCCTGGTCATCAGGAAGATTGTAAAGAAGTGTTCGTTTCTTACGGGTCCCATCTGCTTTTCGTGGATGAGAGTGTTGCACATGTCTTGACAACCAAGCCCTCTGGTCCTTTAGATTAGCCAAGTCAAAAAACGCACTTTGAATATTTTGTCTACGCGTTAAAGAAAATGACGAACAGGCTAAGTTTTTCTTAGAGCACAGATCTCCACTGCAGGTGGGTTTAAGTCCCCAACGGGATGGGACAACCTTGTTGGATGCATTTGTGTATGACATACCCATATTTCTAAGGATTGTTCGTGTTTTTTTAGTTGACACAGCACTATCTTTTTTATTGGGCATAGTGTCGAGATCCTCGTGTTGGCTGCCTTCAACAATAAAATCTTCTGGTTGAGGAGATAAGGGATTGACTGGTACTCTTTGTTCTTGGTCTTCAATGGTAACAAAAGAGGAAGGCTCTGGTGCATCCTCATCACAAACAGATGCTGGAACATGTGAGATCAAGGGAACTATGTTTCCATGGAGGTTTTCAATGTCTACGCCTTGTGACGGGTCAGTGTTGTCGCTTAAAATTTGGTAGAGCGGAACGTCTTCAAGATCAACAACAACACAGTCGGGCTTCTGTGGAGCGGGAGCAGGTACAAACTTATTGTGAAGGTGGCATGGTGAACTTTCCTCGAAGTCTGGAAGCAGAGAAAGCACTGACAGGTTATACAAGCTGCCCATACTTCTGAAGTGCAATTTACTGTTTCACAACAGGGAGTATCTTCATGCTGCTTTTGTAATGTCTCAAAGAGGCAAGAGAGGGGTATGTTGTCGTCGTCTTCGTGAAGTTCATCTTCACTGCTGTAGTCGTCACCTTCGAATGCAATGACTTTTGCCTTCCACCATTTGTTTTGTGGCTTCCACCACATTTTAACATTGCATCCCTTTTTGAGGACATCGCTTGCTTCTGCTCGCAATTCCTCCACCTTGACTACATTGGTCGAACCATCCTCCCATTTCACCAACACGTCAGATCCTGGACTGGGGTAGGTTATTCTAAGTAACAAAAAAGAACATGTGAACATTTCAAGATAAGTCAAAAGCGTTCAGACTTTCTGTCAACTATCTTGCACTAAGTGCAGTATATCGAATATTGAATATTAAATGGATTTGAAAATGATGTTCATTGAAATGGCTTGATGAAGTGGCAATATAAAAACAATTGTTTAATTTAAACTTTGCATGACCAACATTTACGAATAGTTATGCAAACCAGTGACTTTCATATTTGAACATACTGAAGTAATATGTATTGCTAGAAAGTCTCACTCTCCTACGGTGACACCCACATAAAATAACTAAATCATCATAACCACTAGGCCTACTGGTCGAGGACAGTATAGACTAAGGATCTCTTAAACGTTTTATATTTGCAACATAAACCCAGTTTGATTGGGGAAAATAGGTTACATCAACAAAACTTAATATTTAAGAGCCAGATTATAGCCTTCCACGACACTAGAAAGCAAAAACTATTTAAGCTGTATTTAATCATGCTTACTAATACTAGCACTAAGCGTTACATATTTCTTCAAGGAACGTACGCATTGATCTCATGTAACTGATAAGGGCTGTCGGGTTTGTCTTTTTGTGTAGTTTTTATTGGGTCATAAAAATGAACCAATAAATAAAACACATGAAGCCTATTTTTGGTAATGTTAGGCTAAACATTTAGCGCATGTAGGCCTAAACGTAAGCTGTATGTTAGGCCTTGTATTAAAAAAAAACACCGTTGTATTAATATTATTCAAGCGTAAAATAACAGTGGAGTGTAAGATAGTCCTAACTTAGGACTATTCCTAGGAGTCATTAAAAACTTAAGGCTAGTCCTAAGTAAGGATGAGTAACTCGTCCTAACTCGAGATAACACTAGTCTTAACTCTCTGTGAAATCCACCTCAGTTATCACATTAGATACACATACGTTGTTTTATGTAGGTCAAAACTGATACACGATTATTGTACATGTTAGGTTTACCAGCAGACACAACGTGCAAGTTAACAGTGACTGTTAGTGTTAGTGTTAACTTGAACGTTGTGTGTGACTGTTAACTTGACCTCTATGTATAACGTTATGGCGTATCGTTGTGTGTAGCCTTTATTAAAGTAGTACAGCGACAGTGTGTACTTTTTCAAACACGAACACAAGGATATTTTTAATGATTGTGGCAAACAAATTTAAATAAACTAACATCTGTCTACAGTATAATTACCTTTTTGGCTGCATATTGAAGACAAGCTAGTGGAGTCGGAAAATCTTACTGTGTTGTATTTAAGAGAAACTGATGGTACCTGGCATTTCATTTATAAGTCACTCATAACTGGAGTGGTTACCAGCGCATTTGCCTATTCGTCACTTTGTAAAAAAACAAAAGGGTCTATTTATGTGTTTACGGAGTGGCGAATCACTTATTCGTCAGTATGTAAAAAAACATTTATTAGCCTTTAAACATATTCGCCAACAAAGTCTCTTTATATCTTTATGATGAGACATTGTTTTTGTTCAAAACCTTCAGAAATGAATTCAGAAGACAAATTAACCCTAAAACTGCAAAAACCTAAATTTGCTAAAAAATGCTGATTCGTCACTATGAGAAAAATGCGACGAAATGAACAAAAGAATAAATACAAAGGCAGGGCTACAAGTTAAAATATAAGAATATTCAATAGGTTTTTATTTTACCTTCTCTTTACCCCAGATTATCGACATGGTGTTTCCTCAGCAACAGCCTCTTCAATGGATGCACCGAATCCTGGGCTTTGAATACAAACTCACCTACAGGAATACAGGTAGGAAAGGATAACATTGTCATTTGAATACTCTGAAACATTGAAGCAAATTCTTGCCTGCCTGATTGTGTCAGAAACATGACAGGCAATTGACTGAAATTATATTTCAATAACGAGGGGTTTATGATGCATGTTATTTTATTGGACCTTTTTTGACCAAGTACACTTGATCTCATTGTCAGTGTGTGTATTTGTGTTAACCAGCATGAGAATGGAGTTGTACACTTAGAGTAACAATTGGCACACAGCTTTGTACCATTGCATGTCATCAAAATATGTCCATATGTTTACAAAAAACTTTGACTGAATCTCACAAACAATCAAACAAACAAACAAACACCCCATCACCCCAATAAACAAACAAACAAATAAACTAACTAAATGATTTTTAATGACATATCTTAATTCTTAGCATAAATGTGAAACATTATTTTGTTAATAAAAAAATAAGACCATTTTGTCATTGTCACCTGAATTATGTTGCACACATCTACAGACCCAAAAACAAAAGCTGCATTCAACTAGGCTTCCCCTGACCTTTGCAATCAGTCAACAAAGCAAACATGATTTGAAAAAAAACAAAAAATTTTAACATAAGGGCAATAACCACCCTCCCTCAATACATTCTTATTTATCTAGAGTGATAGTATTATGCAAACATGCTTCAATTTTTCCTTGGTTCCCCATAGAAAATATTCTGATCTTCCCAAAAGAAAAGGTCCCTTTCCTCACACAGAGTCACCTTTCACTTTCACTAAATAAATTTAAGACTTCAAGTAATAAACCACGAGGGAACTGACTGGATTTTGACTGGCACTCAAAAAAAGATATTCACAAACTAGGGAGACTGTCAACATTTGGGCTAGATAGCTTAGTCGGTAGAGCTTCAGCACATTAATCCAGAGGTCAAAGGCCCAAATCTCACTTTAATAATTAATTTTGTGTTCAACCCGAACAAATTAGTTGAAGATTTGATGGAACTCTTTTGTCAATAATTGTTTCCACACTTTTTACGGATAATTAACAGGTACATCATATGTTTGATTCAATTGTAACTCTGTTAGTTAATGGGTTTGCTTGTGTATCATTTGCAGAATCAAGTATTCAAGTAGAGAGGAAGGTTATCATTATGGAATACTTGAGCAGGAGACTACTCTCTTCAAAGACCTTGGGAATGTAGGAAACGTCCATTAACCCATGCTGCAAGCTGCAAGATGCAATGTGTGAGGAGACATCATGTTTGCAAGGATTCTCAGAGCACTGAATCATCACCAACTGATGCTACAAACTTCAATCCATCAAAGACTATGTGAACAATTTGGACATGTTGGCTTTGAGATGCAGCTCTAGAGTTATCTAATCCTACATCTCAAAGCCTGGATTGGAGACAGAATTCCTAAAGACTCTTTGAACACTTGAGATACAAATGAGATGAGAAGGATACATCAGTTCTGTACAGACACAGTGTATGAGACATTTCTGAACCCACATTGACATTGAACTCTTTGGAACCTCAATGTGATCAACATACAAGGACCAGACCGTTTGTATTGTACATGTATCTATAAATCAATGAAGCAATGCCAATGTCTGTAAAAAATACTTAGGACATAAGGGGGGAACATGTCTGTCAATCAGTTTAAATATCGCCACCGTTTTCAAGAACAGAAAAATTTGTAACAGAATTTTGTAAAAACTGCAAAGTGTTACATCTACACAGAGTTTGATGTTTCATTAACATCAACATTTTTTCTAGGTTTTAAGTCATAAAAGTGCTTAGTCTTTCAATGACATAAATTAGCACAATGATAATATCACCAGATTATAAAAGTGTTTAATGAACAGGCAATCTTCGATTTGACTTCTTCTTATATTGAAGTACAATTGCTTGCACAGTGCCCCAAAATGAGTGCTTTGGCTTTTAAGTTTTAAAAGTGTGATCTTAATGATTTTACCAGTTTGTCAAACTGCCAATTTTGTTTATGCACTGGTTTGAAAATGATGCTCTACACGATAGACAATGTTTGTTCCAAAATGTGTACAATTGAAAATCCCCACCTTCATGGTTTCTAAAATGTCACAGTTGAAGTGGCTAACAATTTTGTAAACATTGGTTTTAAAATTCAATTTCTCCTAACATGCAAGTTCGGCTGCAGGGGCTAATCGTCTATTCGAGAAAACGGTGACGATGTATTTTCCAAATAAGCACTAAAGTAATGAAGCATAAAGGTATAGTGATCTGTTCATGCATGAAATTTTATAGAGGTAGTGAAATAAATAGGATTGAACTAGGGGAAATGGTATGTTTAAATAGCTTTTCAACGGCCTGAATCTAAAACAAACAAGTGTACTAAAAAGGATAGGATTCAAATGAAAATTGCTTTTAAAAATACTTTATCAATAAATGTAGAATCTCCTTAAAACCACCAAGTAAACTAAAATGAAAACAGGAAGGACTACAGCAGCAAAATATTTCTAAATAGATTGTCATCAACTTCTCCTTTAAACCATAAAGAGTTACCTAATTAATTGGATAGGACTAAAACCGAGTGTTTACTAAAGATTTGTCAATACCTGTATAGCCTCTCACTAAAAACCAGCTAGTGAAATAAACAAGTTGGATTAGGATAAATAGTTATCTAAACATTTTGTCAACACTCTCTAACACCAAATGTGTTTTTAAAAGGCATCCAAAGGCATCAAGTGAGGTTAAGTCTGTGTTTAATTACATGTAAAATGTTAAATTCTTTAGATTCCTTGATGAACAATGAGATAAATTTGAGCATAGTAGTTTTGTTTTTAGAATTGTCAATATATATATTATCAGTACCAACACTGATGTGAAAAAGATTGAATGCATAAGAGTTATATGCACAAATGTATTTGCTTCATGCACCATGCAAATACTTTAATCTTATCTAATTGAAAAGAAAGTTTAGGACCTATGTAAAGTCTTTAAAGTTCAGTGTAGTACTTCAAAGGAAATGAAGACATGTTAGTGTTTGTAACTTGGAAGATCTATGATAGGATAGTGCAGTAGTTGTTTCAATACTTTTGTTAGATTTGACTTTAAAGGAAGTGCATCCAAGTCAAGAGAGCACATAGGAATTCATGCATGAACAGAGGGTAATTAGTATCGCTAGCAGTAATTGTAACTCTAAATAATTGCTAGGAACAGCCTCTCACAGCAGGCCTGCGCAAACAATTATACATCTAAACAAAGAAGACAAAATTCAATTCCCACTATTTTTGTGCCACACTCTTACATGTCTAACTTTCATGGCGTTGGCACAAGTTGCCGTGTATGCAACCAAAGACTCAGAACCTCCTGGTAAAAATGTGTTCTTGCAAACCTGCCTCAAAGAAATGATAACTTTCAAAAATCAAGTTACTGAAAACAAAAACTAAATTCTACAGGAGCTGCACAATGAAGATCATGAGTTGTTCTTGTGATAACAGTGTTGGAGTGTTCATATGCTCTGTCTAAAAATGAAAAAGCAAGAAAGATTAGAAGTTCATTGGATTTAGCCTGTTTAGCATCATGGTATAAACTAACATATACTTCTAAGCTTATTCAAAATACATTTGAACTTAAACTTTTTTCATGGCTTAATTTTGAGAGGCTGGTCTAGCTTAAAATATTATTAATTAGTTAGTAAGAGAGTGGAGGGTGAATCTACAATATATGTTGGTACTTGGGTACAAGATTGGTCTTAATGTACTTCACAACTCAAAACTTGGACTCAAAAAGTCAAACATTTACCAGGCAAACTGTCCAAAGAAACTTGCACATACAATACATTGGCTGGACTAGTTGATGTCATTATTGCCCCTACCTTTTTGAACTTTAGAATTTTTTACAGAAATAAAGTATCATAAAAAGTCTATTTGGGAAAAACACCATCGATTTTTTTTTTAGCAGCATGGACAAATTGTCTTCAAAAGCTGACATCTAAATTCTGGATCTTCCTTTTACAGTCCATGGCAAATGCCACATGTTTGTTGTTATCAATCTTTTTCAGTGAACAATTCTGCTCTTAACAAATGGAAATTTTTCAAATTGTATCGTTAGCATTCCAAAAATGTACATCTACCCCTCTTACAGCACCCTTTGCTTGTAAGCCATTTTCCAAGGAAACATTCGTCACATTTCTTTTATCTAGTAGTCTAAGACAGTTATTATAGTGAATTCGAATAGATCTCTTTGTTTTTACGAGACTGATTTGCTGTTGAGAAAAAATCTCCATTAACACTCTCAAGTTGCATTTTGTTTAGTTTGTTAGTTTTGATATTTTTGTAAAAACTTTTCTGAAGTACATTAGCCATCTTGTACCCCAAATTGTAGCTTTTTAGCAGCATGGACAAATCGTCTTAAAAAGCTGAAATCAAAATGTTGGATCTTCCTTTTCTAAATCAAAAATGACACAATTGTTTTGCCAATCTTTTCCAGTATACAATTCTGTTACTAATGAAAAAGTTACTTTGTATTTTACCAACAGAAAAGGGAATGTAGGCCTATCCCCTCCCCTCTTATGGCACCCCGGTGCATGCAAGCCATCCTGGTGCTCGCACAAGTGTTCCCCGCCCGCAGGTGTCGGCAGGCTGGTCGGTGTGTTGTCCTCTGAATGCACTTGCAGGTGTTTGGCTGTTTGTGGTGTGTCAACCTTCCCAAGATTTGGCGGTCTGGATGAATCAAAGACCCACAGTTGGCTGCAACATGGTAAGGATCCTTTGAACTATAATAACCAGTTTTCTTTCCACAGAGGAAGATGTATCCATCTTCCACTCCGGGCATTGCACATGGAAGAAATGCCCTCAAGTCTACTCTGAACTGTACATTTCAAATGTTGCATCATGGTGTTTTGATCCATGAGAATGGAATATCATCAAATGTACGTTGTTGCCAAGTATTTCTGAGATGTTTGTCATACAAAAGGATTTTGGTCACAATGTTTAAGCCAGCCAATCATTAATTTGTTGAACGATCACTAAGTCACTAAATCACTCTCTGCCTCGTGTTAAAAAAATCAAGTTTTGTAATCTTAAGGATAAGACAATCCATTAAAAAGAGCAATAGTCAATCTTTGAGAATGCAAATATAATTACCCAGTCAATCAAACTAGAAAAACAAATTCATCAGCACAAACAGTGAACAGCGCTTTTTCAAATCAATGAAGTAAAATTAAGTAAAATAAAAGTAGTAATAAAAAACCAGATACAAATCTTTAAATCAGTGCATTACAATTTAAAACTTAATCTGAAAATCCACTGAGCAAAAACCAACCTTGTGTACTCTTACAAATGAATAAGATATTAGTTAGTAAAGTAGAACTGAATGAGCTATTTTCAAAATTGTTAGGTGACAAAAAAAAAAATACACAAAATCTTTCTAGCAAAATATTTTACAAAGGAACAAAAAAGTATTTAGCAAACAAGTTTACAAAGTAATCTCAAATTAGGATTGAAAAGGTTGCCATTTCACCAATAGCACTAAGAAGATGCTACGTCTAGTTCAAAAATAAATCAACCCTACTGTTATAATTCATACTTTTAAATGGAAAAAAAACAAACAATCTGCTGAAATACAGTTTGTTAACAATTAAATTCTACTAAAAGAGGCAAAACTGCACTCAATCAAAATGAGTAACATCTAATTTGATGTATAAACATTTTGCAACAAACTCAAGTTTGTTCAAATGATCACCTACTGAAGAGACAGACCTAGGGTCTGTGAAAAAAAAGTCCAAATGATATTTTAAAATATTAAGAAAACCCACTTGGGTACTCCTCAATATCTTGATATGAAATCTACAAATTGCGTTCAACAGAAAAAACTGTTGACATGTTTTGTTTTAAAGAATGCAACAGAAACTGAACTGAACTGCAGGAAGTTCTCAAATCTATTTCACGACTTCAAGCAAGGCAAATTAAAAATTATCAAAACAACAACAACAATGATGGAGAACTTAAAATGAGTTCAGTTCTATCCTGCATGTCATTGCACTGCAGCTGAAAATACCCAAACTGTTGTGTTAATAATCACCATGAAAATAATCACAGATTGAGAAAGGCAACAGTCTACTGGAGACTTAAGCCTCAATGTGAATCTAATAGGCTTGAATGTTTAACAAACCACAGTGGCTTGCCTTGGATAAGGATCCATTTCCAATGGCATAGTAAACTAGTTAAACTTGTAACTCCCAAGATGTCAGTAATTTAGCTGAAATGTAACAAGTCAGAAAAATACTGAAGTACTCTCCAATAACGGAGAAGTTTATATCAGATCTACATGTATAACCATGGTAGTCCCTGGCCAAACTGTAAAATCATGAGAGTTTTTGGCTAAACTGTAAAATCATGGTAGTTCCTGGCCAAACTTAAAATCATGATAGTTCCTAGCCAAACTGAAAATCATGGTAGTCCTAGGCCAAACAGTGGAACTGATCCCCAACACTGGGAAAACATGGGGTGCTAAACTCTTTCAACTCATGTAGAGGGATGGCCTGGTGTGCAAAAGTAGAGCACCATACTATAAACTAGGGCTGCACATAGGATGATGTGGTGGGTCCCTCAGTACTGACGGAAACTGTGGTGTTAGACACGGGGGTCCCAGTCTTGTTAGATAGGTCCATGGTAATTTTAATTGAAGTTAGAATTCATGTACTGTAACTATACATCCTCAGCCATGCACCGATAGTCTTCAATCAAAGGCAATACCAAGCATGTTAGGGTTGAATATCAATCAAGGCATTGACCAAAGTTTTAGGGTTTGAAACGGAGACAGATTGTCTTCAGACCGGTGTGTTTCCATAGAAATAAGAAGCACTGTGATATTTACTCTGTGCCTGCAATGGATATCTTAAATTGATTCAGTTCCAAACACTGATCTTTACTTTGAATGGGAAAGTTTTCTTTAAGAAGAAACATGACAGTTGCTGTCAAATTCCCTGAACTCGGTCATTGCAGTGACCTCTCGTCAAACCAAGATGGCCACAGGTCATTTGATTAAGATAGCGATTGTTGCAGAATTTGGACATGCAGCAAGGTCAATATATTCAGGACAATCTTTTGCTGATGATACATGATGTGATAATCTCTGAAATAACCCTAATGGGTACAGTGAAGTTATCCTCAGGCTGGCAAAGCCCAACTTGATGCACTCCAAAGTAAAAAGAAATAATGCAGGCACAGTCCACCCAGATTCCCCTTACTGGGTAGAGATACATTACAGTAGCAGATATTAGTCAAACAGATACTACCCTTAATGATACCCATACCCTGGGTAGAGAGGGACTTAATCTAGACCAGTAGCTACTGTCAGACCTATCAAGAGATCTATGACACAAACTTCACCAAATGAAGGAAGCAATGCATCTTGAGGCTTTATGTCCAAAGCATTAAGTGTCAACATCTTAACATCCAGTTAACCTGTACATGAATGTACATGTGACGACAACTTGATGTTGTTAAAGTGCAACAGGAAATCCTCATATAGAGGTTTCTTTGAATGGTCAATGCCTTGATTGATAATTTTGCTAGTTCTAGGCAACCTTAAACTATTATCTCAGGCTTGGGGTATTAAGTTGATTCATGTGTATCACCGCTTTCAAGTCAGAACCAAAACTACAACCAGTGGTTAGCTTTGAATTGCTGCTGTCAATCAACCAGTGAAGGTTTGGAAGAAACCAATAACCTTAATACACACTTTTATTTAGCAATTCACATAATGGGTTGGAAATTTATAACCCTTGGTCTGAAGCTACAAAAGTATACACTCGTTATGTGACTGACTAAAGCAATTAATGCAGTCATCCAGTCATTTTAGAAACGGTGTATATTACCAACCTTGTTGGTAATATTTAACTTTCTCACATAACCCCAAGCCTGGTTTGTCCTTAAACTGATAGTAGGGTTGCACCTTGTACAATTATAGTCCTGAAAGTTCTTCACATTTGAATGAGAATTAGCCGGCCTTTCCATGTGTACACAATGAGATAGGATAATGCAGTAATCTGTTAAGCTAAACCTTTGAGTATGAAGGGAAATAAGTGGAGTCTCAGAAATCCACTTACCCCCATCATAATGTGATGCTCAAGGTGACTTCACTCCTGGCTCTAGAGCTGGTGAACAGTTCTCCCAACTGTCTCAGTAGCAATTGCATGTAAGTTGCTGCCTTCCAGTGGGCACTTACAATGTACAAGCATTTGGCAAAGTGATTTCCTGAATATCCAAAAACCTTGGATAAGCTGATCACAACCAGTCTATGGGAACCAAGTCCTTAGGATATAAATCAACATCGGACAACATTGTGCTCATTAGTTAGATCACAATTGTCAGCAAAGCACAACATATTTGACTTTGTATTTGTGGCACTTTAGATAATGTGAAGAACTTTCAGGACAATGTTTTACTCAACTTTGCTTGGTATTGCCCAGCCTCGTTCCCAACAACTAGTCCCATATAGATAATTGAGGTACATACTGAAAATAAAAGTGGCTACTAAGCCCATTAGGCAGTGTGTTTTTAGTTTGCCCTCTTTAAACCCACCAAAGGCCAAAATTGAGCAAAATCAGTCGGTGTACACACTACACTAATAAGTAGCTGCCATAGGCAAAGTGATAATATTAGACACAAACTCTGGGTTCACCAATAATAATCCCTATACTCACTGTTAGTCCCCATTGTTTCCCTTCTTCGTTCACCTACAACTTACCCCCTCCCCCTTTGGGCAAACTGATGTACACAGTGACAAAGTTGCCCTCAATGTCCCTTGTTGGGCAAACCGATATACATGTACCAACAACATCCACCAATATGGCCCCTACTGGGCAAATTGATTTGTAGACAGTGGTTTACACCCGCCCCTATTGATCCACACACTATACATCCACCAGACCCAATGGGCAAATGGATGTAAAAGTGACAAAGTTGCCACTACAAAAGTACTTCTAATTTCCCTCCTCCACGCACCATCAGCCCCTGTTGGGCAACCAACAACCTACCACTAGACCCTCCCCCCCCCCCCCCTGGCAACCAAAAATCTCCAAATAGCACATGTTGTACAACCTAGCCAGCCCCTGTTGTGTAATTAACATCGTACAATATTACTAGCCCCTGTTGGGCAACCTACAAATAGCCCCTGCTGGGCAACCACCAAAGTACAATTACTAGCCCCCGTTTGGCAACCTACAACTAGCCCCTGTTGAGCAACCGTCAATCTGCTGGGCAACCAACAGCCTACAATAACTAGTCCCCAGTGGGCAACCTACAACTAGCCCCTGTTGGGCAACCAACAGCCTACAATAACTAGTCCCCATTGGGCAACATACAACTAGCCCTTCTTGGGCATCCAACAACCTGTTTGGGTTTTATAGCCAGTCATTAACACTAGCTCCCCAATTTTAGACACTATACCAGTACACGTTACTAGTAAACTCATCTGTTTTTTTCCCTTAAAAACACACCATCTTCCCTAACAGTTGGGTAAAGTGATTGATCAGCAAATGCAACCACTACTCCCAATGTCCTACAATATTTAATTAGTTCCATGCCATAGTGAGATACTGTGGGATGGATTATCAAGGGAACGAGGTAATTAACATTGACCTATCGCCATTCACAACTCAGCCATATCTCTGATGATAAATATAAGTGATAGCAAGTTAAAACAAGCACTCTCAGGAAGTAGAAGCAAGTTAAGCTTTGGGTGCACAGAATTATGGGCAAATGTACATGAATAAGGAAACACATATTGGATATGTATGAGTTTCATCATGTATTGTCTACATGTACTGCTAGGAAAGTAATTCAGAAATGGAAATTGCTCAATTGTGTTTTGGCTGAACATACAATGAATAATGAGCACACACCGCATGAACGAGCATCATGTATTGTCTACATGTAGAACAAGTACATCTCACTGTCCATGTGTGCTTAATGAGGTTTATTGTACGTCAAGTATGTACATGAATGAATACATACATCTTGTATGTATGAGATAGGTTATCACTTTCCAGTATTGTAGATCAGGTTGTTCATACAATGTGCTCAGTGCAGTTAGTGGCTATCATAATATGAATGGCGATAGGTCAATAGTGTTTGATTGAAGACTAACAATAAGCTCCATGTATTTTAGGGCTGTATACACCACTGGTTTTTGGTAAAGTAGTGAAACTAAAATAGGAAACCATATCATCAAATGTTGAAAGATAGTAAGGTGATACATTTATGTCACATAGGAAAAGAAACAATTTATCTGTGAAACATCATTGGAAAATTGTACACATTCTTATATAAATTAGAACAGGTGTACATCGTTTGTTGAATCTCAAGGAATGCATTCAAACCTAATAAAAACCAAATCAATGTAGACAACCATATCTATTAAGTGTCAGTGTAAACTAGTCTACTGGACAAAAACAATGAGCAAATGGGATCTAATTACAATTCAGTTTTTAATAGATTGGTGTAAACTAGTCTACTGGACACTAACAATGAGCAAATAGGATCAAATTACAAGTTAGTTTTTAACATTGAACTTGATCACTGGATCCTGTGCTCCGCTTCAAATTGTGGGTGATACTTTGAGTGGTTAGTCTTACAGACATAAACAAATGTTCAAAGATGATTTGATTCAGTTCAGTAGAAAGATGAAATTACTTCAAGTTTAATACTCTTAGATAAGCTGGAAAAAATCTGGAGTTGAAAAAGAAACTTTAAGGACATTTTAATAACACTCTTTTGTGAGTGTAAGTTCACAGGTGCTAATTTAAGCCAAATACTTGGATGTAATTACCCGTAGGATTCCAGCTCTTTCACTACGTATTGTTTTATACCAGTGGTGTATACAGTCTGTCCAACGTCCATGCATACAACTAGCTCTAGGACTAAGGCCTTGCTCCTTTTGATTTAGGCCCAGACATTTGTAGTCACAGGTCTGTTTTAGATTGCCTAATAAACCAAGTAGGTATGTTTACCTTGTGATGAAGATGCAAAGAATGATCCATGAGCTGTACATATCAATCATATGAGTGTAGATACCATGCTGGATGATAGTTAATACCACTCATTAGTTCATCAGTGACACTCATTATTGGCTCCTTGATACTAATATGCAGAAGGTCCATCTTGTATGAGGTTTTGTAGTATAGGGATAGATCAGCATATCAGTAGCTGCAGCAGGGATTTCATATGACTTGATGTATGTAGCACAGAAATATCAGTTTTTAATTCCAGTCCTGGATAGATGGAAAGAAATGTTTCTACATTTATTGACTTACGGGTTACATCTTGGGGATACAAACTTCTTAGTACAAACAGTGTGAACCATCAGTCTGTGGTTGTCATTTTTTGGTAGACAAAAGATATGTGGAGAGATGAAGGGCCTACATGTATTTTTTATCACAACTTGTGGTAGTAACTAATGATCAGTTTCAGCAACAACTCAGAACTTGTAACATTTGATGATGAGTGCGATAGATATTTCAACAGCAACCTATGAAATAAATTGAACAGCTGCAACCACAGACATGAAATTTGTTATGAAAATCAACATCAGTTACTATAGATACATTATTGCAGCAGGCATAGTTACCCTGTCATCAGACAGTATCGAAACTAACATCAGGCTTGTTAAGCTACACTAAGAGCAGGCCATAGTTGTTGAGTTTGTACAAGAGGTACAAATGTAATTTAAAAGGAACAGTTGTATGCATGTGATACTCTAGCAGGCCCTGGGAAAGCCTACAATGTTGTTTAGGTTTCACTTTATCAAATCTGAAGTGAAGAAACATGAACATCTTAGCCAACTGTACTCTAGTTCAAATCAGTTTGCTCAGCAGAAACAAATATACTGCCAAACAAACGCTTGTAACAATCTTTGTTAGTTTTAACTAAGTTAGATTTAAGAGGTTTAGGAAAAATGGACTAAAGAAGGCATAGAACTTTGAGCTGTATACTTTTAGAAAGACCTCTTCACTTCTTAAACTTCAAATAAAACTGAAATACTAAACAGGAATAGTTCCAATAGTCAAAATTAAATTGTTGTCATGAAGGATAAAGTGAAGTACAATTAACATCTTAGCCATCTGTATTTTAGTTAAAATCTACATTTAGTTCAAACGACCTGGATGTAACCTTGAATGCTTTTTGAATGACCTTCTTCAATTCTTTAAAGATGAAACGGCAATCGGGAGCAGTTGATTTTCAAGGTGAAACTCTCTCTTTTAGTGTAGAGGAATAACATCTTTGATTAATCAGAAAGCACAGTAGGTTGTGATACAAACTAACTGAAGAAACTCAAGGTAGAGTCCTTTAACAATTCAAGGGCTAATTTACAGTTAGACAGGAGAATGGAGTTAGAAAAGAGCTAGGTTGTCATTCAGAGCAAATTGACTGGTAGACATGGTAGAGGCAGCAGTAAAAACCATTACTTGATATTTCCCAGGGCCTGCTTATTATAGGTTTACATGTGAGCTGTAAAAGGTGCATGGTATTTGTTATACATGAGGATTATAGTAAAGTGTACAGTGCATGAATTTGTAAAAACTTCAATTAATTTTACCATGGACAATAAAGAGGCAGGACTGGCAAACCCCGTGTCGATAAAAGGCACCATAGTTTCCCTTGATACTGAGGGGCAGATTGGAAAGGGGCGGATCCAGAATCTGAAAATAGAGAAAGTGAAATTGGCCGGAGGTCCTGTCATGAAGGGGGGGGGGGGGTAAGGGAATTAGGGTTGGTCACACGTGGAATGGTGTCTTAAATGCACTTCGCATTTAGACCGGTGATATCAAAATGCAAAGATGGACAAATTAAGAGTAGTAGCAATGAACTTCAGGAAATCACAAAACCTCACAGATGTATTTACCAAATGAGACTGAAATAACTAAATTCTGTAGTCATTGTGATGTTTCAGCAACGTTTAGATGCACAATTTAGCAGGACACCTGTTTTGTAGCATGTGTCTCAAATGTCACAGATTGTTTAGTTCTGCTGGTCGTCATAACGCTGTAAACAGCATCTCCAAATTCTACACAAGACCAATGAAATAATTGGTTACACTGTAGTCCAATCAATCAGGATAGCATTGTGCATGTTGCGGAAAATAATGTTCAAAGAGCTCCAGGTTGGGGCCCCTCTGAACAATCTTAAAAGCTTGTAAGGGATCAACTGTAAGATTGTGTGATCTGTATAATATGCCCCCCCCCCCCAAAAAAAAAAAAAAAAAAAAGGGAGAGAAATGTACCAGAGTACAGAAGGCAATTGTACTTTGGGAAAAGGAGAATTGGACATGACAGGGCTTTCCTGCAAAATGTAGGGAGAAAAAAAAAGGAGATCAAATTCAAAAAGAAGGATCTCCCATGGATCCGCCAGTAAATTGCCACCACATCGTCAAGAAATGAGCCACAAACTGAGTATGGTGCTAACAGACACCCCAGGACCATAATACAGAGGAAATATGCTACTCAAAACAGTGTAAGGAAACCAAAGAAAAAACTAAAAACAAATTAAACACATCTTTAAGGAATGAGTCATTACATCAGATGATCAAGAATGAAAAGGATAAGACCAAATTTAGTCTACACTTAGATCAAGCACAAATGCAATAAAAAAGTATTTGAAGAGTACAAGGCTTCAAATTATTGCCTGAAAAAGTGAACGAGAAGGAAACTCTTCACTAGAAAAATTCTATGCAGTTGGAATTTACCTAAATTAAGTTATAACTCATTTCCGAACCTAAGCAAATGGACTCTTGTTAGTCAGTTTGAAGTGTAGTAGAATTAGTGAAGTTATTGAAGGTTACACTTACCTAATATGATCATTTGGGAAACATGTCAGTGTATGGACTTGACTTATTTAGTGAAGTACTTTGGACTCATAAACACATGAGAACCTTGCATTGTTTTGAGTAGCAGGAGAGTTTGGCACCCTAGAAACTGGGAGAAAGAAAGTTTAAGGGAAGTTACAAGTTAAAAATTAATGCCACAATTCTAAATGGTGAAAAAATAGAAAAATAACTTGCTTGAAATCAGTGAAATAGAATAAAATAGGCACAAATAGTTACATCAAACAAATCAAGTCAAATCATACGGACTTCGGAACCTTGTATTTGTTACGAAATGCCTCAAAGTTAGGATGCAGGAATTGCTTTGGTTCAAATACTTTATTCAACAAAACTTCTAGTAGAAATGGCAACCAATTCAATTAGAAATTCTGCTTCGAAATATTTGAAAAGTGTTAAAAACTACTAGTCACTCAGCTAGAGTTCTTAAAAGCGATACAAAAATATTACCAATCTACTTTTCTTTGAAATAAATAGTTGAGTTAAAAGTGTGCTAGATTTCGACATCCTTGAAGATATGTGGTCAGATCCATTACACCTCGATATCCGACCTTAATATCTGACTTCTCTACTCATTCAAATGAATGGGAGACCATTGCGCTCAAATATCCTCTTCCAGTTTCTATAAGAAACATAAAAAAGCTCATTCAGTAAACGCTTCATGTGCAATAGTACTTTAAACTAAGTCACATCATCTGTTGTCATTTACACACACTAAAATCAATTCACTGTTTGCGCTGATGAACTTGGACAAGGCTAAATGCATTAGTAACTTAACAATTTACTTAATTATTATTTCCTCAAGTAGGAGATCATTTAAACACCATTGACCAACAATAATTTGTACAACAGCCTAGACTTCTTGCCTTAAAAAAATGTATGTCGAAATTTCAATAAAACAAGCTAAGAAAAACACTAAAATTGCAGAGATTTATTAGGTTCTTCTTTGTGACGTCAGCAAACATGATCAGTGCGGTAGAAACGAAAAGTGACCTTAAATCTAAATATGGCAAACTATTAAAGAAAATTGGCAAAAATCTGTACATTTGTTTGATATTTCATTTGATAGGATCAAAAACCAGGATGCAATTATGCAAATTTAATTTGCCTAAAATAAAGTTCAGAGTAGACTTTGAAGGTGCCATTTCCATAGGCAATATCCTGAGTGGTAGATAGATACATCTAACTCCGTGTCTAAGTCAACTGATTATTAGAGTTCATTTGATCCTTCCCTTGTTATGTCAACAGAGGGCTCTTTGGCCACACAGACTTAGAAATATTGGGGACAATTGAACACACTGCAGTAAGTCTCTCACTGAATGGTGTTGATAGAGGGCGCTCATCGACAGGTCTGTTGACACCTGTGGGCGGGGAACACTTGTGCGAGCACCAGGGGGGGCTTGCATTCGCCGGGGTGCTTCTCTTTTTTTTTCTTCTTTTTTTCAAGTTCAAGGTCAAATTTAAATATGAATAGATGTGAATAGTATGAATAAATAACAACAGATATGAACACTTGTGTATACTTAGTCTTTATTTCAGACTCTGCTGCCCTCTATCTATGTACTTACCTTCCCCATATCCCCATAATGCATCTGCTTTCTATTTCAATACAAGTTGCAGCACTATTTTATATGTGGATTTAAAGCGAAGGTACAATTTTTTTTCAGAGAGCTTTAATTGGTTGGTATTTTATAAGTTAAAAAAAACGTAAGTTTGTTTGTACTAATAGATTAACTAGTTTGACTCGGTAGAAATATCTGGAGGAAAACAACAAGTTTTTTGTGTACAAATAGATATAAAAAGATGTGAGTTTTTCGCACGTTAAAATGCTCACAGTTTGAATTGGTAGAAATTTCTGGGGAAAAATCAACAAGTTTTTGTTTTATACAAGCGCAAGTTTTTCTTGCGTTAAAATGCTCAAACAGTTTTACTTTTGGAAGAAATATCTGGGGAAAACAACAAGTTTTTTGTGTACAAATAGATATAAAAGATGCGAGTTTTTCGCATGTTAAAATGCTCACAGTTTGAATTGGTAGAAATTTCTGGGGAAAAATCAACAAGTTTTTGTTTGTGTAAATAGATAGGAGCGCAAGTTTTTCTATGCTCAAACAGTTTGATAGACCATTTTTTTTTGTAGAAGTTTTCGGGGGAAACTGTTGTACACATGTTGCTTTTTTAAGCATGTTTTTGTATTTGTTAAACAGATTAAGACTCCTTGAAATCGGAAGTTTCAAACCGGTGTAACTTTTGGCAGAATTTTGTCAAAGAAAAAAAAAGGCCTAAAAGTGCAAAAAGATAATGTCCAGTTGAAATTTGTTCCTAGCAAAAAAATGTTTTCCATCAAAATTTAAACGATTGAACCGTGTGACCTTTTTGGTCCTAGTTTGATTAATTGTTTCTAACATTGTACCTTCCCTTGAACTCACCGTCCACATTACCAGAAGTGTTTTAGACCTTTATCACGCCATCTTTTAAATCCATCTGGGCAAAGCAACTTATTTTAACATTTACAATTGTCAATAAATGATAATGACATTCTAAACTTTAGCTGTCTATTGATCAGGTGATCTGATTTGGAATTATTTCAGCATCTGTGTACAAACAGATTACACGCCAATGTATTGCCAACTAATATAACACATTGTCTTATTGATGTTGCTTTGCCCTTAAAAAACTGTCTGTTTACTGGTGATCTATTGTTGAACTTTTTGTTCATTGCTGAGGTGATCTGATTTGGCATTGTTTGAGCATGTGTATAGACACATATATTGAGCTGTATTTCAAACAATATATTGGCCTCAGATAGAGTGACTGTTTTCAAAGCAAGAACAGTTTGTTAATGCCTATGGCAATACTACACAGTCAACATACGACATTTGGAAGTGCTTAATATTTAATGTTCGGGTGATCTGATTTGGCATTGTTTCAGCATTTCTGTACACTCTTATTGAACTGTACAATTATTGCCATGTATTTGAAACAACAGATTAGCCTGAGATAGAGTGTGTTTTTACAGCAACAGCAGTATGTTAATGCCTTGGCATTACTGTTGAGTCAACACGTGTCATTAATAACGACTTACAATTTTGATTGGTTGCATGTAACAGAAATAGCAGTAATTCAAGTCATCAAATGTTCATCGTTCTTCCAAGATAGATCAAAACTACCCAGCTAGATTGGTTCCAGCTTAACCTTGTTCGATATTTGACTTGGAAAAATTAAAATAAAAAGATGAATTTTGCGTGATAAAGGTCTGTGCTGCAACAAGATGGAAATAGAAAGCAGATGCTTCCCAACACATAACAGACAACCAAATAAAACACAACAGACTCGTTTTTATTATGTTACAAACACTATGTACACTGGCACATCATATTAAACATTGGTACACACACTGTTTCTTCAAGCTTTCCGTTCATGACAAGGTAAAATAACCATCCAAATGATCAATTCTTGACACTAGACTGATCTCAAAGTCTGTTTTGAGAACGGATTTTCTCATGCATTGTTTTGCAAACATTATTCATTGTTAACAATATTTCTCTCACAATCGTTTTCTTCAAATAATCATCTTTGGACAGTGTGTGTACCTTGAATTCATATAAACTCACATCTTTAGGGAAACACAATTGGCAGTCTATTGAGCTAAATGGTTTTCAAAGCGACAGCACATAATGATTATTGTGTAGGTATTGAAGCATTGGAGGTTGACAGTGAAGTTGACTGCAATTTGAGTTTCTTTCTTAATACTGTAACCTCTTTACATTCCAACCAGATGCATCTTTTGATGAGTGCTTTCGATCGTTAGGATGCAGTAATCAATGAGAGGGATGATACAGTACAGTTTATGTTGAAGCTACGCACATGTCAACACACGGCAATGCTCTTGGTGTTGAGGCTAGATTCAGGTTCAGTGTTTTCTCTCCCATACTACATCATGATCTTTGGTCATGTACTTTGCACAGCTATTTTACTCAGCATTGTTCATTGGCAATGCATAACTTTAGTGTTTGAGACTCATGCAAAGTTCTTTTGCTTAGGAGTTGTTCGAAACTGTTGTGTTCTGCTTGGTAATCATGTTCATCCATGGTGTCTACCAGATAAGATGTTACTGTACCAGACTACATCTACACAGCTTATCAGTCACGTTGTAGTACAACAAAATTTAAAATAAAATAATATGATGTGCCAGTGTACATTTCGATATTGAACATTAACACTTCTTATTTAAAATTCAATCAAATTCTACAATCGACTATAAAAACTTAAATTAGTCTAACATGACAATTCAAAATCAATCTCACAACTTCCTTTATACAACTTTTGTGCAAAGCCAAAGTGCAGCATCGTTACATTGGAATAAAGGGGCATAAGTAATTAACTTTGCCAGTATTAGTTATTTCAACTTAGGGCATTAGACACATATTCTTGTAGTGTCGAAAAGCTGTTCTTGAATGGTATCAAAACTTAGAGCAGAAAGCACTGCTATGGCAAGAGAACAAGATAGTTTTATTCCTTTGGTTGGATTGGTTCACCAACATGATGAATGTCAGTTGTTGATCATTCTTTATGGTTGCTTTGCATCAGTCACAGGATTATTTCTACAATTTGATGTTGAAACATGAACATCTTCACACTTCTGTTTGTATCTGTCAAGTAAGTCCACAGTGATTCAATAAAAAAAACGTTCTGGAAAGCGGACATACTGGTTTTACTAAGGGACTTTGAATAACATGTGTAAGAACCAACTGATGCTGCACTTTGGCTTTACAACCAGGCACATGGAGAAGAACTTGTTAAACCATTCATCACCAAGTTTCTCAAATTAGTTTCTTGTTCAAATTTGAGAATTAAAAAAAGGGGCAATTGGTAAGAATTATTTTGCCTTTGCAATATCACAGAGGAAAACTTTTCTGCATATGACTTCTGTTTGGCCTGAACAAGAACAGAAATTACAACAGATTTGTAGCATTAGTCATCGGAGACTATTGTAGTTTGTTTGACAGTGGATGAAACCCAACTCGGTCATAGTGAACTTCTTTGAAAGATCAATTGCTGTAAAACGTCTTTGTTTTTCAGACAGTGAATATGCATACATGTAAAAGTTTAATAAAATGTGTCTGGGTTTAGGCATAACAAGAGCCTATAACCAAAGAGCTTTTCTACCATGTGCCTGGCATTAAGAATTTGATATTTAATTGTTCTCATCTTTTGAGGATGAATCAAAACCAAGTAACAGCAAATCCGTGTCAATGAGAGTATAATAATGACAGTAAATTTGGCTTCTTCAGCACAGTGATTTTCAATATGTTAATTATTCCATTTTCATCAATTGAAAAACTTAGCCCTGTTTGAAGGCTGAATGTCTTTGGATTCAAATATTTCCCTTTTTTGGAAAATCCTGGAGTATCCCCCATTGCCATGGATTTGCTCTTTTCAACTACTGTTCTGTACCGCTTAGTTCTCAATGCCTTGTTGTTTAGTGTAGACTAGAGGAAGCTGTTTCCCAGAACTCACTGAAGATCCAAACAAGTGCAGTGAGACATCAAGAATTGTTCCATCCATCTCCATCTCCTCTACACCACAGGCTCACTGCAAACAAAATGAAGTAAATGAATTAGACTTTCATGTTGATCCAAGTTTTGAAAGGCAGGGTACAGGATGAAGACGCGACAGTTCTCTTTATTATTGTCAGTTTGCTTTTTTGTAATAATGAACCTTTTAAAAAGTTAATATCCACTTAACTTGAGAGCAGCGTATACAATTCTTATGCAATACTTATAACCAGTCATTACTGTTACATAGATCACTAGCAGTAAATGCTGTTCTTGTTAAAGGAAATGGTCTGTTGTGACACAAATGTTTTAGTATTTCATTTACATCAAAACGTGACGCCATAGATAATACATTTATCATTGAATTTGAGATGTTCTTCCAGCAATCAGATGATGTTGATAGAATAAAATGATTTAAATCTGATTGACTGTCAAATTTCCTGTACCCTGCCTTGGCCGATTCGAATCAATAACGTTAATCAATAACATATCAGCTAATTTTCTAAGCCTATATTCTAACATCATAAAAAGCATACATTGTCCAGATTATTCTAATCCTTGACCAAGTTGAGGCAGTTCATTATGGTTTGGATCTTCTAGAAAACTCCATCTGAAGGAGTTGAGTAATTGGGCTGGAATCAAGGAGGGATGGATTTAAACATTAGGTTTGCTCATCTTAAGTTGATTTCTAATGAGTTTTCAAAATATCAATTCTTCTTTTATATCAAGAAGAACAAATAAGTGCATATCTTCTTCTGCATGTCTTCTATATTCTAAAATTACCCCAAATGGCATCCACACATTATCCACAAAGGTCAGTGATTTGAGAAGTGACATCCACACATGATCAATAGTCAGTGATTTGAGAAGGGGCATCACGTGATCAAAGGTCAGTGATTTGAGAAAGGGGCATCAAGTGATCAAAGATGATAAAAGGTCAGTGACTTGAGAAGGGGCATCATGTGATCAAGGGTCAGTGATTTGAGATGTTGTATCCACACATGACCAAAGGTCAGTGATTTGAGAAGTGGCATCCACACATGATCAAAGGTCAGTGATTTGAGAGGAAAAACGAAACCCTTTAATTTGGGAAAGAAGAAAACCAAGACATGGGAAAAGGGATTGGAAATCAAATCCATGTAAATTTAAAGGAAATAAAAAGTGAGTTATCGGCCTGGATGTATAGAGATGAAAGGCAAAAAATATACCACCACAGGAAATTAACAGAAATAAGTATTTGAAAATAACAGTAGATGAATGCATTGTTTGTTATGATCTTATTTCTTATTATTAGGCACTGTCAATTTGAAAGAAGAAGATAGTTATGGGTTTTCCTAATATGCATAGTTATGCTTTATGGAGATGATAAATAATAAAAAAAGGTTATTAATTTGAATTCAATTTAATTTGATTTCCTTTTAAGATAATTTTATGAGTAAATTATGGACAAACGGAACCAATCCAAATGAATCACTTTAATGTGATTAATAAAATTATTCTTGAAAAACATCAGAAGTTGGAGAAGCTACACGTTGTCTGTCACCATTATTATTCAGTCTACCTGTAAATCCAATATAAGGGTCTAATGAAATGTCTAGTTATTTCACTTTTCTTTAAAGGGGAACGTATTGACCCTCAATCTTGCACAAGTTGTTCATTTAATTTGTTTTGTATTGGAAATTTTCATTTGGAAACCTGAAGCATTAATGAAAAATGAACAAATCTTATGATGATTGTAGAAACTGTTAACTTTATACACTTTTCTTTTGCTTTCAGCACCTTATGGTGGATTTGTGCTTTATAGCACTCCAATACTGTCAATATGATTAATTTTTGGAATTTCAAATTAGGTTGTGTGTTTACGTACCTCCCCGTAGAAGGAAAAAACATATACAGATTTGTAATTAAATATAAACATTTCAATATAAAGGGAATTAATAACAAACTTGAACAGCCACCCAGTCACATGCATTATATAATGTTTACAATATTATTTTTGGAATGGAATGCAGTCTTTGATGTAAAGTGGAGCAATCCTTCATTTACATTCCATTCTGGTTATTGATAACAGTTCTGTTGGTAAAGTTTGTTCAGATTCCATCCATTAGCATTCTCAGCAGCCTTCTCCATTCTTTAAAGACAGTTTTGATGATGTTAGTTTCTGTGACTCTGTTCCTGGATATCATCAGGTTGCAGTCTTACATGGTCTCCTGTTGAAGTTGATAACAGTTCTGTTGATATTTAGCTAAATGTGAATCCATTCATCGATACCATCAAATTGCAGTGTTAGGTTTTAAACGTCTCCTTTGGTTGCTGGTATCAGTTCTGTTGTTATTGCTGAATGTGAATGCACTCCTTAATATCATCAAGTTGTAGTTTAACATTCTTAAAACTCTCCTCCGGTTTAAGTTTCTTTTGGTAACAGTTGTTGGATTGGGTGCAGGACAGGACTGATGAATAGGTTGTAACAATCTTGATGTCATCAGTCCGCTGTTAGCAATGGATACATACATCCTCCATTGGTTTATATCTTTATCTGCACCGGACCTTAGGTCGTTGTGATTATTGCAGCATCATTGGCAAGTCTTTCCTCGGTTGGAACACTTCTTCACTTTGACAAACTGGTGAAAATTCTTATCAAAATCTTACTGTTTTGGCGGCAGCGTCAGATTTCTCATTTGAAATTGATCCATGGCTCATCTGAGAAGTCTAAGCAGATAGTGGCTAAATGCTGATCCATCTTCTCTAAGCTCTGTGTGTTCCTTTTTGTAAATGTTTATCAGCCATTCAAGTACAGCAGTGAAGTTTTTACTGCTTGGTTATGAGTTTCTCAATATACCCTTAACCCCGGGTAGGGCCCAACCAGGTGGAACCACTGAGGGAAAGTGGACCTGTAACATCGCGTGGGCAGGTGTGTCAGATCCTGAAGTAGCTCCTGCTACCCGCTACCCTTACAAAGTCCCTAAAGCAGCATGTGACCAGGATAGCACTAAAAACATATTTAAGAATCAGCTGTGGGTTAAGCTATACATTCCACACAATTTGTGATTTCTTTTTTTGAGATTGTGGAATTACTTTTTAGCCAAATCTTTTTCAATTTGATGTATTGTACAATTAAAACAGGTCATGTGGAACGTTAATCACACAGCTGCTAGGTTAAACACGTTAAATGCCAAAAAGTTTGAATCTAATGTATGTTTCATATTAAAAAACTTAAAAACTAAATTTTAGGACTGTTCATGGCATGTACAGTACAGTGGAAAAAGTTAGTTGAGACAACCAAATTAAAATTTTGTTTTTTGCAATTTCCCCCCCCCCATAAATTTATCCAAACAAAGAGACATACTATGTACATTCTACCCTCTTGTGCCCCTTCCCTTCTTCAAATCAAGTCTGTTCAAAACTTCTCTAGTGATCCTTGTTAGAAACCATTAGTTGTACATACATTAAGGCAATAGTTATCAAACAGTTAGGCAAAGGCTGGATAAATGCTGTGCATGTGGGTCTTAGACGTACAGTGAAGCAAGTCAGACCAATTGTTGAGATGACCATCGCCAAATAATCAAAGTCCAGTTATTTTCCACACCTCATAAATGTATCTCCAATTTCATGGAGACCTTTTAAAGCCAGATGTAGGACCCATTACTCTTATGACCTTCGACACAAGAATTCAAGCCCAGTTACTGACCATTCCCTATTTCTCCATTTTTATAGACAATATGCTGTCAGGGGTCAGATTAATCATTCTGATGACCATCGCCAAAAGAATCCTAACCCAGTTACTGACCACACATAATATGTCTTCTTCATAACATCAACAACTTCCATCCAGTAGTCTTGTTATACAGTATGGTACTCTTTATATCTGCTCATTTGTTTTGACTTTTTGCAGTCAGGGGTTGGACCCATTTTTCTGAAGGCCATCACCGAAAGAACACAAATCCAGTTACTGACCACTCCTTATATCTCTTGTATCATGTTAACTACTTTCATCAGGTAGTCTAGCTACTGAACTCTCCTTTTTGCATCTCTGTTTTTATTTTGCAGTCAGGGATTGGACCCATTATTCTGATGGTCATCACCACACGAATCCAAGTCCAGTTACTGACCACTCCTAATATCTCCTTCATGTTAACCATCTGATAACTATTGCCAGAAAGAATCTAAGTCTATGTTTTGTTGCACTCTTACATTTCCATGCGTTAATAAAATATCACATGTTCAATCATTGGAAAAGTTCAGTTGTAGCTATCAACTTTTGCAATGAATGATTTATGTTCAAACAAACTACCTCATGGGTTTATGTTTCTGGGGATGTTTTTTTGTCTAATAATGAATGGTTGATAACAGTATTTTTACACTAAACTAAACATGCCATGAAAGAAGAATCTCTAACAGAAACCTTACACTTTGGGTAAACTATCATTTTGATGTTGACAAGATCTGTTTTATCCTAAACATTGAAGTTAACACTAACAACAACTTTTAGAATAATTTGCTTGACTCCTATGACCAGATAATACTCAAACATGGTTTTCACTTCTTAAAAACAGTCATACTTTTTTTCCAGCAGAATTTCCAACTATCTAATAAACTGCTAGGCTTGTGTATTGTCTCACAACTGCACAGATAACAGAATTACTATGTAGAAGCATTATTGCAGATAGTTTATCTATCATTCCAAACCAGTGGATGATACTGACAAGTCGAATAGTAGAAGGGTTTTGGTAATCATTGAAAAAAAGAAACACTGACATTTCTATGAACTGTTTTTTCACTTGTTTAAATTCTGAAAACAGAAATTTCCCAAAGTGTACGTCTTAGAGACTATAAGTAGAATGCCATCACTTAAACAAACCAAATTTTGTTATGAAGAACACAACGTAATGGAATATTTTCTGTTTTAAATAAAACTAGTGCTTGTATGCAGTCTGAACAATGCAACAAGATGATGCACTAAAACTGTTGTGTCAGTCATTTCAAATGTTCATTGAGTGATACAATATTGACAACAGGGCTTCTTCAGAAGTCAAGACTATTTCATTTTTGGCTAAAAAAAACCCAATAAGATAGTTGTTTGTTTATGTGTTGGAATTCACAAAATATTTATGTCTAATATAAAGTCTAAGTTTACTGATTCAGTTTCAGCACTGACAGAGTATTATTTCCCATGTGGAAGTTCCTTGAATTATATTTAATTTGTAATTGGAATATTTCCCTGACAAGGGCATTAATATCAAGTATCAGACATGCTGAGAGTATCAATGCCCCCCCCCCTCCACCACGAGTAAAAAAAAAGGTACAAATTCATGCTTGGATACATAAGTCCTTAGCCCCCCACCAGCCCCCCAAATGAAAATGTCTGGTTGCATAAATATTTTAATTCTGAGTTTAATTATTAAAAACAAATAGAAAAAAACCACACTTTTTGTTCTAAAACAGCTTGGATTACAGTTTCGGCATGTTAGCTTTCTTGTTAATACTCAGGTAGTAGTCATGAATGATCATAATGGAATTTACAGTAAGATCAGTCCTTTTTATAACATTCCAGTAGCTTTTTGCCAAAGAAATGAACTTGAAAGAGATTCTGAAAAAATTATAGTTCTGTGGGTGTTGAGTTTTTGGTATGGTAATGAAACCATATGAAACTGTATGAACTAAAAAGAACATTGTACAAAATATGCTAAAGACATGGTATGTCAATGGCTTTGGGAAGAGACTATTCCTTATAATGCTCTAGCTTTCAAGAAATGTAAATTAAATGTAATTTACTGATTCCATGTATGTTCATTTTGTACATGTTATGCCTGTTTCAAAGGCTAACAAAATTAAAATTAATACTGTCCTTTTTCGGCCTTATCTTTTAATCTTAAATCAGTTTGGATAAGAACCATTATTAGGTTATACCAACTTTGTTTTCAGATGAAGATACCAAACACTTTTTTGAAAAGCACTCTTACTACCATGTCTTTAACATAATTCCAAATAAACATTACAGGAACACAGTTAGACTGAATGGTTTGATGACTAGACACATAAAATCAATGTCAAAATTGAGGCATACATGTAAAGACATGTATAACTGAACATGTAATATTACGGATTGGTTCAGTTTGTGATACCAGAAGTTACTCTGAGTGCTAAATGGAAAAAGTCATTGACCAAAGTCTTAACATGAAGGAATAACATCAGCTGAATTGAAACTACACAAAGCTATTGAAAATTTCTGAATAAAAAAAAGGTGTTAGAAGTAGTCATGAAATCTTTTGACAACACTGCCCGTGTATTTCTTTGACAATTGTTGAATATCAAATTCAAGGATAAGATCAGCCTGAAAGATTTACAAATGTTCATTGCATCCACAGTTATTTTCAGAGCTATACTTCCCAAAAGAAGAAGTTTCCTGTAAAAAACAATGTTTTTTTTGGTTTTGTTTTGGGGGGTTAATTTAGTGCTAAAACACTTTCATGACTATACAAAATTAGTCCTACAGAGCAAGTTTTAATTTGACCCTATTCCATCTGCAGGAATTGAATTGTTAAAGCTGTAGAGAGTCTACATGTACCTGTACAGTCCTAATTGGTACAAGTTTTTATAAATTTCATGTCAGGTACAATCATGTGACAGTTATAGAGGACAAATATGACATAGTCCTCAGGAGACTAGGTTGGGCATTACGGGTAAAAAGGCAGAGGTGAAGGTTGAAGGCAAAGTATTGCCTCAACAATAAAACAAGATATAGGCCTATAAGGAAAATGGACTAGTAGTGGTGAAGGTTGAAGGCAAAGTAGAGCCTCAACATTCAATGAGATCAAGAAGGAAGAAGTACAGATGGTGGTGATTGTTGCAAAGTAGCGCCTCTCTTTGTGGAAGAAGTGGGGCAGGACACTTTCAGAGATTCTGGTGAAAGTGCATGCCTTCATTGTATTGAAAAGTCACATATACATAATTAATGTACAAAGTTCTTTAATCTTTGTCTTCAAATTGTTCACTGACTTTTTGATCACTTTGGTAATTAAATTAAGAATGATGCCAATGCTTCTGTTCGCTGTTCTGCATCACATGACCCTCTGATCAAATGGATCAACACTGCAGCTGTTTCAAATGGCTTTCAACTGTGTCAAATGGATCAACAGATGTGTAAAATGGAAAACAATTGTGTCGAATGGATTGCAACTGTGTCAAATGGACCAACAGTTTTGTCAGATTGATCCAAAATGTGTCAAATGGATCCCAACTGTGTCAAGGAGCAACAGCTGTGTCATTTTAAGGTCATGATAATCTCTTTAAAATATTTAGGTTGGAAAGAACCTGTTGTTCCCATAAAATTAAAAACATTTTAAAAGTCTTTGAATTTAGGACAAGAAGGGGCTTGAGTTGAGTTCCAGCCGGATCATTATGAGAAAGAAGATCCAGAGAGAACATAGGTCAGTGGCTTGAGTATAATAGAAGGGACAGTAGCAGGTAATTTGTATCACTGACCCCAAGACAATGAGCTCAGTTGGACAAGTGGTCCGAGAAATGCCATGGATGAGTTTATAACTACAGAGGGTCAAGAAGATGATAGAAGAGATGGTGTGGTGTCAAGATCGGGACCTAACCAACCACTGAATCAAAGCATTGGTTTTTTGAAGAGGAGAACCCTTTCCTCAATAGTTTTTATTTAATATATGTGCAAATTTTGTTTTTCACATTTTAGTGAAAAAAAAAACAAGAAAAGTGAATCTCTCTTTGCATTTTATAGCAGGCTTATTTTATTTGCTGAAATCAAAATAAGCAACGTTGGTTTGTCGGTTGCAGCAAGTGCTATTCTCTTATTGGAAACTTTACTCTTTGCGTCGATTGGTACTAGCTTGAATAATTTGCATGGTCAATTGTTCGCCTAAATGTATACAAGTCCTGCAATTTGTTTTCACTTATCACTTCTACAGGTAAAAAACTATGTCAACTGTTGTTGACACAGCATATAAAAATTCTCTTGAGTACATTGTGAGCACAAGATGTTAAATCCTTCCTCAATTCCAATGAAACAAAACCCACACCAAACTTTGTCACATAAACCGGATGCATGTGGCAAAGCAATTATTTTTTACTTAGTTGAATTTTGTAGATCAAAATAACAATGATTAATCTTATTTTGTATTGCATAACTTCAAATGGTCTGCCTCAACATGGATCATTAATAACAAGACTTTCCCATTGAATGATTCCATGTACAATGTACTTCAGCTTTATGACACGCTTTCCTAAGTAGTGCTATGACTGATGTCACTTTGTAGCAGACTCAAAACTAATTTAAACCATTCTTCAAATCAGTCACAGGCACATTATTCTGGCTATCAACCATTATATAAAAAGGGTTGTATTATCACGGTGGTATTATCAGAATGGATACTGCTTTTGATTGAACTGAACGTACAATATTGCATCTGCTATAATATTGTTCAACTCTACTGGACAATGTATGCTCTTACAAACTCACCCATTACAAGCATAGTAGCAAACTGGCTGCAATAATAAGCAAGTTATTTGACATAAAATGGAAGATATTTTGATCATCTCATTCGGAGATGAAATAATAAATGTTTAAAATCACAGCTGTATGCTTATCTGTTACCATCACAAATGAGCAAAATACATGTACAAGTACCACATGCCCAAGAGTCAATGCTCGGTAGCATTATTTGGTTTGTATGGATTGTAATACTTGGAACCTTCAAGTGATTCTCTTAAATGCTATTGGAAGTTTCTAGGTTGTCAGTGACCAATTAAGGATTGGACCTTTGTTTCATTTTCTAAAATGCAATCTTATGGTTGGGTTTAGACAGCAATACTTTATTCTACTGAACATCAACTTGTATTACGATGATCTGAACTTAAACATTGCATTAAATGGATATCTTTAACTTGCAAATCTTGTGTGATACCAATGAATGGAGTATCTCATTTCAAACTGTACACTTATTTGTTTGTTCAGATCTTTGTAAGATGTTTGCACTTCGAGATCCTTATTTTCTTATCACTGAGGAGAAAACTAAACAATGTAAACTTACTTATTGAGATTTAGGCTGAAGAGGTCTTTAATGACATCGTACAGGGCCTACAGTGTGGTGCTGAAATTGATCACTGTCCTGGTTTGCTGTTCATTTCAAATCAACCCTCTTTCATAAGAACTGCACAATCATTGTCCAGAAGGCTGTTGCAGAATATCCAGGCTACTGTGACATCGATGAGTAGTGAAGAGATACCATTCTAATTGCTCATCAGGCTCACTGCAATCAAAAAATAAAAACAGGTTCATATTAAACAATTACATAAATTATAAATGCTGTGATAAAAAACAAAACAAAACAAACAAACAAATACCACGGATAAGAAAGTTAGACTCACGTCAATGTATTTAAAAGTTGTGTATTGTTGCATTTAGACCTTGGCCAAACTTGTCTGGGCTGCAGTTTCAATTGATGTAGGCAAGTTTAATCATTGCAACCAAAGAAGAAATACAAGAAACTGAAACCAAGAGCTTGTCTCAGAATTAAGTATGGAATGAGAGTATCAACAGTTTGATTCAAAATAAACACGGATGAGATGACAAGCACTAGGCTAGATAGTCCCCAACTTTATTATAGAGTGAAAGAATTGACACATGGAATCCAACAGGGCAAAACCAAGAGAGAGGGAAACTGCCAAACACTGTTTTGAAATGAGTAACACTCGGTTCAGACAGGCGCTCTAGAGTCATGCAGAACAAAAGTATTTAATTAAGATGGAAAACTACCACTTCCCTGATGACGAAGGCACTATTTTCACATTCAATCAACCTCTGGACAATGGACATACCAACTGATTTAGTACACAATTAATAACAAGATGAGTTATCACAAAAAGTATACCTAAAAAGCTGAAATGTTAATGCTGGTGAAAAAACTGGGATTTGTTTCACCTTTAATTGAAAGTGCCAGTACCATGGAAAAAGTGTTCTTTTTGAAATGATAGAAGGATGTTTAGACTCACCTCTCAAGAAAAAGTTATCTTGCATCCAGTCAAACTATGACAAAGAGTACATCTACCTCAGACCATCCCCACAGCTTGATACTTCAATGTTTGACAGTTTTATGGACGTTTCTGGACAAGGTGTTAATGTTTGATCTAAATTCTGTAAAACACAAAGACAAGACAGAAATCATTGAATGTTTCTGTTAAGTGAACTAGTACAGGGTATCAAAGCTGCTCGATTCGTCTAGTTGTTTAAATAATAAAACACAAGGTGCTTAAAGGACAACCCAGACATTCGTCTGGCTCACCAAAATAACAGACAGAGATCTATTTTCCAGTTGCTTTCTTGACCTATGAACAATTAGTAGTACAGGCGTCGTCTCAGTGTGATTCACACATTACGCACAGTATACACAGTGTGTGTATATGCGCTTAGCGTAGGGTTATGCCATCTTTTACAGACCACCTGCAAGGTTATGTCCACGGTGGTCGGTGCCGAAAACCCGCCCGGCACTCATGATTCCCCGCCCACCACTGACAGAATTTTCTCTTTTTCCGCCCACCAGTCAAATTTTCAAATTTTGTGAATTAACTCAATTGACAAATTATTAATTATTTAACTTAATATGTAGGTTTTTAAAAGAAAATCTACGGGTAAATTCAAGATGTCCAGGTGTTTTCTCTTGATAAAGTCCCTAGTCTTGGTATTTTACTAGCTGCGATCGTTCATTTCACTATACGAACGTTAAAACACGCATGCACTTTGTTAGTCTGGCTCTCTCCTCCATGTCCCTTACTACAATACGTAGGCGAGTAGGGAAACACACAACTCAATTTTCCAGGGGTTAGAAGACGTGCGGTGGAGTCTAATCGCGACCTCCTTCCTGTAATATATAATACAAAACTGTAACCTCGTACTCATAAACACATCGCTCACGCCGCACAATTTTCCCCAATGTGCGTTGTCCGATCGTTCGACCGATCGTTCAATCGAAAATGTATTGCAAAAGAAGCGATTTTAAACAAGCGATTCTTTATTCACGAATCCATGGAAATGGTTGTTGATGAAAACAGTATTATTAAGGGCAGAAATAAGGGGATAAGATCGTTCAAAAACGCAAGTTTGCGAACTTCACTTCCGGTTTTTTTCTTTTCTTTTTTTTCTATTTTTTTGTTTGCTTCGACAATTGTATGCTTCTTTGAGTGTTTAGATAAATAAGTATCAATCATGGGAGATTTTGTTGATAAATTGTCCAGTGTACAACCAAATATTTTGCATTAAACTACTGGTAGGCTAGGTATTGTAACAGCTGTGACCTCATCTTATATTTGTGAGTGACCTTTGACCCTGCTTTTTGCTGCATCTACCCCACTTCCGCCCGCCCATTTTTTTCCGCCACTGAACAAATCCTGGGCAGAACCCTGCACCTGTGAAAACCCGAGTAAGACTGTGTGGTGACAGCCCCTGTGGTGACAGCCATTTTGTTCTCATTGATTAGCTTAGGTAAGCACATGACTAAAAACATGCCCACTTCACAAGTTTCTGGTAATGTGCAAATAATTATCTTGGAATGACAGAGGAAGAACAATAACCTCATGCTTGGTGGTTATGCTCAATAAAACACAACATAAAAGGCAAAAAATGGGTGGGAAGGGCAACTATAATTTCCTGCCCCCCCCAAAAAAAAAAAAAAACCCCAACAACAACAACAACAAACAACAGTTTGCATTATTAATTAGTAGGTATGTGACTATGCATCGCGGCTGTGCGATCCGTTTCGGCATCTTTCACTGTGCACGGCCTGTGAGTAGTCGGGCAGCGATGCCTTCCTAATATTGCGCATAGCTTCATTGTGCTTGGGCTGTAAGGAACCAGACCTACCTGATGACGTAGAAGACAATCCACTCTGCATTCTCTATATTGAATTTTGTTTGTGCGATAGGTAGAAGCTACAAAAATCGTCATCGGAACTTTTGGCTCGAAAATTTCATAAATATTTCACATGAAGGTGAGTAAGGACGTATTTTAAAACCCATAGTCTATGAAATATACATATTACTCTTCATTTATATGAAATCTGGTGAAAATTGAACGACTAGCTAAAAAGTTGTGCCCTTAGCAAAATTTGACAAAAATTATGGACGCCGACAAAAATGAAGGTTTTTGGTGTGTACATGCTTGTATGTGGTCACGTGACTGATTTGTTGCACTGTGATTGGACAATAGTGATTCACAGTACGCTTGTAAATAAAAGGAATCACCAAAGAAACATTCAATACCACAGCAATGCTTTCTGATTTGGGGGTTGATAAACCAATGTTGTGTATGAAAAAAAACACTTAAAAAACTTCAGTAGGCCTCTGTAATCTATTTCAATAGAAAATTGATTTCTAATCAAATTTTTGTTAATTATTACTAGCTTGTAACCTTTTTGGAATAATTTATTACTCCTTTATGAATGATGAAATCACACCTACTTGAACAAAAATAAAAAAGGGAATAAAATTTGATTGAGTGTTATTACTTTAATCGGCCCTTAAAATGACTCTTACATGTATGTACTTCTAACAAGTTTTAAGAATTTAAAAAATCTTTTGGTTTGGTTTTTTTATGGGAAGGGTATCCAAATGCAGGCTTTTCTTTTTTAATTAACTAATAAGTCCTTTGATATTCCATAAACAATTACCAAATAGTTAAAATTGGCATGCTTTTGTCATAGACTTATTGTTTTTTTTCCCATTTATCTTTTAGTGAAAGACGATGCCACCAAAACAAAAAGAAAAGTGGTTCTGCCGACACGGCCACCCGGTATTCTCGTGCAGTATCTGACTGAAAATTTCAGGTCGCCTCCTAACTCTGACCTCATCATCGGACACGTTTTGTTCTCGTTGTTGAACACGCATTAATTAAATTAATTACATTTACTTGATATAAATAGAATATTAAGCAGCACATTTTAAAACCGAAGACTGAGTTGTTAGAAGCTCTCTGATAGCTTCATTTTGAGTACCAACAAGATGGGGATTAGCTATGTAATGAAAGATTCTTAGTTCTGCTCAAAAGTAATTAATTATTAAAATATATTTTAATTACTGAATTTGTTTGTGTACATGACATCATTCAAAAATTTTGTCAATGGTCTTTCCTCACACAAAATTTCATTTCAATATGGTAAATATTAAGAGAGTTATGGAAAACTAAGTCACAAAATACCTCAATTTGGGTCACATTAATTTCTTTTGTTTTTCTTTGAAACAATGAGGCCGATTACTGTTTAATTTTTTTATCTTAAAAAAATCATAACTTCCTTGATATTTATTCAACATAGGTAATATATATACCATTTTAAAGCATTTTTAAAGCTCTTTCCACTGGTTTTTGTTTTGTTCAAATTGGTTGAAGTTGAAATTTTTGTTCACATACCTATAATTAGTGTCTAGTGGAAAAACAAACATTTGGCAATGACGTTAATAAGCTTAACAAAATGCCTCCAATACCCACATGTAACACTCAACCGCAGACTTTGCTTGCTACAACAATTAATAAATATGCCTGTACTTACTAACCACTTTATCCCACAACTGCCATTTTATTCCACCATGCTCCAGGGATGCTGCTCACAATGTGGACTTTTCAGGTTTTAATATCCAACTTTTACGGGGAAAACTGGGGTCATTCAAAGCTTGAATACGACCTGTTCAGTTTCTTTGTGTTTTCATTTTTAATGGGCTGTTTAAATACGACTTTTGAATCAAACTTGTTCTTACCTTTCCGGTCGAAATACAGAGACGCCATCTTTTTTTGTGCTGAATGACTCGTGACGTCATGTTCACTCGTGACTGTGACGACATTGGCATACATTTTCATCTATTTGCATACTGTGAGACAAATTATCTCAATTATTGATTTTTGTGTAAAAATTAATGATTTCTTCTTTCCTAATTCCCTGAACCAATATAACCAGCTCTTAGTTTTAGTGTTGGCTTACATCAATCAGTTTTTTCGCCAGAAAACTAGAATGTTAATTTTGTTGGATTAAGGGATTTTTTTTAAATCGTAAGATGCTAGAAAATATTTTAGATTTAAACTTAAAACAAAACAGTTTCCCCACCGTGTTGTATTTCTTTATCGTATTTTGTTTATAAATATTTGTTTTATTGTTGTCCAAAAACAACTGACATTCTTTTTGACAACGACATGAACGAATAAAAATTCGCTGCTTATTTGTCTAATTACCGTATAAAAGGGGGTTAGGCCTATCCACACAGCGGCCATTTAATTCCTAAGGCTAGATAAATTCGAGCTTAGGACCCTCAACATTAATGATATTTAATAAAATATTAAATAAAACAGTACATCTTTGGATTTGAACCTGGAATCTTATAGACTGCAGCTTTCAAAATATTCCAACAATTCAATGTTATCCCAAATTAATAAAGTAGGCCTATATAATCATTATTCCATACATTGTTGAATGGTCAGGAAAATGTGATATGGCATTGTTGACATCGAAGGGCTCACCCGCCACCCAGGCCTTGCCGACCCGGGGGCCCTCAGCCACGACACACCCTGGCTCGTCGTGTCCGCCTGGTTCTCCCGGAGTTGAGGACCGGGCTGCAGAGCAGCAGGTGTGCCCCTTTTCGGGTTTGTTACTGGGCAGGCTGTGCGTTCAGTATTGAAATATGACTTTTCACGAGGCTGGGATTTTAACTTCTTCCTGCGTTTTTTTTTTTTACTTCTTCATATGTTGCGATTTGTACGAAAACGCTGGTCCTCCACCTTTTGAAATGAACATTTCACAGGTTAATTTTACTTTTGGCCATAATTTCTACATTTTGGCCCTATATAGGATTAAAACAATCATTTGGTTCCTAAAATCAATGTTGGGCCTATCTCTGTCAAATAGATTGCTGACACCATTGGACCCAGCTGGATTCAGTTAGATTTTCCCCAACTATGCAGGCCGCAGGGCCGTGCAAGGAGGGTCGGGTGTTATTCATATTGTTAAAAACCTTGTTAATTTTCGACTTCACCGATAAGCTTTATGATGATTGATCTTGTTAATTTGTTGAGTAACAGGGAAGTGTTTTTTTCAAGTTGAGAGGAAAATTTTTGACCACTTGCGCAATTGCAGAACGCATGTCTCACATGCGCGTCTACCATTTTCCCGCATTTTGGGAGTCAATTCCAGAATTCCTGCAAATTTCCTTTATTTTTGCGTGCATTTTTATATCCAATATGGCGAACAGAATTGGACGTGCGGTGCGCGTCGTGGAAAGGGTAATTGACGGTGAATTTTATTTAAAACAATAAAATAAAATGTAAACACAAACAATTAATCAGATAACAGTTTATGGTTTTTGAAATTTTAGGATGTCCTCGTTCAGGGGCCGCCCAACCTCTTGGACAGGCAGTTTAATAAAATAGCCCAAGGCCCGGGCACATCTGACCATAATCACTTTTAATCAGAATGTCCGAAAACTCTTTTAAAAAAGTAAGTTTGGAATTGTGCCTATTACTTTTACTTTCTTAGCGTGGTACAAAAGTTCAAAAAGAATGCAAACTATATCATGGTGGTGTACATTCCTCCATGTTTCATCCACTCATTGTGACCGCAGATGACAACAAAGTGTCTTTATTCTGGTTAGCTGTTGGTCAACTGGTTCAATACAAAGCATAAATCTTTACGTAATTGTTACATTTCCAATGACTCCACCCAAAACACAAAAGCTTGTACTTCATATGCAGATTCCTTCTTCGAAACTAAGCAGCAACGCAGGAACCGTGTAGAGGGAGCTCGAACATCTGACGTCACACTTCGAGGCTCGTGAATAACGCCTGCTACTAGCCAGACCGGATATTGCCAAATGTACCTTTGACCTAGCAATCATTTCACACGGACACTCGATGAACAAAACAACGGTACGTGATGTATCCATGGAGTTCTACGTCCATGATGTATCCAATGAAATCATTGGGCCTTAAGACCAGTACCTGTCTTTATCCTTGCGGATAAAGACAGGGGACCAGTCTACCATGTATAGAAATCGTAAGGCTACTAGTGTAGCAATTTTATGAACTGGAGGAATTCAACATGGCACCACGACAGTAGCTGCAAGCTATTGATACTTTAGAGAAGTTGTCGTCACATTCAACGATCGACTTCACTTCATTGGACCCGCGGAATGTGGATGAAAATTCCTACATCGGGGTATCCTTTTCAGACACTTCTTTTCTGTCGATATGTACTTATTTTGAAGGATTCTTTTGACACTTTCATTCACTTCATTATAGCCTTTTGAGATACGGTGGACAACGGAATGTGTGTTCGGTTTGTGTGTGTACTGACGAGATTTACACTCGTCGTAGCCGCGAACTCGAGCTCTGGTGTTTCGGATCAGCAGAGTGTGGGTTCGAGTCCCGGTCTTGACACTTGTGTCCTTAAGCAAGAGAACTAATAACCATTATTGCTTTGTCCTTCGGGTGGGACGGAAAACCATAGGTCCCGTGTGTTGTATTTATTAAAAACTGTCAATGCACGTAAAAGAGACTTCAGCACACATTCATTTCTAAGACTAAGAGAATGGATCACCCGGTGTTTCTGTCATCCAATGCATTTATCCCTCAAGTAGCTGCTGAATAGGCCAGTGATAAAATCATCATAGAATTAGAAATAGAATTAGAAATAGAAATAGAAATAGAAATACACAAACAAACAAAAATGCCCTTGCAATGTGTCCACCATATCTCTAAAATGCAAATATCTTTGGCAATTCTTGAACTAAGATAAGAACACAAACTGTGAAATTTATGGAAGATGCATAATCCTGTGTTTGTAATTTTTTTTCCTGAAACAAAAGACCCTAATGCTGTCAACATGTTTGTTTTGGGTGACAAACTGAGGTGTTTTTTTATTGGACTTTAACAATTAATTTGGAGTTTTGTTCTTAATAACTACTGTGATAGTTATTTAGAAAACTTTTGTTGAATTTCTTTGACAAAATACATTTTTAAAATAAGTGTCAGTGGTTACTTAAACGTGTTTGTACAGAACGTGTAATGCTGCCATTGCTAGTGAAGAAAAACACAACCAATTAATAATTTTCTTGCCTGGCAAGGAAATTTCACATGAACATCAACAAACTATTTCACAAAATCCTTTAAAAAATATGTCGCATGTATATATTGTTTGTCCCAAACTTAATATCGATTAAAACTAAAATTGTATAAACAGCCAGTTATTTGGCGAATTGGAACAAATAACTTGTGAAACAGTAGTGCACATTCCCAGTAATTGATTATTTTTTGTATAAGGGTCAGTGTTACAAACCTAAAATCAAAATGACAAAAAATAGTGGAAAATGAAGCCAAGGATTTTTAATGAGTGTTCAGTAAAATTCAACTGGAGCAATTTGGAGGAATTCATTGTATCTTCTATGTAAAGTTGTTCCATTTTGTTGATATTGGTACAAACTTTAGAAAATAATTCTCTAGTGGAGATATCGCATAAAAACAAAATAGATCTATATCCAGGATAACTAGTTGTAGTAAGCGGTAGTCTGGTGAGGCAGAATTGATTGAAATTATTCATTTGAATCAAATGAGCTATTGAATAGTATTGTTGATCAAGCAATACTTTGAAGGGTTGGAAAACTTAATCATCATCATTGACTGTAGACACGCTGTAACTGAAGATACTCTGCTATTGACCAAACCATTAGCCATACCAGAGGGGTCTGGCTCTGTCAGGCACCTGGTCCAGTTTTCACTCTGGAACACCGGCCTAGTGCCCGTCTGTCATTTTAAATTTGTGGAAGTACAGTACATAGTTTTGCTGAGCACCCTGATTTATTATTTTTTTAAGCCAAAGTGGACAGAGCCAATAACCAAATCCAGAAGGATAAAATTGTTTATTTTATTTTATTCATTTTTATGAATTGTTTTGAGCACAGTTGTTTTACCTCCGCTCAAACATTTATCTGATTGAAATGTTCATAGGTTACTTAAAGACTATCTTTTGGCAATTTATTTTTGACTAATCAAGTTGATAAAAAGAGCAGGAAAACAGCAATCATAACAATAAAAATAGTCTTTTTGTCACTGTTACCTCAAAATCTCCCCCCCCAAAAAAAAAAAATAAAATAAAATAAAACATAGAAATTAATAAATAAATAAAAATCACACCCGACAGTTTCACACCTTAATTGTAGTTAATCAGATTAATGATATTGATATTAAGATTTAAAAACAATGGAAAACAAGTCTTGTGCCATACTCCAAGATCCCCAAACTCACCTCGGACAGTTTCGTTTAGGGACAGATTTGTCAAGATTTGATGTGCAACAGTGTTGGATTAGCGTGAACCCCCCCTCCCCCCCCCCCCTCCCGAAAAAAACCCCACAAAAACAAAACAAACAAACAAACCCATTACTTCCAGAATAAACAACATTCTCTCATCAATCAGTGGTGGAAGTTTCAGCTATTTCAATTCAGGTTTATTTATAACTTCCACAATAACACAAAAAGTCAGTAATAAAATATAATTGAAAAAACCGGTGTAGAAGTAATTAACAAGGAAACAAGGAAAACAAGGAAGTTACAAGGAAGATGTTAGAAGTCCAGAGACTTATGAAACACTCCCTTACCCTCACCCATCTGCCAAACCCAAGAGAGAAAAACACAAAAGAGACTTATGAAACACTCCCTTACCCAGACCCATCTGCCAAACCCAAGAGAGACAAACACAAAAGAGACTTATGAAACACTCCCTTACCCATACCCATCTGCCAAACCCAAGAGAGACAAACACAAAAGAGACTTATGAAACACTCCCTTACCCAGACCCATCTGCCAAACCCAAGAGAGACAAACACAAAAGAGACTTATGAAACACTCCCTTACCCAGACCCATCTGCCAAACCCAAGAGAGACAAACACAAAAGAGACTTATGAAACACTCCCTTACCCAGACCCATCTGCCAAACCCAAGAGAGACAAACACAAAAGAGACTTATGAAACACTCCCTTACCCATACCCATCTGCCAAACCCAAGAGAGACAAACACAAAAGAGACTTATGAAACACTCCCTTACCCATACCCATCTGCCAAACCCAAGAGAGAAAAACACAAAAGAGACTTATGAAACACTCCCTTACCCATACCCATCTGCCAAACCCAAGAGAGAAAAACACAAAAGAGACTTATGAAACACTCCCTTACCCATACCCATCTGCCAAACCCAAGAGAGAAAAACACAAAAGAGACTTATGAAACACTCCCTTACCCATACCCATCTGCCAAACCCAAGAGAGAAAAACACAAAAGAGACTTATGAAACACTCCCTTACCCAGACCCATCTGCCAAACCCAAGAGAGAAAAACACAAAAGAGACTTATGAAACACTCCCTTACCCATACCCATCTGCCAAACCCAAGAGAGAAAAACACAAAAGAGACTTATGAAACACTCCCTTACCCATACCCATCGGCCAAACCCAAGAGAGAAAAACACAAAAGTCCCCTTAAACCAGACCCCCCCCCAAAAAAAAAAAATAAATAAATAAATAAATATTCCATAAAACTTCCTTATCAGAGGATGAGGCCAAACAACCTCAAAAGCAAAGTTAAAACCCTAACTCCCAACCAGCCTTTTTTTCAAACCTTCCCCAATCCATCAATTTCTAACATGATAGTGCTACTGCTAGATCACTGGACTTAACCCATCAAACTCCAACAGTACAATTGTAATAGCAGTACCTAATCCATCAAAGTCCAACTGTTGGATAATGGTGGAGTGGGTATCCTTGGTTCTGTACAAAGAATTAAGAGGGGGGTTGGCATTTACACAACCCAGCAAAATCCAACAACTCTGTGCACTATTTGTAGTTAGCTCAATTTTATTATTTTTTTTTTTAGGGCTCAGACCAATTATGTGTATACGGTGTCGCACATGTTCTGAGATTCAGCGACTAAACAGTGGCTGTTTCACATAACAATTGAACATCACTGCCCTTTTTGAATTTTTATTTTTTATTTTTTTATTATTTTTTTTTTGTGGGGAATGAAGAAGACTTCAAGGAGGTTGGCTGTTTTCTTCTACTCGGTAGCAGTGGTGGTGTCTTCGCTAGCCTGGTGGTATTTTATGAAGCACTGCCCCGGGCACAGGTTCACTCCACACACTGGGCAGCCTCGTCTGGTAGTCTTGGGCTTGCCGGACTTGGTCACTTTGTTTTTCTGCCGACAGTATTTGCAGTAGCGTGCATGTCTTCCTGGCATCTTGTCCGAGAAGTGGCCCCTGATGTTGTGTGCCGGGACCGGTTGTGCGCTTGACGATTGTCTTGCAGTCACGCCTCTAGCGTATCCTTCAACGAGACTGGTAGCTATAGCTAGGGTGAACTTGGAGTGGGTCATCTTGTTCTCCACCTCCTCCCTGATGTTGCCACTATCGCTACTATCGCTGCCATCACTGTGGGCTCCGGCTGGATGGTGGTGCTTATAACAAAGCCATGCGTTGACTCTGGCGACATCAACCAAGAAGTAGAGGATGTTTCGCCACCAGAACTGCGATTTCCGGGCGCAAGTATGGTAGGATCGCAGCTGGTCACCACGATCGACTCCTCCCATACACTTGGTGTAGTCCACCGCCTGTGAGGAGGAGCCGCAACATTCTTCATCTTGCGGCGGCCGGTGGACTGGTCTGGACACCTACGTCTGAGGAAGTGGGTCACAGGATCCCTCCAGCCTTGGTGCGCTGATGAGAGGAGGGTCATAACTCGGCTGTCTTTCCAAGCGACGGCTGTCAACTGGCCATTTTGTCTGGTGTAGAAGGTGCCCCGTGGAGCTTTATTTAGGCGCTTCAACTTCAAACGGTTCAGGCTGGATGGCTTCGTTGAAAAATCTGCAGGCAGACCTTTGCTGTTGCCTTTTACAGCCCCTGTGAGATATGTTCGCTTGGCAAGCAATGACCTTGAAAGGCTGACTGAGGTATAGAGCTTGTCGGTGAAGATGTGGTGGTAGACGTTCAGCTGATGTTTTGCACAGGCCATGGCTATGTCTCCCATCTTCGCAGGCCTATCACCATGCGGATGTACCATGAAATTCAAGATGTACCCACTGGCTGACTCAGCAATCGTGTATATCTTGAAGCCAGCCCTGATTGGTTTCAGAGGCATGAAGAATTTCCTAACGCTTGCTTTGAAGCCTCGGTATTTTATCATAGCCTCGTCTATGGTAACTTCTCTGCCTGGATTGTAGAGCTTCAAGCAGGCGTGGCGAACCTTATCCCACAGGGACTGTAAAGGGTAAAGGGGATGCTTCATCTTGGTGGAATATCGACGTGCCTTGTCACGAATTAGGTCGGGGTCCTTCGAAGGGTCGGCACAGCCAAGTGCTCACTGATGGTGTCGAATCTGTGCCGTCTCATAGTGTTGGCAATCATGGTGTTTCTTAGTCCAAGATGTGATGCCCAGTAGTCCTTATAGTTGTTGATCTGGAATAGACCCATGAGCATGTGGACCCCAAACCATGCCTTTACCTCTGGTAGGGAAGTGAATGGCAGTCTTCTGGCTTTCAGATTCTCGTTGATCCATTTGACGATGGATGTCATGAGGAGCACCGGAAACAACTTCAGGAAGTATTTCACCGGTGTAGACTTCTTCCCGAAAGTTGGGCCCCTGGGCTGTTTTCCCTTGAAGTTATGGATGTGGATGTGTTCCAGGTGGCGGGTCCAACCCTGGTCGTCTGGCGCATAGTCCCTTTGGTAGGCAGAGGGGGGATCAGGGTCGTTGTCCGAATCAACTGGGGCCGGTGTTTGCTTTTTTTGCTTTCTGTTCTTCTTCTTCTTCTCCTTCTTCTTGGAAGAAGTAGGTGGCTCTTCCATGGAATCCCCTCCCTCGTCTCCTCCTGTCTGAGAGCTGTCTTCGGCCTCTGGCTCTCCCATGGAATCCCCTCCCTCGTCTCCTCCTGTCTGAGAGCTGTCTTCGGCCTCTGGCTCTCCCATGGAATCCCCTCCCTCGTCCCCTCCTGTCTGGGAGCTGTCTTCGGCCTCTGGCTCTCCCATGGAATCCCCTCCCTCGTCCCTTCCTGTCTGGGAGCTGTCTTCGGCCTCAAAGCTGTCTGTCGCTCCCCCACCACATTCGGCAGCCAGGGTGAAGGGTGAAGTGCCTCTTGCCTCGGCAACAGCCTGGTCGAGGAAAGCCTCCTCCTCGCTCTCTGAGGTCTCCACCAGGGCTCGGAACGGTCTGCCCATCCTCATGCCGGCATCTTGCATGCTTGATCTGTTTTCTTCTTGAAGAAGTCTCTCCATCATTGCCGGGTCTTGGGAGGTGGGAAGGCGGGCCTTGCCTTTCACCTTTCTTTTCCCCTTTCCTCCTCTCTTCTCTCCTGTTCCCTCTCCTTCATTTTTCTTCTCCTGCCGGGTCCTTCTCATAGCAGTTGACTCCATGAACATGTCTCTCTCTTCCACTGTCAGACTAAACTGAAGACTTTCTACCTCTCTAGATGTCATGGTGACTACTAACGGTTAGTCAATGTGTGACTGGGGATGAGCCTCAAGAAACAGCCACTTATATAGCCCTAGGTGTCTTAGTTAGGGTAATTATTACATAAAGTTACATAATACATACTTACCATTTAAATAGGAAATATTGTTATGATGACAATGCTATTAAAATTACAATCAATCATGTGATATTCAATTCACAGAAACTAGTCAACCCCGCACTTAAATGGTTGGGTCTGCCATTGTAAGAAACAATGGGGTCAACAATGCACCACATGCACATCACATGCCTTTATCAGTTGTTTATTCCTCCTCCTTGCCCTGAAAACCTAATATAAATAAAATACTCCATCAAAGTCCAACAGGTGGCACATCTTAGCAATTCACCATACCTAATCCATCAAAGTCAAACAGGGTAATTGCAAGTCTACAGTACCCATTCCATCACACTCCATCACTTTATTGATAATACACAGTACCTAAACCATCATATCCCAACAAGGGAAACTGTTGGAGTTTGGTGGAATGAGGACTGTTAGGGTAGAAACAGTACCACTTCACAGGTAAATTCAACCAGGGAATGAAGGGAGTAACGTTCTGCCAAACCTCCTTATTCAAATTATCTGCAACAGTTTTTTAAATTTGAAATCCCAGTTCTGGAAGAAAATTTTGATTGAATTTGACCTTCTTTCTCTAACCTTGAAAAGCATGGGGTATCGGATGAATAATATGCATTTTCTGTATGCAAACAGAAAACCAAGCTCTGCAAACTAGAAAGCTTGGTACCTATTTTATTTCACAAATTAAAGAAATGAATTCTGAAGCTCTACAATAAATAGATACACAGGGTGCCTGTACATTATGCCAAAACATAAGTGACAAGTAGATATTTTGCTTCAAGTTGGTATACTAACTTTGGCGGGGAAAGGTTAGCTTCAGACAAAATGGTTATCACCACACCATAGGGATGACTGTTAGCATATATTCAAAATGAACACTTGTATTCATTTAGTATTGCCACCAGTTTTGAATTTGTGAAAAGTTAAGTGTTTTTGTGAACAAAAACATACACTTACTTGTGACACCTAAGCCCCCCCAACCTACATTGCACATAATTTATTCAAATCTCGTGAGACTTTTCAGTTTTTGGCAACATTTTAATCGTGATTCTCAGAGAGATTAATTTGTAACTTTTTAGCATACAAAGTATTTTATATGAAAAGCTTGTAACATTTGGAGAGAAAACTACTTTTTTGTTTCAGTAAGCTTGCAGATAAGAAAGGAATTAAAAAAAAGAAGATAAACATTGTTTTTTCTTAAGTCTTCCAATAGGCCTACTGTTCAGACAGAAAAAGCTGGTCTGTTCAAGCTATAATTTCAATTTTTAGAACGGACCATAATACTATTTGCTCTATTGAACAATATTGAATTTGGAACTATGGGTACCCAGTCCCTAATTCATACCCCAAATTTGTTCCTAATAAGTTCAAAACTTGCATGCAATCTGGAGTAACCATGAATTTGTTTTAAAGATGGTTTCCCATCACAAGGCATGACCATTCAAGGTTGGAGGGGGGCTACACAGTGTAGAAGGGGAAATGGAACATACCAAAGATGTAATCATGCTGACCTCTTACATTTAAACTGAATAAGATGGGGAAGCAAAGGTAAAAAGCCCTTTTCACATGAACCCCAAAAATTTTATGAGTATGAATCGTTCATTATATCATCTCATGCTGCAGCACTTTTGAAAGCTTTCACATGACACCCAGTAATATTTAGACCAATGTTTCTTTAAGGCGCGAATGTAGATATAGCTGGAATTACCACTGAACTATTGAGTTTTTACTCTTAATCATTACTAGTATCAGTGTACTGATGACGTTATATGTATCCCATGAGCTTCCCTGGCCTGGCTGCTCGTCATGTTGTTGTTTTGTAAACATAAACACTAAAACAGAAAAAGGCTTATGTACATGCAGACACGATCGGGGATTCCATCCTTGCAAACCTGCCCAAAAAGTCTGAAAAAAATGACAAGCCAAGATGTCATCAGATCCCTTCCAAAAAAGGGTAAAAAGCCAAAGAATTTGAGACAATAGCTCTGAGCTTGGTGCATACAATCAAAAGGTCGAAAATGAAGGGTCTTACTGCAATTTACATTTAAGACTCATTTGAATAAGACAGCTTTCGTGAGAAACGTCTGACAATAAACAATGGCTCCTTCACCTGCTCCTTTCAGGGAGTGCATTATGTTCCTTGTGAAAAATTCTGCTAGCCTAATATTTGTCATGGGTCTGGACCTACTAAAAAATTTATCAGTGTTTGTAGGAATAAGATGGGGAAGCAAAGGTAAAATGTAGGACATTGACTGTCTTTTCACACATTCTATAATTGTTAAGCACAATTTATAATTCTTTCACAAACATCGTCAGGAATTTATTTTTTTGGTTCTTGTGAAAAGGGTTAAATAAGCCCAAAAGTAAGGCCATACAACTGGGAAAGTGACAGTTGAGAGATGATTCAATTTACATTTCAAACTCATTCTCAAAGTTTGTCATACACTGCTGTACCTTATCTTGATGAACCTCAGCCCAAACATTAAGGTCTCATTTTTATCCGCTGACTGGACCAGTGAGCTTTAAGACTCCAACTAACCTCATCACTGTCAAACTTCTCCTAAACTTTGATTGAACCACCTCGTAGAAGCAGTTTCTTATATGGAAGCAAGGATGGTTTTCTAGAGGCCATCCCCTTCATCGGACTAAGATCAAGTCTTGAATGTACCATTGCTAAGAAACTCACTTCCCAGTTTTCGTTTTAGCTTCCCTCGTAGACATTTAAAAGGAGCATTGTGTTTAATAGATAGTGTCAAGAAATACATTGGACATAAATTGACTACCGTTACTAAGGGGCCATAAAAACAACACTAAGTATTGAGCATCTTTCATATTAAAAGTGTCTGATGATTCAAACAGGATTGGTAGTCATGGTAGTGCACATACAAGAACCCAGCACACTTATCAAAGGGATTGACCCCAGTGTTTCTGGTTCACATAGCAAGCATCCTTGTTTACAGGTTTCCTCAGGCTTGCGAGGTACAGTGATTAAGTTCACTTATGAGACATCTTAGGTTCCATGACCAGAAATACTTAATAATACTAATAGTTTGACCTGCAGGTCTATACTTTGTATTGGAGGAGGTTGAATGTAAACAATACAAACACTTTAATACTTTAATGATCATGGGTGGGTGACTTAAGAACCTCATGTCAGGAACAGAGTATGAGAGACTGAAGTGTGATGAGATGTGTGTGTTGGTGTTTGTGTACTGAGGTAGATTTCATTAATAGACCTGTAGCCTGTTTGTCTCACAAAAAGTACTGTAGCTTGGAATGTAGGCTTGGGTGGTTTAAAATCTTTGGCAGCTGGCCAGTTGTTTGCTGTTATGGAGAAAACTACTGCAGGTTGTTGAGTTCTCATTTCATGGAATACCAAGGCAACTGAAAATCACCCAAGCCTACCTTAAGACATGAGATGGTGCAGGTGAACGTGTAAGGCTTTTGAAGTAACCAGGGGTCCTTGGTGTGCATCAGGAGGGTACCCCTATTGTATATGAGGACAAGACACTTAGTTATTTCAGGGAGTTTGCGAGAGAGAGCATAGTGGGATGGCAAGGAGGAGCTTTCTGGTAGGTGGTATCTTGATGCTTGGACTTCTCATCAAGATCTGAGACCCTGGGCAGACACTTGCCCTTCCTGATGTCCTCCTCAAGCTGTGACCTGTGGTCATGGGGCATTTCTGCAGTTCCTGTGGGTAATGGGCAGGGTGGGGGTTCACTGGGATGTGCTTTGCCGGGGTATCAGGTTCTGGCTGTATGGTATGCCAATGTTGCACCATCAAGGATGGCAGCTGATGGAATGGGTTACTGTGGTTGCCTGTGTCAGTCAGCCGCGTCTTCCATTAAGTGCCTCTGGAATTTGGGTTGTTCTGGATGGGTGGTTGTTGGTGGTTCTGTGGGGGGAATGTGTGTGGCTAATAATGATTGTGAGGCGCTTCATTGCAGGGTGGAGACTTGTAAGGTGCACATGTAGTCCAGACTTGAGGCTGACATCAAACAGGTCCATGGCGCCAGCACAAGGTGCGTCTTAGTAATGATCTCTACTTATTTATTCTACTGAAGGTACCTCAGTGGTCTAAATTTGTAGAGGGAGCTGGGCAAATCTTGTGTGGACCTCGGGAGATGTCAAGCTTAACTCTGTAGGCTCACGGCTTGCTTGTTGGAACCCCGGTAGTGGAGTTGATTCATTTAGTCTTGCAGACAATATTATCTACATACATTGTTCCCACATAACCATCGATGAGCACACACTCAGAGGAACACATTTTCTCGAGGCACGAAGAGCCGGCTGGCGCACAGACAATCAACGTAGCTTTGTTCCAAAAGTTGCCCACCTTGATGCTGCAAGGTTGGCATGGCATGCAGACGGGGCATGGAAATTTGGCCATTCCAGTGGCCTTTGCTCTGTTCATTATTCACAGGCGCCAATGAAATGCCTCATGATCACATGTCACAGCTTGTACAGGTGGTCATCAAGAAGGTCAAGTCTCTGACCAGGGCCTTGGTTTCTTGATCAGGAGCCCAGGCATCAAGATCCCACCAATTGGGGAGTTACCCTCCTTGGCATTACCACTTCTCTCTCCTCCCATGTGGGAAATAACTAGTGCTGTCAAAACCACCTGTATCCTCATATACAATGCATTATTACCAGCAATCCTTAAACAGTAGTGCATAGTTATCTTTGCATGAGTGTTGCACACTTAAGCCCTGTTTACACGCCGCGTGGAAACGAATGTAAAACAAATTCCCAAGGTGCAAGCGAAATGCAAGGGACGAGCGAAACTTATGTGTCATAAAAAGTGTGTTCATGTTTTGAATAATTATCATTCAACTTGCAAATCTGTTCGCTTAAAATTAGTCTGCTGTGTTTGTAAAAAATGAATCAATGACTCAAAAAGTGATACATTTATGTGCAAGGATTAAACCAAGCTGCGAATGCTTAAAGTGGGTCCAAAGTACTCCCTCAAGTGAGTAATAATACTGTCATCTGATTGGTCGGAGCTTCTGTGACATTCTCAGAAAGTTCAAATTACTTAATTTGGGTGAAGTTTCTTGCAAAACCAAATGGTCTTTCGTTTTTCTGGGGTGGTATTTTGCTGCAAAGGAATAATAATGTAAAATTCACTCTGCCTTAACAATTATGAACCCAGTTAGAATTTTCCAGCTCATTCTCAAGTACCTAAAATATAACACCTACATTCAATTCCCCCCCCCCCCCGCACCCAAGAGAAAAAGCACAAAAAAGAGAGAATCCAATTTTAGAACTGCCAATATTGAGATTGTCAAAGATTTTATATATATATTTTTTAATGTCCAATTTTCTGCTAGAAATAAAAACATTTTCAGAAAAAGAAACTGTTCTGTTTGTGCTAATTGAAATGAATCGGCTAGGCGTTTCTTTTTGAATTTTTTTCTTCTTCTGACTTTGATCAAATTGGCTTACAGGTTGTGGAAAACCAATGTAAATATTAAAATTCAAATTGCTGCTGGACAAACAAATTCAGGCCTCATACAAAGAATTGTTTGATAAACAAAAGTTTCATGCCACCTGGCAATAAGACTAACAACAGGTTTGTGTTGACATTTGTCCTGAGAAACATAGAGACTATGCAAGTTGAAGGATAGCATCGTGAAAAAAAAAAAAATACAAACGATCATCAGCTGTGCCATGAACCAGCCAATCTGAATACTACAAATTGAAATGTTTTTTTTATAGTGTGCTTTATACAAAATTATGTTTGAACAAATTTAAACTCAGTCAAGTTCTACTTTGCCAAAAACACTTATTTGGTCACCAATGTTCCTTGCTTCAGTTAGTGTTTTATTTCCACTTGCCATTATGTTATTCGTTTGTGTTAATTCTTTCATCTGAAAACCCCCCCAGAAACACTGTTTCACGCAAGTGAGTTCCTGAGTTAGTCTATAAGCATGCTCTCATGCCTGGACTGTGAACGTGGAACATTTCATTTTTTCCCCAGTAGGCCCTTTTCACCTTTTAGTATGTTACCCGATGAAGTTTGGAGCAAGGCTCATCCAAAATGAAAACACCCCTGAATGATTCAACAATGCATTTTACCTTGGCTCCAGGATTGCCTTAAACAAAACTTACCAAGCAGAATTTCTCAAAGAAACAGCCCTTAGGAACAAATTATCTCCAAATCTCTTCAAACATTTTTAAGGATATTTTATCAAAATTTTTCCAGCTTTAATTTACCTGACATATAACCCATTTTTCAAGGTAAGGCATTAGCCACCAAAAAAAGAGCAAAAAATAAACAAAATTTCAAACGTGTTAGTTTTTTAATTGGAAATGGCTAAATGGTTCATGGCATGACTGATGACTTTGTACAGTAATTAAATTAACTGAGACATAATTGCAGCATGTGATGCAGCAGCGTTTAGTGCAGCCTATGCTCCTGGACTGTGTTAAGGATTGCTGGTGATGTGGGTACTCTAAAACTAGGAAGTAGCTATGATGGTGGTTGCCCTGTGACTAGAGTGGGAGAGGGTCCCTGCATAGAGGAAACCGGCAGGGTTTAGAAACACACTCCAGTCAGTTTAGCCCTTAAGATAGTTTCACAAAGTTGGGAGATGGTCAAAAATTGTGTTGAATTGGTAAACAATCTAACCTCTAGATCTAATGTAAAACAAATGTTGAGACAGGAAGGAAATAACAGTCTTTTTAACGTTGATCTCATTGAAAAGTTTGATCTAATGGTTTGGCAAAATTATTTATTGAAAGTAATATGATTAAAAAAGGGGAAGAAACAGTTATTATGATGGCACGTCTATGTCAAACAATTTAAAAGAAAAAGAAAAAGGGAAAGACAAAGTAACAAATTTAAGATGAGTTGGGGTGGGGGAGGTGGGTGTCAGTGGGTAAACTAGAAATCATAACCCATGATTTTCCAAATCATTGTACATGGAACAAAATGTTGAGACTTTTTTTCTCAAAGGCTTTCGTGCACGATTTTTAAAAAGCATGCTTCATGTGTATCGTCATGTTGGAAAACCAAAATTTTGTCTACACATACATTGTACAGTAGTGGTTCAAAATTAGGAAGAAGACATAAAAAGGAAACGAGGACATAACAATTTCTGCCACACATAGTGTTTCAAAATCAGGAAACAAGGTCATAAAAACTATGAAAAATCCACCCAGTGTTTCTCTATGTGATTTTTATTGGAAGAGCATGTAACGCACATCCAAAGTTCCAACATCCCAATGGTGGACAAACTGGACAGGCCAATTTTCTTTTTTTTTATTCAGGCCTTTGTATATGAAAACGACCATCTCCACAAAAACAAACAAACAAAGGATACTTCCCCCTCCCTTTTAAAAATTTGTTTTTGTTTTTTTGTTGAGGGGGTTACACTAATGGGCATAGCTACTTCCTATTGCATTAACTAAGGTACATTACACCCTGTCAGGTCAGGTACTTATATCAGCTTGTATCTGCTAACGGTAACCTGTAGCCCGTTACAACCTGTCACAGAGAGGGGGTGGCTGGAGTGCCTTCCCCCTGCTACAAGACACCCCTAGATTGTAGCCTAGATGCCATAGAACACACCATTAAGATCTTACATCAAGGTTTCTTCAAAAGTTAATGGCAGGGCCCAATTTCAGAAAGCTGTGAAGCAAAATACATTTTCATTTCTTTACTATGCCAAGCAAGAAAATATCGTGGGACCAATCATAAGCACTCTGCCCATTTGATTGGTTGATTTCTGCCTGTGCTTGGTTGATTAGACCAATATAGTTCCACCCTTTAATTGCAACTGTCAGTGCCTACCCAAACGACTGACAGAAGCTGTGCACCTTGTGTGGGGTGCAGTGCACTGTTTTGTAGATAAAAGATCCATGTGTCATTCATACTTATTTCAATGTACTTGGTCGCGCCTGGAGACCATTTTCACATGGTACTCACATGGGCATCATTTCTACAGGTAATATCTATGGTGCACAGGGTTAAATGTTCGGTACAGCTTCAGCTTGAAATTGGGCCCAACTTACAGGCCCGTAGCCCCACATCCTTGTATCTCATTACAAGGCAATCATAGTTAGTTTAAACTTGGATTCATAATTATGACAAACCTTTGCAGTTCAAAAATAATAAAAGGTTGCATATTTTGTACATTCCGAAGTGAGCAGAGAAATGATGGAGGTCCCTCCTTCACTTTAATGGACTTTCCTTTGGGAGGATGTACCATCTCCAGGTGGTGGCCCGTCGGGCCCGGGGGCCACCCCTGTCCCCCTCCCTACCTCTTCAGGAAAGTTATTGATATACTGATTGAAAAAGGAAGAACAAATTGTAATAAAATTTGTTTCTTCTCAAACCTCTTTGTAAGAAACAGACCTTTTATACAGTCACACAACATCACATCACACCCAGTCAGGTCAGGTGCCTATACTAATCTGGTATCTGCTAACGGTAACCTGTAGCCCGTTACAACCTGTCGCAGAGAGGGGGGGGGTTGCCTCACCTGCTAAAACTAAGACCCTATTGAATTTACAGCAAATAGAGCAGGCATCATCGCTGGGGCAGCATCAGTAGTACTACTACTACACTGGGTCAGTTTTACCTGACATGAACTTGTACCAGTGTATATGCTCACTGTCATCAGTGCCCCCCCCCTAATTCTTAAACCCCAGTAGGAATTCATAACCTAAATGGCCATTAGGTTTTGAATTCCTTGCTGATCAACACCATTAAGAATGGTAGTTTCTCGTATTACTTATGCACTGGGCATAGAGAAAAGACCCACACTGGGTCAGCATCTCTGCCCAAGATCCATATACATGTACAAACATCAGAGAGGTACATGTACACTGTGATCTTAATCAGTGTACTCCATCCTTAGCCCCTCAGGTCTCCTTGCTACGGGCCTGTACTACATCCACTGCCATCTTCCACATCACCTGCATTTCCCATCTATATGTTAATCAGGTAGAAGCACAGTACCAAGTGAGACAAAACCAACCCATTCATAACAATTTAAGGTTGAGAGATTGCATGGTTTTGATTGCCAATCAACGTGTAGGAAGAACTCATCAATTGAATGTTGCAATATTCAACAGAAGATATGTTTCAAGAACAGATAGATTCTTGATTCCACAAACTTCTAACAAATTGCAATCAGAGTCTTTATGTTGTTGTATCTCCTAAGATGTTTGAGAGGGCAAACAAAAAGTACAAATTAGGCGTTTGTTTAATTGTTGTGCTCAAAAGAAAGTTTGTACAAGTTGTCTTTTAAGTTCATGGCTACATGTCTTGAGTGGGATTACAACTTTTGTTCAGGTTGTGGCTGTTTTATTACTGTGATATTGTCATGATTAGAATGATTGAGTAGGCCTACGTGAATGTTCAGTGTGAATGTTGAAATTTGAAATATTTTTATAAACAATTTTACAAATCCTTTTTTTAGCTTTAAATTTTTTTTTTGCTTTTTAAGATTTCTACCTTTTACATTTTTTTTTAAAGCTTTTAAATTTTTTTTGCTTTTTATAATTTTTAGCTTTTTATAATTTTTAGCTTTTTATAATTTTTAGCTGTGTATAAATTTTAGCTTGTTGTATGTATACATCCTGAACACAGGCTGGTCCTGGAGAGAGTGCAAAAAAAAAAAAAAATAAGTTCAATAAACTATCAAATACTTTTTATTATTATGTGAATTTTATGCCATAATGGGAAATGGAAAAGGAACCATTGGTTCACAATAATTAAGTCACATGTTAATACTTTTTGGAGGGCACATGCCAACACATTTTTGTTTCATGGCCTAATCATAACAGCTGATGTAAGATCAGTGTAGTGAAGTAGAGACTCTGTTTCTGACATGGTTCTTAGGGTCTTATACAGCACTCTGTTTGCATCTGAACACAATGCTCCCAATCAACTTTTCTATTTGATTTGTGCCTCATGGTCAGTCCACCAGGATGTCAGCATGGTGCAGATATATATTACGCATCTTGTATTATCTTTACTGTTTGGGTCGAGGTTTCCCTGGGATTGATAGAAATTTGTGTACCTTTTCATAAGTCAAATATTTATGGTGTGGTGAAACATAAAATGAATATAGCTTTATAGTGGTAAAGCGCCCTCCCCCTTCCCCCTTTTTCCAAAATTGTTTTTCTTTCTTAACCTGATTTCTGATTTTTTGCTCACAGAAAATCTTTACAAGCTTGAAAAGTCTTTAAAACCCTATAACACTTGTGTACGTCACCCTTCTAGTCAGTAGATGTCCCCACCATTTCTAAGGGGTATTATAACTGCTACTTTACAGTTCAGATCAAATTAGCGATCACAGGAACCCTGTGCAGTAGTTTGGATTGAAATCACAAGAAACAGTTAAGCTGTTAAACCAGAATCACAAGTTCAGTCACAGAAACAGTTGAACAGTTAAACCAAAATCACAAGTTCAGTCACAAGAAACAGTTGAATGGTTAAACCAAAATCACAAGTTCAGTCACAAGAAACAGTTGAACGGTTAAACCAGAATCACAAGTTCAGACACAGAAACAGTTGAACAGTTAAACCAAAATCACAAGTTCAGTCACAGAAACAGTTGATCAGTTAAACCAAAATCACAAGTTCAGTCACAGAAACAGTTGAACAGTTAAACCAAAATCACAAGTTCAGTCACAGGAACAGTTGAACAGTTAAACCAAAATCACAAGTTCAGTCACAGAAACAGTTGAACAGTTAAACCAAAATCACAAGTTCAGTCACAGAAACAGTTGATCAGTTAAACCAAAATCACAAGTTCAGTCACAGAAACAGTTGAACAGTTAAACCAAAATCACAAGTTCAGTCACAAGAAACAGTTGAACAGTTAAACCAAAATCACAAGTTCAGTCACAAAAAACAGTTAAGCTGTTAAACCAAAATCACAAGTTCAGTCACAAGAAACAGTTGAATGGTTACACCAAAATCACAAGTTCAGTTTGAACATTTTGAAATTGCTTAACCCCATCTAATATACATTGCAAGCCATATACACATGTACTAAAAATATTTAAAAGAAAAGGAAAATCATTACCCTAGGAACATTCCAGGCTATGAAATGGTGAACAGGGGATGGAACATCCAGAAAACCTTCTGTTCTGTAACAGCTTTTCATTTTAGTAGGATTTAATGCCACCCCCCAATTCCACAGCATAAGGAGAAATCTTTTCTCAACCAACTCAAAAGATGGAGGGGAGTAAGACCGAAAAATGTTGCACATCAAAATCCATGTTGAATCATTTTATCGTTAAAAATTCAACCTAAATTCATATTCATCCTGTGTAAAAAAGCAAAAAGAAAAAAGTGTGCCTTGGCCCTCACAGACTCATTACACAAAATCACCTTTTAACAGAAATTAATTTGCCAGCATGTTTGTTTTAATTGTAATGAATGCAATGAGCAAAGCAAAATATGACAAGTGCACCTATCTGAAGACAAAAGGAAAATTGTTAAGATTCGTTTCAAGATGCATGAAGAGTTACAGTTGGATCAAAAGAAAAATTCCTGATAATAAGCGTATCAAAGTGAATCTGTCTGAGGTGAGTTAGTTGTGAGTCATTAAAGAGAGTGTACAGAATTTATTATTGTCAAAACAAATAAAATAATAAGCATTAGAATAATAAATAAAAACAACAAACAAATAAACAACCGCTGATTCAAATTTTATACCAGTAGTATCAATCATTCAGATAAATGTTTCCATTTGAAATACTGTCAAAATGGAAGACATGTTAATCAAAGTACCCTAAATCACTGCTGCCTTTTTTTCAAATTGTGCATTCGGATTAAGCCTAAAAATATATGTGCACAAACTCTCTAGCAAAACATTCACATTTTTGGTGGGTGTTAACAAAAAGAGTCCACCAAAGTTGATAATACATTAGTTTCTCAGTTAGCAGGTAATACCTGTGACACACCCTTATACAAGTTTTTTTTTCCTGACCACTGATTCTCCATGGATAAAATTGAAATTTATAACATTTTTTGTATTGATTTCAGAGGCACAGTAAAAAGTTCAATTGTAAGTGAAGTGACATTTTAAACTTGTTGTGACTGTTGGTATTTTGTTATTCAGCGACTTGCTTTATGTAGTTACTTTAATACTTTTGAGCATACATAGGCAATCTTGGTGGTCTAAGGTAGGACATCTGCTCTACCATGCAGAGGGTTGTGGGTTCAAGTCCCACCCAAGTTGCCTATAGATGCTCGAAGGCATTAAACATGCAAATTGCTAAGTCGTTGAAGGACAAAATCATAAAAATGTGTCACCTGGAAATGTCAAAATGCCTCGTTGAACTATTTCACGTAAACTCTTGAAACATCATTTGTAAGTCAGCAACTTGTACTTGTACTTCTATTAAACGCTTTGAGATGGTTGTGGGTTCAACTGCTGTTACTCGAATTTATTTTCAGTTTTTGAACTTTTCAGTTTACTTTAAAGTAATACAAATATTGGAATACTTATTCAACTTAAAACAAAAGTTGTGAACAAATATTTGTCCATCAGTTACATGTACTTCCATCAATGCTTTGAGGTAATCATGGGTTAAACTCTTACCTAAGTTACATAAGTCTTTGTATTTTTGTTTACAAAACGTTTTCACAGTGCCTACCATTAACGCTTTGAGCTGGTTTTGGGTTCATACGGCAACTCTTGCACTAATGCGATCACATGCATACCAGCCTTCTTTTTGCTGCGATCGCAAAAGCACGACCAGTTTACCAACCAAGCAACTTACTTAATACTGTCTGCCAAAATAAATAAAGGTAACATTTTGAGGAGACTCTCAGCTAAGAAATTAAAGTTAGTGTCACAGATTAGAGGCATTGGGTCTAGGGTTATTACATGGCTTTATGCTGTGTAAAAACCAATTTTCTAAACTATGTTTCAACAAAAGTCACAAACTCCACATGAAATACATTGAATTCCTCCAAGATTCCTCAATTCATTCTAGATCCACATTTTGTGTACCCTTGCGTAGCTACTGTTTACTTCCATTGGTACAATCTAATCACTGACTGAAAATTCAAGTTTGTTACCCTTGTTAGCAGTCACTTTAATAAATTTGTTCCCAGCAGGAATTGTAACTATGAGCTAATTTCAACTTAAGGGAAGTACAAGCTTGGGCTTGAAACCATTGATTTGGATTGCATTAAATCAGCCCTCAGCATAGGTTATGCATCTTCCTTCTCAATTTAATAGATCTGTTATGATTGCAAAAAGACACACCAACCATATTGTTAAAAAAGAACTTGGATCAAAAACTTATAATTCCCGTACAGTTTATTTGTAGAACAATTCATGTGCTTATATAGCAGCTCTAAATGGTCCAGGATCATGCAGTAAGAAAAAGAAACAAATCAAAATGGTAACTCTCTGTATATTAACGATGTAATTAGACAATTTCACACAGGATGCCCAGCTGAGGTGGTGCTTTGTCTCACAGATGAAGAAGGAATGGAAGAGATTGCCAATACTGCATTTGTTGTTATGCAGGCCTATTAGTAAGATGTCATCACCATGGATGGTTTGGAGACAGTGATCCCATGTGTCATTTGCCAGTGGGGGCTTAGTGGCCACAGCTCCTGCTGGAATCTGCCACTACCGATGTGAGCTTCTTCAAGACTGGTGTGAACATCTCTGCAAAATGGTGAGAGCATCTCCAAGACTTGTGTGAGCATTTCCGAGGACTCACACGAGCGTCTCCAAGAGTGAGCATCTCCAAGACTGGTGTGAGCGTCTCCAAGACTGGTGAGAGCATCTCTAAGACTAGTGTGAACATCTCCAAGACTGGTGTGAGCATCTCCAAGACTGGTGTGAGCATCTCCAAGACTGGTGAGAGCGTCTCCAAGACTGGTGAGAGCGTCTCCAAGACTGGTGAGAGCATCTCTAAGACTAGTGTGAACATCTCTAAGACTGGTGTGAACATCTCTAAGACTGGTGAGAGCATCTCCAAGACTGGTGTGAACATCTCCAAGACTGGTGTGAGCATCTCTCAGGACTCACGTGAACATCTCCAAGAACTGGTGTGAGTATCTCCAAGACTGGTGTGAACATCTCTAAGACTGGTGTGAACATCTCTAAGACTGGTGTGAGCATCTCCAAGACTGGTGTGAGCATCTCCAAGACTGGTGTGAGCGTCTCCAAGACTCGTGTGAGCGTCTCCCAGGACTCACGTGAACATCTCCAAGAACTGGTGAGAGCATGTCCAGGAACTGGTGCATAAGCATCACAAAGAACTGGTGTGAGCATAGCTGAAACCATAGTTTCTTCTGTGAAGGTACTGGACATTGTTTTTTTTCTTAACATCAGCAGAGTATGATAGAATCTTGGTTTGCCCATTCACATTTTGCAAACTTGTTGTGTTTAGGCCAAAGTCTAAAATATGATTTCTTGTGACAGCAGTACTTTCAGATTGTACTCGGTTTATTGAGTATTTTACTCAGTAAGGCATTAAGGCATTACTCAATTGAGGCATCATCCATTGAGATGACTTCTCAATTACTTTGGAAAACTCCTGTTTTATTTTAAGCTTCATACCAAGAGAAAAGGGCTCGGAAATTGTTGGGATGATTCATAAACTTTTCCCTTTTTACAACAAAACTTTATTCTGTATCTTGATTTGGCTGTCGTTCCTATACCCACACTGGAAACTCTTTGTTGTTTTTTTAAGACTACAAATCACAATGCGCATCAGCAGTAGCATGCAGCAGCACCTTAGTTTTTAATGAGCGTGCTTCTGAATCGGAACATACTACGGTTACTTATTGCGCAGCCGGATAAGTTTTGCACGTAATCGTTGGCAGATACATGGTGTAGGTCGACTTTAACTCTTTTGGGACACCTATCACTGCCATTGGTCAGGCCGAGTCTCTCACCCAACTATGGACATCGCGTGCCGGACCAACGGGTCTGGCAAACATCTTGAGCAGCATTTTACCATGGGTGTGGCAGTCGTCATTTTTAACATAAACAATGTTGGGTTCCATTTTGATTACTTTTAAAATAGATTGGACAAAAACCAAAGTAATGTACCTAAAAGGAAGAGGGAAATAAGCATGACTGTGTAAATGGCATGTAGCAATATGTTGGATTTTGTTTAATGGAAAACTCGATATATGACACATTGGGTACTGTATCAATATTCTCCTAAAATCATAACCCATTAGAGTTTAAAAACAACACTCATACTGTCAAGAAATGAAAGGTGAAATCAAACATTAGGGAGCAAATTGTCCAGAAAGTTTGCATAGCAAAATGTCACTTAAAGGCAGTGTATACTTTTGGTAATTGTCAAAGATCAGTACCCTCACTTGATGTATCCCAATTGGTCAGCGAAGTTGCAAGAAAATAATGAAAGCAAAACACCCTTGCATAGAATTGTGTGCTTTGAAATGCCCGAGAAAGGCTTCATGCCTGAAGCATTTTTCAGGTTCAAATTTTGGGTTGAAAATTTACCTTTTTTCTCTAAAACTACATTGTTTTGTAATAATGTTTTTATAAGATCAACAGCTTTCCAGTGCTCTTTACCGAGTAAGTTTTTATGGTCAATAAACTTGTGGAGTAATTACCGAAAGTACTCCATGCCTTTTTCGACTGAACTTTGTTTTGTGGACACTGAATGCTAATATTGAGTAGCAAATTATGATTTTTGAGTACTGTAGCAACTGATACATTTTGTGTCGCATTTTGAGATGCTGTTCAAGGGAAATCGTTCACTGATTGTAGTGCATTTTGATATTGGGCTGTTGTTAATATATTTGGAATGAAAAACACATTTCATTGACTGAGGAAAATGGGAAATTTATTTCTGGAAATGTGTTGGGTGAACATTTATCGTTTGGTGTCTGACAGAACAATACAGTATTAATGTTGATACACTGCACACGTAGATCCTTGTTATTTGAATGGTGGCATACATGTCACATGTCATCCTTTTTTTAACATGTACACTCCCACAATGCTCCAAAATTTAATCGAAGAGTCCTTTATGGAAAGTTATAGGACACTTTGGACGAGACAATGTCGTGTCGTGGCAGACAAGGTTAGTTTCTACATGGAGTCATCCATGTTGTTTAGAAGAGGTTTTTAGAATTTTAGAGTGGAGTGGACGTGTTTCCATGTTTATTTTATTATTGAGAAGTAAATTTCAAATTTCAAGGATCTTTGTGTGAGTTAATATAAAACAAATATTGAATGCATTTTGTTTGTGCATTTTCACAAAATACAATGAAATCTGGCTTTTTCATGTGACTCGGCGGAGTAGTTCAGATTTCACCTGGTGATTATGTTCTGCAACGATGCACTCAGATGCATCAAAATACGTGTATAGTTTCAGACTAAGTTGCTGGCCTATCTATCCTCTCATGATAATTGGAAATTGTTCAAAAATTACTCAAAGTAACAGAAAGACAATATAAGAGCCATCATTTGTATTGTTATTTAAACCAATGCTTCTTGTCAAAGTCAAACTTGGCTTTTGTTTCTAATACTGTGGAAGGCATCATGGATTGTTTATGTTGAATTTAGAGTTATGTGATTTTATAAGAGTTCTTTGAATACCATTTCTAATCATGAAACCTTATTTAACTGGTACCCTGAGATTCTTACAATTAACTGATATGAAACCATAGGCATACAGCCCAGGGGGGCAGGTGTGTGGGCCAAATGCACTCCTAAAATCAGGCATTGACAAAAACCAATTTCATAGAAAGCAAAAAAGACTTTCAACCGATATTAGAAATTGGTATACTTATGTTTTATTCATGGGGGGGGGGGGGACTTTGGCAAATCAACCCCTCTGCCCCCCCTTAACCAAAGAGTCCCCATATGCCCATTATGAAAGAAAGTTCCAATTTACAATCTTGTGTTTTATTTTATATACCTTTTGGTTTCTTTTTTAAATAAAACTTATTTGAAGCGCTGGTCAATCTTGTCTCCCGCCTTCTGTAATGACATGGTTCAGCATTGGTTTAATACAGAGAATTTCATGTAAAATAAGTACAAAAATTAATGGATAACCACATTTGTACCAAACTTTCACTGGCTGGCTGTAAAGCTGGCATTTGTTCTTTTTTACACCCAATGCTGATATCTGAAAACAATTAGTTCTTGTCCCAGATTATATAGCTCTATATTGTGTATTTCAAGGAGGAATCATTAGGAATGCATGAAGGGTAAATTGTGTTTGCAACGATTAGTGATTTACTTTCTTTATACCTCCACTTGCACACTATCTTGTGAAAATGGTTAGCATGGGAATATTAGTAGCAGAAGCAGGCTACTTGCCAGAATGATTGGATAGTGTTTCACATCATTGAGAAAAGTTGTTCCTTTGCTATGGATTTAAATTTTCAAATCAATTTGTTTTATTTGCCGGTAAACAACTTTAAACGAATCTTAGCCCATAGTGGATCAAAATGGATCAGCGGCCGATGATTCATTTCAGGATCCCAATTTCATAGAGCTGAGCACAAAACAATTTTGCTCACCAAAATAAGGTTACCAGCCAATAGACCATTCTTTATGTACTGCCTGTGACTTGTTTCAGCACAATATTCTGCAATTTCAATATTCTGCTAGGTAAAAACAGCAGGATACCAATTGGTATGTGTGGAATGGTATTTTGGCTAGTAACCTTTTTCTGGTAAGCATAGTGTATTGCGCTTATAGTTCCTTTATGAGCTGAAGCAGCTCTTTGAAATTGACACTTTTCGTGCTAAGACAGAATAAGGCAGTGTCCAGATTGGTGGCTATGTCTATGGCTGCATCGTTTTGTCATGCGTTGAAGTATAGGACATGCTTGGCAACACCCTTAGCAACAGTCATAGCTGTAGCTGTAGCCATCAATTCGGATATGGCCAAACTCCAAGGTTTTTTTTTACATCTTTTCAGCTTTGAGGGTATTACCAAACGGTGTACATAAAACCCCAACTCTCTGGGTATTGAATAAATTACTGTCTTGCTCTCCAATTGCAGGTTCAAATCTGAGTCATTTTGATTTCTTTGAGGAATGCATTTTACCCTTCATCATCACCTACAATTAAAGATCAACTTGAACGAAATCACTCAAACTAATTTCACTATTTAACCTTTTTTATTTTGTTTTTAGTTATTATTTGGTCATGAGTGTGAAGTAATTCATCCCTGTAATTTTGTTGAAACTTGATCGGAAAAACTAGCCCCTGCTTCTTTGATTTTTGAACTAGTGTTGCTGTTTTTTCTCGCCGTTGGCAGTGTCCTGCATATGGTTCCCAGCAAAGACCCATACAAATGAAATATGAAATTAACACTGAAGTACCAGTGCCTCAGAAAACCAGGCCTTAAACTATGTCACAACACGGACTGGATGATGGTTGTTTATCTTAGTTGCTATGCATTTTCCATTGTCTTGTTTGGATCGAGTTGTAAAGTGACGTCACAGTGCTGTTTGGATTCCTAGGCTTCTGTTGAAACTCGCCTGTTTGCCCAGTAGACACTGATCAAAATGTGTCTTTCTTACATTATGAAACCATTTGTATTGAGTTTTACTCAATTATTTGTGATCATTACACACTCATGTACCTTTTCATAACAAAATAATAATAGTGTTAATTTCATTCAAGTTGATCTGTAATATTTATCGTGGTCTATTTAATTAGTAAATATGATTTCAAAATATTTACGTAAGGCCCCTCCCCCTTTCACCCTTACTGATCCATCAATGATAAAAATGGCCTCTTGGGAATCCTCTAAACAAAAAACCTTGATGCTGCAATATCTTACTCCATGTTTTACCATCAACAAAACAGTGTCAGTTAATGAACGTCAGACGAGACTGGCATCCAGACTTGTTCTCCATCTTCTTCAGGATGCTCAGATAAAAGAAAGGCATCTCTACTAGTTGCAGACTGACGGAAGCATGTGTTTTGTGAGGAAGTTTCAAGGAGGTTCAACAAAATTTTGTGCCAGCTTTCGTCTTTTATCATCTCCAGATCCGCAGTATGTTAATACTTCTCAGTCAAACAAAGGCGATCAGATTTCAAAAGAGGGTGCCATCAAAGAGGGTATTGTGCTGGCAGGATCGAGAACATTCAAGAAATGATCAACTCTCCATATCATCTTCAGTGTGGTTAAATGCTCATTATAACTGTTAACTAAGCATCTAAGTCAGGACTCCAGACAGAGGCATACAAGAATTGTTACCCATAATTACCACCAACATCGGTTCTCGATGTCATGAAGTCCAGTCACAGAGTGGATTGTATATCATGTCATCTTCATCACAATGCATTCTAAGTCAGGACTCCAGACAGAGGTATACAAGAATTGTTACCCATAATTACCACCAACATCGGTTCTCGATGTCATGAAGTCCAGTCACAGAGTGGATTGTATATCATGTCATCTTCATCACAATGCATTCTAAGTCAGGATTCCAGACAGAGGTATACAAGAATTGTTGCCCATCATTGCCACCAACATTGGTTCTCAATGTCATGAAGTCCAGTCACAGAGTGGATTGTATATCATGTCATCTTCATCACAATGCATTCTAAGTCAGGACTCCAGACTGAGGTATACAAGAATTGTTGCCCATCATTGCCACCAACATTGGTTCTCAATGTCATGAAGTCCAGTCACAGAGTGGATTGTATATCATGTCATCTTCATCACAATGCAGGACTCCAGACAGAGGTATACAAGAATCGTTGCCCATCATTGCCACCAACATCGGTTCTCAATGTCATGAAGTCCAGTCACAGAGTGGATTGTATATCATGTCATGTTCATCACAATGCATTCTAAGTCAGGACTCCAGACATAGGTATACAAGAATTGTTGCCCATCATTGCCACCAACATCGGTTCTCAATGTCATGAAGTCCAGTCACAGAGTGGATTGTATATCATGTCATCTTCATCACAATGCATTCTAAGTCAGGACTCCAGACAGAGGTATACAAGAATTGTTGCCCATCATTGCCACCAACATCGGTTCTCAATGTCATGAAGTCCAGTCACACAGTGGATTGTATATCATGTCATCTTCACCACAATGCATTCTAAGTCAGGATTCCAGACTGAGGCGAGAGATACAATTACTTGCCTATAATTGCCAACAACATCATTGATGATTTCATTAAGTCTAGTCACAGTAGAGTAGATTGTATATTGCGTTTCAGACCGATGGAAGTGGGTGAAATCCGAAGGTAACTCGGAGCAAAGACGCAGCTTATGAAGAAATGTATGATAGATGCCATATCAAGACAAATGTTCATTGAAACACCAGCATTCAGTGTCTTCTCCATGCTCAGTGCGGACCCACATCATCATCTTCATGTTACTACAGAAGTAGATCACAAAATGGCATCTGTAATTCAAGGAATCACACATCATTACTGATGCAGATCAGTAGAAATGTTAATGATGTTTCACAGGAGAGACGGAAGTTTTCAAGCTCAGCCAATATGGTGCCAAAGGTTTCTTGTGTGATGTTGAGGTAAAAGATTGTATCTGCATCTAGTTACAGGCGGTTGATTTAAATGTAGGCACCATCAATGTCAAGTCAACAGTACACCGATTGACCTCAATGCCTTCTTTGTGCTGAGAGTATGCTTCAGAATAAAGCAGCATCAACATCAAATTTCAGACAGAAGCCCAGACAAGCTCACATGGAAACAAAGGCATCCAATGTTTTCTCCATCATCATTATCTGATTCTCCAAGGTATCAGCGAACCTCATCATCATCTTGACAAGAATCTAGGAAATCCTACTGGATTATTACACTAGAGATGCCCAATGGAGGACCATAAACCAAACATCACCTGGGCATGACTCCACTGAAAAGTTGATAAGTCACCTGCAAGTGGTGAGTCTGTCCTCCCAGACCTGACTGATGTCCGATCAAAACAAATCTAAAGTCTCTTCAAGCCTCTTTCATCAGTCAGCACCTTGCAGCAAGGAGTAACCAGGATTCCAATAAGTGTTGATGGTGAAACAATGAAGGGTATAAATACCACAGGTTATATCCACATGGAGATGTCTCTATCAGTCTCATCAGCTCTTACTGTAAGAATTCTCATTTATGGATATTGCAGTTCATCACACCACACACAAATTAAATAAAAAAACAGATGAAAAGTATTGGCCAAAATAATGATCAGTGATAACCCCCCTCCCCCCATCCCCCACCCAATGTAATTGACTATTTGTGATGCTCCATGGCAAAACCAGGCACTTCCTGCCAAACTTAAAACTACATTTCTTTGCACATCAATTAGATGAGAATAAGAGCTTTCAGAAACCACCCAATCTGGCTCATAATTGAGGTATTTCTCAACATAACACATACAGTGTTTAAGACATCACATAACATTTAGTATCAAAGGCCATGCATCCAGTGACTTCTCTTTGAATAGTTAATTCCAAGAAGTGCCTGATTCTTGCTTGAGGTCTCACATTTTTAGTTTAAAGAAAATGGCAGAGGGTCGATACAGAGATTAGCAACTTCTTACCTTTGCATATCCATTAGGAAGAAGAGTACTGAGAACTTGCAGCCTTTGCTGTTAATGGTTTTTGTCTCATGTTTTACTTTTTTTTTTTAAAGTATCTTATTTGCTAAATTAAGTTTACTTCAAAGTTGGCTGCTATTAGATATTATAGAACTCACACATAAATCCTTGCCATTTGATTGGTGGAACACGCATTACGAGTCATCCCTTATTTTGCCATATATTTATTGCTGTGGCATTGGACTGCCGTAACCGTCCGGTATTTAAATAAATATAGGACGAGTATATTGATTTTCATTGGTAAATTCTCAGCGTCATTCCAAAAACAAACTATCCCAGTTGTTTGTCCGAACAAGGCAAGATTGTGTCACAGTGGACAAGGTTGGTGCCTACATGGAATCCTCCACTTTAGTTTAGAGTTGTCAGAGTGTGGGGTCGATGAGTTTCCATGTCTATTTTGTGTCTATTGGTAAACACGTTCAAGTGCCAAGGACCTATGTATGAGTTATATTTGTGAGCTATTTGTTAGTGATTTGTTGAAGAATGTACTCAACTTCGAGAAATCTGGCTAGTCTATTTCATCTCTTATTCTGTGCCAATGCACTCATATGCATCCAATATTTGTGTAATAGCTATGCAATACTTTTATCCCGTAAAGAAATGTGACAAAAGACAATAAAAGTCCACACCAACGAAACATCTAGAGACTGTAATATCTGAGCAGAAGCAGTTACAAATGTAAGGTTCATTTCTACAATACATTGTTTATATGATGGTCAAGTGTCCGTACTCCCACTATCAAGGAAACAGTTTCTACTTTAAGTGTCCACATATGTAAACCTTCAAACTTGCTGAAACATCATATTCACATATTACTAAATTACAACTTTACTGAATTACAAGCAATGGAAAAAAGGTTTGCAAAGGAGCTGAAACTTTTACAAAAATACTAAAACTATTTGCATATCAATTGTAGGAAAGGGTACCTTTAGCTTTCCTAAAATTGACATTGAAAACAGATCGTAAAACTAAAAATGGCATAAACAACATATATTTTAACACAATTTTTTGTTTGAATAAGCTCTTCCAGTCTTTTCTAGACATGTTTTTCTTGCAAAATGGGGTCGAAGATTTTGCTTTGTAAACATGCTACTGGAGTAGAGTACTACAATAATAGATTTTTGAGTTTTAAAAGTTGTTAATCTTTTTATATTTTTAAACTGATTTTAGAATGTTTAACAACTTTTTAAGTTTTTAATTTGTTTAACATTGTTGTTCAGGTCATTATTGATTGTAGTGAGATTTTATCAAAGAGAACATTCAAAAAGTGAAGTTCAAATTGTGCCTAAGTATTGTTTGGGATTCATGAATGATGTGAATTTATAACTTGACAAAAGCTCTTAGATTCATTGCAAGACTTTGTATCATGTTTACAGACACCCTTAAAATTGCAACATACAAAACAACTCTATAGTTGCTGTATTTACCAAACAAACCAACAGTAGCATCTAACCAACTTTTACAAGTTGTCTTGCAGGTTTTATCAGTAAGGATCTTGAGAAGGGTCACAAGGAAATTGGAGTGAAACTTCCTGTCTGAAAAGTGTTAATTGTAATAATCTTTATTGTAAATGGCCAAGCTATCTTGGCTCAAGTTCTGATGGCCAAGTTATAGAGTGTGGGTCTAGATCCATTGTCATAGTTAGGCCTGTGGCAAACTTTGATGACAACATTCTTAAAAGCATTTATTGTATACTGGCCAAGTTATCTTGGCACTGAACTCATCTTGGCACTGGACTCAAGTTCTTATGGCTGAGTCGTAGAATGTGGGTCCAGATCCATTGTCATAGTTAGGCCTCTGGTGAGCTTTACTGCTTAAAAGCATTTATTGTAACTGGCCAAGTTATCTTGGCACTGAACTTATCTTGGCACTGGACTCAAGTTCTTATGGCTGAGTTGTAGAATGTGGGTCCAGATCCATTGTAATAGTTAGGCCTCTGGTGAGCGTTAATGCTTAAAAGCGTTGATTGTAACTGGCCAAGTTATCTTGGCACTGAACTCAAGTTCTGATGGCTGAGTCATAGAATGTGAGTTGAGAATTATAGTCACAGTTAAGGTCATTTACGGAGACATCATTGAGCGTAAATCGCACTGATCTCAAGTTCTGTTGGCCGAGTTGTCAAAATCTGGGTTTAGATGTATACAGTGGTGTAGCTAGGGGTGGGGGCAAGGGGTTGGGGCATGTGCCCAAGGTGTAGCCTGTGTGCTCCAATCACGCAAGGTTTTTATTTGTAAGCGGTATTTTTCATGGTTATGACCAGTTTCTCAGAATTATTCCAAGGTGTAGAAAGTTTGTGACAGGGCACCTTGGCGCAACGAACCCTAGGCACTCCACTGGATGCATAGTTTTAATAAACTATGATAACAGATTTTGAAATGTTTCAGTTGTAAAGTGACAGAGTGTTTAATAGACTTCCCGTAGTTAAAGGGGTTATAAGGTTATTTAAAAAGTATTAGTTAAATGGTTTGATTCTTGTTTTGGAGATGCTTTTCTATAAGTAAATGAGCAAGTTGGAACCTGCATTTTAACATTTTACAATGTCAAGGAACTTCCAATTACATTTATGTACAGCCACTGATCGTGCTTAAAAATTAGTCGGATTTCAAACATAAAGATAAACTTCTGGAAGCTGTCGACCACATGGATCATGAGTAACTTGGACTCAATGTCAGGACAAATGTGCATTTACAGCCCACTTTTACAGCAAAACTTCAGAGGAAAAATCCCAACATTGACGTATGAGCTTCTTCATCTGAGGAGACTTGAATGAGGCAATGGTGCTTGTGAATCAATACTCACTGTGTGGGGAAACAGCACTAAAACAACTCTATAGTTGCTGTATTTACCAAACAAACCAACAGTAGCATCTAACCAACTTTTACAAGTTGTCTTGCAGGTTTTATCAGTAAGGATCTTGAGAAGGGTCACAAGGAAATTGGAGTGAAACTTCCTGTCTGAAAAGTGTTAATTGTAATAATCTTTATTGTAAATGGCCAAGCTATCTTGGCTCAAGTTCTGATGGCCAAGTTATAGAGTGTGGGTCTAGATCCATTGTCATAGTTAGGCCTGTGGCAAACTTTGATGACAACATTCTTAAAAGCATTTATTGTATACTGGCCAAGTTATCTTGGCACTGAACTCATCTTGGCACTGGACTCAAGTTCTTATGGCTGAGTCGTAGAATGTGGGTCCAGATCCATTGTCATAGTTAGGCCTCTGGTGAGCTTTACTGCTTAAAAGCATTTATTGTAACTGGCCAAGTTATCTTGGATTTTAACCTGCATTTTAACATTTTACAATGTCAAGGAACTTCCAATTACATTTATGTACAGCCACTGATCGTGCTTAAAAATTAGTCGGATTTCAAACATAAAGATAAACTTCTGGAAGCTGTCGACCACATGGATCATGAGTAACTTGGACTCAATGTCAGGACAAATGTGCATTTACAGCCCACTTTTACAGCAAAACTTCAGAGGAAAAATCCCAACATTGACGTATGAGCTTCTTCATCTGAGGAGACTTGAATGAGGCAATGGTGCTTGTGAATCAATACTCACTGTGTGGGGAAACAGCACTGTCTCTACCAAGCTTCTCTATTGGACTGGATCGCTGCTCATAAGATGCTACCTGTTTCTTCTATTCCATGACAGTCACCGTGGTCATGGTGTTTGTGTAATCGGTACTTGTGAATATCAGTAAATACTCGGAGTGGAGATAGTGCACTGTCTCTACCAAGCTTCTCTATTGGACTGGATCACTGCTCATAAGATGCTACCTCTTTGTTCTACTCTCATGGACTGATCATTTTTAGGAGGTTTGGCTGCATATTTGGCCGTGTCTTCAAGACTGCAATTGTCTTATACTGTTAATGAACCAATGATGCCATTCATTCCTATACAGGACCCAGTTTCATAGAGCTGTATATGACCAAATAAGTTGCTCAGCGCAACAAAGTGATGCTTACCAGAACAAGGTTACCAGCTGAAATACCATTGCACATAGTGTATCTTATACCTTGCTTAGTTTTGCTTGGCAGAAAATTGTAAACAATATATATCCGGCTGAAGCAGCTCAATGAAATGGTGAGAAGCCATTTAATTATTTTAGAGAATGAATGAAACATAGAAAATGTTTAGAAAAAAGACAATACTAACAATCACATGAACAATTTTGTTCAGCAGTTTTTTAAAATAAAATTGGTGAATGAACATTACTTATAGTACTGAGTAGATAAAACAAATACTGTGATAAATAAATGATTGCCCTTTTCTAACAGTTAAAAACCAGCCCTAAAAAAACCCACACCCTAGGTCCCCTTTATAATGAATAGCCTGAATCCTTCAATTTCCTTCAATTGGAGAGAGTAAAATGGTTAAGTCCTGAATCCACCAGTATCCTGACGAATCAGAAAGGATTGGAAGCATGATTTGTCATTTTTCAGATATTTTTTTATAGATATTGCAGTTCATCACACCACACACAAACTCATTGAAAAACCACAGAAGAAAGGTATAAACAAAATATATTTATACACATTTTTGAATAAGCTGTTCTAGTATTTTCTAGACATGTTTTTTCTTGCAAAATGGGGTCGAAGATTTTGCTTAGTAACCATCCTACAGGAGTAGAGTACTAAAATAATAGATTTTTGAGTTTTACAAGTTTTTAATCTTTTTATATTTTAAAACTGATTTTAGAATTTTTAACAACTTTTTAAGTTTTTAATTTGTTTAACATTGTTGTTCAGGTCATTATTGATTGTAGTGAGATTTTATCAAAGAGAACATTCAAAAAGGAAGTTAAATTAAATTAAGTTAAGTAGATCATTAGTTTGTATACTAAAAAAGAAGGTTTCAAGCAGTGTCATAAGTGTCCAGGCCCCCCCCCACAATTTAAATCTGGACTTTTGAGATTGAAAACTACCTGAGTAAAATGTGTACATTCTATAGCTTTGATGTGATAACTTCTTTGTTATAAAACTATGTTTCCATTTACACGCAGACAATGTGTTTGTTTTTACACTCCACTTCAGATTATCTTATAAATAAATGTAATGGCATAAACATGAGCACTGAAAAGGAGGCTTGTTTAATGCAAATGTAAACTACAATTAGAATTGGCCGGAAGTGCCCCCCCCCCCAGACAAAATTGAAGACGAGAGAGTTAAAGTAATATGAAATATCCTGCTCCCAAAAATGCTTTAAATACCTAGTATTATTTAGTAAGGAAATTAACGGATTTGGGAGGGTTTTTAAAAAACCCAATAAAGCTACTGTAAGGTCTTCCATATTTTAACATGTCATTTACACCGTCAGGTTTTAACAATGATTCTTTGAAGCCTTTCTTCAATGGTAAAATGCTGTTCACAAGTCCACGTCCATATTGAGTGTCAGAAATTAGATCTCTCGCCGCCGTCGTCGTTTAGCTTGGTTTTCGTGGCGATTCGTAATAGCCGGTGCTGCGTTCAAGTTTGAAGCCAGGCCATATGCTGTTGTGCTGCAACGTTCTTGCAAGATGTATTGTGTAGCTTAAGTCATGTCTGCTCTGCATCACCAATGTGCCAAATAACAAAATATGATTTGCATCTAAATATAGCTGTGCAAAATAGACAAACAGCTTAGATTTTTGTGAGAACTTTTTTTTTTAATTTGTAAATCCCTGAAGTAGAACCAATAGATTTTGTTTCCATCATCATTGTGCATGAACTCATGCTGAGATTGTACCAAAAAAGAAACTTCATCAAAACACTGCTGTGGGTAGTAATACAAGCCACATTTTTGGATAACTTTTCATTGCTTTTTGTTCATTTACTGTGATTGTCAGTAAACAAAGATCTGTTGTTGCAAGAATTCATAATTAGACCCTGCTTCTCACCCCCTCCCCCTCCATGTTCATCTCGATCTTGTTGTTTGATGAATGTCGCATATACCAAGTGTTGTAGACTTCATTGTGTAGATGTGTGCCTACTGCATTATGAATAGTTATTTAGAGAAGATCTACAACAATAACAGTAATAGAATGGATGTAAGAATCTGCATATGGGATCAAGAGAGGTAACCTCAGAACTAATCAAGAAACGTCTTATAGATTCCATGATTATGTAAACAGTTTCTGTTGGGTGGGATCATAAATAAAAATGCATGTTTATTTAAACTCCAGTACTATTAACATCTTACCAAAAATGTATTACACAGTTGCAGTAACAACAACCAAAAAAAACCATTCTGATTGTTTGTAGTTGCAGCTGGAAGTTTAGCCCTCAGCTTGTTCATGGGATACACTGGAAACAAAGTGTAATATTTCTGTCTTTGCTCACTTACTGGCAAGTGTTTTGAAAATTGGAATACAACATCACAAGTATTCAAAAGTAGTAAATAAATAAATTGAAAACAATTTGGCAAGCATATTGTTTGGTTACCTTTTTGGCTAATTATGTAAAAATTAGGGCTTTTGAATTTTAAGTGCAAACTTTCTGATGTCCTCAAGCCCTGGTCAATTGATTGTCAAGTCTTAATGCATCCTTTGATCCTCATGGACAATGAAATGCACAAAATGAATGGTATGATAAATTAAGTAGGCCCCCCCCCCCCCCATTTTTGTCTTAGCCCTCAATTGCCAACTAGGAATGGATCCATAACAACTAGGGTAAACTCACTAAAACCCCTAACAACCAAAATGTTGATAAAATAGCAGAGATGTTTACTCAAAATAGAAAATTTCTTCAACAATTACTGTTGGATTGCATGCTCTATTTAAAATGCCACATTCTGAAGTTATTTAAGAACTGCCTCTACATGTCGTTGCATGTTTCATTATGTTTATGGTTGTTCTCTTACCTGGCAAGACTTAAGAAATCAGCTCAGATTCAGCAAACATTTCTCAAAGTTGACATCATTTCAGATTAGAATACTTCTTAGGAAAGAAGCCTACCAGTTGTTACACCAAGGTACTACCTGTAGATAGTTACAAAAGTAGATAGCAATATATAGTACTTCAGCAGTAAGATAGTACTAGGATAGGTTTTCAGAAAATTAGTTAAGTAGAAGATAGTACTAATAGTAATAGGATAGTAGTAGGATAGTTTATCAGTAGTTAGTATTAGAAGTAGAAGTATATAGGTTTTCAGAAAATTAGATAAGTAGAAGATAGTAACAGTATAGTAGTAAGTAGGATAGTTTATCAGTAGTTAGTATTAGAAGTAGAAGTAGATAGGTTTCAGAAAATTAGATAAGTAGAAGATAGTACTAATAGTAATAGGATAGTAGTAGGATAGTTTATCAGTAGTTAGTATTAGAAGTAGAAGTATATAGGTTTTCAGAAAATTAGATAAGTAGAAGATAGTAACAGTATAGTAGTAAGTAGGATAGTTTATCAGTAGCTAGTATTAGAAGTAGAAGTAGATAAGTAGCAGAAGATGGTACAATAGTAACACTAAATTGTTATAGGATAGTTTATCAGTAGATAGTGTAGGTTATACCAAGGTAGTAAAAGGTGATAGGTAATTTGTTAATAATCTTCAAGAAATGTTTGTATAATTATTATGATCTCTCTTGCCAGGTGAGAACAATAGCCATAACAATAAATGAACAACATGTGCCATGAGGTGTTTTCAGATCAGTTTCTTGAAAAAGATATTCAAGCTTTACCGTATCTTTCATCAGTCATCATCAAGTCATCAGGTTCCATGTTGCATTTTCAATGGATAAATCTTAAACCTACATGACCAAAAATGTTAAAACTTAAATTTGCATTTAAACTTTGATTCCTAAATAGCCCAACCTTTTTCGCATGAGGTAATGCTCAAATCACTTGTTTTTTATTGACTCTTTTTTTTCAATTGATGACCCAACTTTCTTTGTAACAAACTTGTAACTTCCTTTTTTCCTGTTACGAGCAAAACTTTTTTCTGTTTCATGCAAAACTTGTTGTGATAAGCACAGGGCTTGAATTTTACACTGGACCAGAGGCCAGTGGTTTTAGGGTGGGGCCAGTAAACTTGCGACCAGACAAGTCCAGCAGTCTTGTGTTTTACAATTGAATAACAATACCTCACTGTGTAATATCTTGAACGGACACAAATTATGTTCAAATGCTGACCTTGAGTCTGGAATACCTGTCAATTCTGTTGAGTCATGAAGTATACTTAACACCCCAAAAGACAGATGAGACCATTTTCTTACACGTCTTTAGTTCGTAATTGTTCAAATAAAAATAGTTAAATGCATGTTAAACTGTATCAGGACTGAGGAAGGTATTTTTTATATTTTGATTCTGGCCGTGTACAAAAGTTTCTAGTCCAGTAAAAATAATGAGATACAAGTCCAGAAATCTCACATTTTTTTCTCCCATATTCCAGCCCAGAAGCACTGGTTGTATTAAGTTGTGTATACCACACATCGGTGTATAAGGTTAAAAACCGAACAATATTATTAGTATGCCAATATGGTTAAAATGTTCCTGTTTCAACAACTTGAAAGATTCCCACAAAATATTTGAGCAGCAAATTGAAACAATTTTCCCCAAACAGCTTACCTCAGAAGTATATGGAAACAAGAGTAAATTTCTTGCAGTTTTAAATTATTTACTTCAAAATAGATTGGAGCATTTTGTTTTTGCATTATTTGTTGCAATGCCCTTTCTTATAATATTAATTATTATACAAAGCATTTGAAACTCTCCAAAATGTAACTCCAAAATCCTCCACTGTATTCGCCCTTTGCACAATCAGCCATTTGCGCTTAGAGCCTTGAGTTGGTGACAGAAGTAAATAGAAGCATGATACAACTCTGTATTGTTACAGTAATGTAATGACACTTTCATCCAAACAGATGCATAACATACAATACAAATGACGCATGAAGTTGAGGCTCTACACACACATGGCGGATTCATGCAAAAAGTGAATAATGATTTCTCAACACTCCAATGTTTTGACATGGATAAGAAATGAGGTCTGGCACAGTGATAAGCAATTTGTTATTTGGGCCTACAGTTCCAAATCCTCAGTAGGGCAACTTCCCAAGTTTGATTTTTTAGGATTTATTGCCGTTGGCGTCAATGAACAATTCCTAATTGTGTATAGGGTAGAAGAAGACAATGATTAACATTAACAAAGATACAATGCAAAATTGTGAAAATGTGAACAATTGTCATTTAAAATGCCTTTAGTAATATGTTTAGAATCGACTTCTATGTGCAAACATTATATTACTGGTAACTTTTTGAGCAACAAGTAAACAATATTGTAATAATGGGATTGAGTCTTTGATTTGAATAACTTTTAAAAGCAAAGAAACAATATTAATGCTGAATGAGTACCCTCATGTACATAAATAAATTTAAGTTGCATTCAATATATATTTCAATAAAGGAAATATCAAAAATGTTAGTTTTACTTTTAAAAATGTGTGTGTACACTTGGATGATTACTGTATTAGTCTTTTTAACAATTTAATTTGGTAAAATTTTCAACCTGGGCTTTTAAGAACTAAAGTCAGACTGAAAGCTAATATTGTTGAACTTTTTTGTAACATTGCAACAGACATGAGGATATGCAGATATTTATCTTTGAGTGTATAAAAAGATCTAAATTTGTACGCTTTTATTTATTTAAAAAAATGCTTTCATTTATGTATTATCAAGATGAAATAAAATAAAATCACAAACTGTTGAATCTCTGTTAGTAATGTGCTTTTTTGACTGGGCCCTGCAAACAATCATGATTTTCAGTCTTTTTTTGTTACAAGGGTGCATTATCATAGAGGCGAATAAAACATTTAAACAAAGAAAAGGCACGAGGAGGGGAGTGTGGTTGTGAGTTTGTTAGTGACATTCAAACCGTGTACTTACAACAAATACGACAAAAGGTCCACGGTTGCTATCACAAAGGAAAACAATTGGGTCTACTTTTGACAAAAACCTAAAATATTTTGCTGAGAAATTTCCCAAACTGTAACTAGAGAGGGCATTTTGGAAAACATGCTCGCATTTGATACAAGCGAAAAAATTACATACCCTATTTTCATGTGTCACTGTGTTGTTCCATCCAATTTTATGGAAATAACAGAATCCAAAATGGCTAAAGTTTAGGTAGCCACATTTATTTTCATACAAAATTTGAGACTGAATTAACAATTTATACTTCAGTATCACTTTTTAAAAATTTCAGTAAACGAAATTATAAATAAATCAGTTCACAATATAAGAAAATAATGAAAAAACATGTGTACTGAGCTAAAAAAAAAACCACATTCGCCACAAAAGGGTTTAGCCATCCATGTCCAAATATTTTTATTAATTTTAAAAATTTGCAAAAATTTACACTATTTTCACCGTTGAGGGCGTTATTTCACGGCCAAAACAAAAACCTGCCGTTTACAAGGACTGCACTAATGTTTGTTTGTCAAAGACCGTCATTCACCTCGGCTGAGATAACTTGTGGACTAATTAATCTTAATGGAGAGCGCTAAAATAAGTTATGGCTTGGGACACAATGAAACATCCATGAATAAAAAGATAATGAGGATTTCATCAATTTAAATTGAATTGAAATTAATATTTCAATTAGAAATAAAACGTTGCTGCACTCCTGGACTTGCATTTGTTATCCTGGTTATTGACGGTCGTTGACAAAATTGTAACGTAGCAGCACGGAACTTGGGGCTGGGCCCAAATTGAGTTTGTATTTCTGCACAGAGCGTCTGCAAACCCTCAACAGCCAGGGTCTTCATATTTTAAGGTTAAACTAGAACTTAATGTAGAAGCAGACTTTTTTCTTATCCTTTCCAGTATGTCTAGAAGCAGACGCTTAGAAGATGACGGTGATGGTAATATGTCTACTTATTTATATTTAGTTTACAGCTGCCCTTCGCTCCTTGCTCTCGTGAAAAGCGTCTGCTTTTGTTGTGTTTACCATTGCTTCGCACAGCATCCTTTTCGGGAAAATGTTTTATTTAAGTTTTTAAAATGTTAGTAGCCCTTAAAAGTTATATGACTATGAGTGCTACAGTTATGTGAGTTGCGATGATCCTAACCCTCCATCCTCCCGAGTTGTGATGATCGTAACCCTCCATCCTCCCGAGTTGCGACGATCGTAATCCTCCCGAGTTGCGATGATCATAACCCTCCATCCTCCCGTGTTGCGATGATCGTAACCCTCCATCCTCCCGAGTTGCAATGATCGTAACCCTCCATCCTCCCGAGTTGCGATGATCGTAACCCTCCATCCTCCCGAGTTGTGATGATCGTAACCCTCCATCCTCCCGAGTTGCGATGATCGTAACCCTCCATCCTCCCGAGTTGCGATGATCGTAACCCTCCATCCTCCCGAGTTGCGATGATTGTAACCCTCCATCCTCCCGAGTTGCGATGATCGTAACCCTCCATCCTCCCCAGTTGTGATGATCGTAACCCTCCATCCTCCCGAGTTGTGATGATCGTAACCCTTCATCCTCCTGAGTTGCGATGATCGTAACCCTCCATCCTCCCGAGTTGCGATGATCGTAACCCTCCATCCTCCCCAGTTGTGATGATCGTAACCCTCCATCCTCCAGAGTTGCGATGATCGTAACCCTCCATCCTCCCGAGTTGCGATGATCGTAACCCTCCATCCTCCCGAGTTGTGATGATCGTAACCCTCCATCCTCCCGAGTTGCGATGATCGTAACCCTCCATCCTCCCGAGTTACGATGATCGTAACCCTCCATCCTCCCGAGTTGTGATGATCGTAACCCTCCATCCTCCAGAGTTGTGATGATTGTAACCTACTCCTAGAACTATTCGGTTCGTTCCGCTAACGTCTCCCTGACCCTCATAGGTCATCATGTACAAAATCCTATTCGAAACTTTTTCCCCTTCACGTTTATGCACCTGGACTTCTCTTTTGAAAACGGAGCTCGCCAAAATTAGGCTCTATGTATTCATTGTTTTCACAGTGAGCTCGGGGTGGGTCCTGAAAATTATCCACTCCGCAAAAAAAAAGTGCAAAAAATGATAAATTCCCATCGTTTATTCAGAATCGTCGCCTTCCAATAACAAAAATGGCCGCCGTCGCTTGTATCACTGGTATGCTGCGTGCAACGCTGGTCCACGACATGCCTTAAGCTGGTAATCAACAGCCTCGCTACCATGGGCAGCGCGCCGTATCGATACCTCTCGTCACTAACCCCTGGTAGTGATGTACTGAAAAACAACGCTGATTGGCTCCCAAGGGTGACTACTTTGCGTGCACGCTTGTTAAAAACTCTCGAGCGCATCATGGCGCTTGTAGGACGCTTAGTACGCGCGTGTGAAAATGCAAGTATTTTGACGCGATTCCATTTCAAATGAATCATGTTTTTACACGGTCACCCTAAACTGCATACAGTTAGACATATCACAAAATCAAGAAGAATGACAGAGGACCAGTTGCTCTTTGACTTGATGCCTTTTTTGCGCGTTACCATACTTGAGTGCGCGCGTAGAATGGATCGGCCTGAGGTCTAATTAAAATGTGCTAGATTCTAGCACATTTTAATTAAATTAATTCCAGGGGTTATGGTTGAGCAAGGCATGCTGGGAAAAAATGGCGCGGCGAGATCGATCACCCCTGGGAACGAGGATGGGTAATCAATAGTATTCTGTGCGCAACACTGGTCCACAATAATCAATGGCTTATCTTTTACACATAAACCGTTGGTTATTGTGAACCAGCGTTGCGCGCAGCATACCATTGATACAAGCAACAGCGGCCATTTTTGTTGTCGGAAGGCGACAATTCCGAATAACGATGGGAATTTATCATTTTTTGCGGAGTGGATTTTCTGGACCCACCCCGAGCTCACTGTGAAAACAATGAATACATAGAGCCTAATTTTGGCGAGCTCCGTTTTCAAAAGAGAAGTCCAGGTGCATAAACGTGAAGGAGAAAAAGTTTCGAATAGGATTTTGTACATGATAACCTACATGTATGAGGGTCGGGGAGACGATAGCGGACGAACCGAATAGTTCTAGGAGTAATCGTAACCCTCCATCCTCCCGAGTTGTGATGATCGTAACCCTCCATCCTCCCGAGTTGTGATGATCGTAACCCTCCATCCTCCCGAGTTGTGATGATCGTAACCCTCCATCTTCCCGAGTTGTGATGATCATAACCCTTCATCCTCCCGAGTTGCGATGATCGTAACCCTCCATCCTCCCGAGTTGCGATGATCGTAACCCTCCATCCTCCCGAGTTACGATGATCGTAACCCTCCATCCTTCCAAGTTGCGATGATCGTAACCCTCCATCCTCCAGAGTTACGATGATCGTAACCCTCCATCCTCCCGAGTTGCGATGATCGTAACCCTCCATCCTCCTGAGTTGCGATGATCGTAACCCTCCATCCTCCGGAGTTGCGATGATCGTAAACCTCTATCCTCCCGAGTTGCGATGATCGTAACCCTCCATCCTCCCGAGTTGTGATGATCGTAACCCTCCATCCTCCTGAGTTGCGATGATCGTAACCCTCCATCCTCCCGAGTTGCGATGATCGTAACCCTCCATCCTCCCGAGTTGCGATGATCGTAACCCTCCATCCTCCCGAGTTGTGATGATCATAACCCTCCATCCTCCCGAGTTGCGATGATCGTAACCCTCCATCCTCCCGAGTTGTGATGATCGTAACCCTCCATCCTCCCGAGTTGCGATGATTGTAACCCTCCATCCTCCCGAGTTGCGATGATCGTAACCCTCCATCCTCCCGAGTTGTGATGATCGTAACCCTCCATCCTCCCGAGTTGTGATGATCGTAACCCTCCATCCTCCCGAGTTGCGATGATCGTAACCCTCCATCCTCCCGACGGTCAGGAGGATGGAGGGTTACGAACTAGGGTAGTATACTCTACCCAGTATTCTCCTGAAGATGAGCAGAGTAAACTGTTCGAAACGTCGAGACCACGACAAGCCAACACTCCTGCCATGGAGTTCTGGCCTTACAAATAAAGACGTTTATTTTTCGAATTACATTTCATTGCCTCTTTGTCTCTCTGAGAATTCATGGCGCAATGCCACGCTTTTTGTTAACAACATTCCCAACAGATAACAGGAGTCAAAAGCGTCGGAGGACCACCACTGATCAAAATGAGATAGAAGAAAGGCTTGAATCCCTCATTGCAAGAGTCGGGGAAAAGGTATAGACCTTGTTTAATGCTGTTACGGTGACTTTACGTCTTGTGTAATGCTGTTACGGTGACTTTACGTCTTGTGTAATGCTGTTACGGTGACTTTACGTCTTGTGTAACGCTGTTATGATGACTTTAAGTCTTGTGTAACGCTGTTATGATGACTTTAAGTCTTGTGTAACGCTGTTATGATGACTTTACCTGGGCATGGTTGAATGCTCAGTATTGAACTAGGGATGGGACGTTTAACTGTTTAACCCCCCCCCCCCTAAAATAAAACCGAGTTTAATCCATTTCCAAATATCTTTGATAGCCTATTTAACTGAAACGGACAATAAAACAAAACAAGACCTTTCTTTTTCAGCTTGCCTGCAGAGAATTATCCTGCTTTGTTTTATAACAATTAGTAACGATGATAATGCTATTGAGCGACCATGGTGTGCACAGTCCCACATAAAAGCATTTTTATAAATTTACATTTTGCTATGTAGACAGAACAGCACTATACCAGCACACAGAGGATGTGCAGTCACACACTGATTTTGTGACCACCAAATTGATGGAACATTGATGAAACAAGATAACAATTTTCATTACATGCTTGCAATAGTTTTCTTTTCTTTTTTATAGTTATTGATATTTCTTTTTGTTCCTACACAGTTCAACTGAGCTGCCAGAAAAGTTGAGTGTGTACACAACCTTGGTCGGTCTCATCAATGCTAAGAACTACGAATGCTAAGAACTAGGAATGTGGAGGCGATGTGAGTTCTTACATGAATTGTATCCATGTAGTCTTGGTCAAAGACCAGGGATAACAAAAATGACTGAACAGAGGGAGACTATTTGATGGCGCACATACTTTTGATGCAAAGTGTGGTGTGTAGTAATAAACTCACACAGCACCCTAGATGTGGTGGGTCCTGGCCTGCAGTAGAGGGCATTGAAATGGAGCAATTTTGACACCGTGCTTTAATCTGTCATTTGAACTTAAAAGGAATGGGGAATGGAGCAATTTCGACAAAGTTCTTTGTGAATTTGGAGCACTTATTTCATCGTTCAGTTACTGCTAAGTTTAAGTCCACACTTTGGTGGTGTTAGACTCCTTGGCATTGTTTCAAAACAGTTTATTCTGTTCATTGCAAATTGCTGTGATTAATTTTCTTTGTGTCTTGTTCTTTAATAATAGTTCTCGGAGGAGTTATGGAGGCAGTTGAAGGAGCTGATGAAGCAGAACGAGTGGGACAGATGTCTCCTACTAGTGCGCTTCATTGCTGACCTCATCAACTGCCGTGTGGTGGACGTGTCCTCCATGGTTCAGCTCTACGAAGCATTTGTTGCCGTGACGCTAGAAGAAGGCATCCCTCAGGTCACTAGGTCGGACTGGTTTGTGTACACTGTACTCTTCAGTCTGCCATGGGTGAGTGTAGATTTTCTGGATCAATTATCCCCTACTATGGATGCATACTCCAAGATGCCTCAATACCTTCCCTATAATGCTATGCACAGAATGGTGACGTAACCCATGCCACACTTTCCTGTCATTGTATTTGTTTGATCAATCAGTGCCACAGATTGCCACGGCAGAAATTGACCAAGGTTGAGAACCTTTATCTCTTCCAGCAGTCGCCCAAATTCCATTGCAATTGAGCGCAGCTGGTGGCTTCTCCAGTTTACCACTCTCATTGAAGCACCTTGGGTAATGGCTGTACTCTCTACATCAGCATGTGTGTGTGCCTCATAATGCCACAGTTGTGGCATAGTGTGGTATGGGTTGGTTGTCCTGAGAAACACGCCGACAGTCGGAGGATTGATTCTTATCAAGTTCCTTACCAGGAGATGTCCTGGACAGTTCAAAGTCTTTGTTTGGGGGGTTGGTGTAAACATTCCGCTATAAATCAAACTATTAGTCTAAGGCCATGTCTGAATCAAGTGACTGCAACCACAGCTGTGGCCACAACAGCACCAATGAAGCGTAGGACTCTTTGGCTTTGTGCTGCAACCATTGTCAGAACCAATAACCCTAAGGGGCCATTCAGCATAGTCAATGTTAAAAAATTTCCATTTTTTAATATTGAATGGCTTCATAATATAATCTATACACTGAAGAACAAAATAATGCCTCAAATGGACCAGATATTTTAGACATCCAACATCTCCAACATCAGTAGTTTTCAATGGGTTTTTTTCTGGCTTAAACAAAACAACTTTGTAGTTTAATCAGGAATTAAATTGGCGATCTTGGCCAGCTTGGTACTTTTTTTTTTTTTTTTTTAATTTGTTAACTTATATACTGAATTTCTGTTTTTCAGTTATTTCTTGTGACCCACCCACCCACAATTTCAAAAGAAAATAAAAAAAAAACCAAAAAACATTGACTTTTCTGAATGGCCCCTTTACCCTTCCAAATCCTTCTAACAACCCCTCTCCTGAAGGAATTGACCCCCAAAATGGTGGAAATGGTGGACGCACATTTGTACGGAGGTGTGTAACGCCACCAGAAGGGGGTCACTATCCTCTTTTGGTGTGGAGTGACAAGAGAGGAGGATATTGGAGGTTTGAGGTGAACCTGGATGTAAAAATGCCTAGGGAGTAAGGGTTCACTTGGACGCAGCATAAACAACATTATTTTTGTTAAAGAAAAGTATCTATACACAATAAGTAATGATTGTTATATATTGTGTTTGATAGGTAGGAGCAGAGATTGCAGAGAAGAAGGAAGAAGAACTGGATAAAATAATGAGTGTTTTCGAGAACTACATGCCGTGAGTTTTAAACCCCTTGTATAGGCAGGGATGTGATTTCTCCGTTTTTTCCGGAAATCCGTAAAAAAAAAATTAAAAAAAAATTAGTATTATTCTTTTAAATTAAGACCATGAAAAACATGAACAGATGAAGATAAAACCAAATAGAATGCCCCAGAGTGCAGATTAGGGCTTTTAAAACAGAAGATAAATGTATGTAGACTTCGAGCTCGCAAGTTTTCCCCCTTGCAAGTTTTCACGCTTTGCGCTCACAGTTCAGTTTTTTTCAACAGCCTATCACATCCCTGATAGGACAACACAAGCTCAAACAGCATCCTCACTGAACTCAAAGGAAGACCAGTCATTGGCCGAGAATGTAACATGGTGCGTACACATGCGCACATTTCCATTTTCCATTGATCTCAAGAAATGGCAGCGTATGCGAGAGGTCTATTCAGTTATTAGTTGATGCATGGCGTGTCTTGGTCAAGAGGGTATAAGAGCGCCAGACCAAAGCTCTGGTGTTTCTGATCAGCAGAGTGTGGGATCAGGTCCTGGTTCAGGTCCTGATGTTGACGCTTGTGTCACTTAGCCATTGTTGCTTTGTCCTTTGGATGGGACGTAAAGCTGTGTTGTGTAATGCATGTGGAAACACAAATTGCACTTATCCTTAAGAGAGGGGGTTTGCCCAGGTGCTTCAGGTATGGTTTACTGCACCTTGTTTCACCCTTACAAGGTACCCCTTCAACACCCCCTTCCACATCACCTTCACTCCTTGTACACCCCCTTCAACAACCCCTTCAACCCTCTTACACACCCCTTCACCCCTACAACAGATAGATTTGTCCACTTTCCTGATATGCAGATATAGAACTTATCCCTTAAAATATTTTGTATCTTTGCCAGAAAGAGAAAGAAGGACCATGTCCCGATGTTGAGGGTGTGGCACAGCGACACACCCCACCCCCAGGAAGATGTAAGTTGTTCATCAATGGCCTCAATAGTGTCTCCATTTCTCTCCAAGGAGACAACATGAGAAATGAAGCATAAAATGAACCAAATGCAATACTAGCGTTGGAACTCTTCATCATTGAATCAGTGCCGGAACTAGCAATAGACTGTGGCATAGTTGAATGGTTTGCCCGTTTAATTTGTTCAATAGAGTTTCTTTGACATGTTAAAGCATGCATTATCGCATGGACAACATTGGTAATGGTCAAAGACCATCATCGCACTTTGAGTGACCCAGCATGTACTTGAATAAACCAACTTCTGGAAGTTGAAGCTGAATCAGTCATTGTGTTCACTAGAAGATAAGTGAAAAACCCCCTTGTATGTTTTCACTGTTTTCAAGCGTCAGGTTTTGGACTTGTGAGCTCAAAACTAATTGTTTGACTCATTTTTTTAAAAACTGAAGCACTTTAAGGACAAATATGTTGGGAAAAATGTTCCACATTAACCATCTTTATACTATGTTAATTGTGTACAAACATCTTTGAGCACTTATATTTTCACTGTTATCAATGTTGTGCAACAAAATTTAAAGAAATGTACATGGGAACCAGAGGTTTCCCCAAAAAATGCTCAAATAACGGCGAGACTTCCGCAATCTATTTTATGTTCAGTGTGTTGTTCACTTCCTCAACAATATTCTGCCGTTCTTACTTTCAAAATAAATGTTCTAAGATTATTCGCCCTCCATCATTTAACGATGAGAATTGTCTTTGTAAAGGGTGATGAGAAAAGACGAACATTTTTCTAATTTGTCCTTTCTCATGGCATTTATCAGACTATTGACTGCCTGTGAGCCCAGACGACGAAACTCCGTCGGGACGACTGGAACCAGAAGAGCATCCTTCGCTCCTACCTGTCCTTGGATAGCATCCTGTGCGAGGCTCTTCAGCACACCTTGCCGCAGTTCACCGTCTCGCCCCACAATGAGGACTGTGTCTACCTTCTACCCAAGGTCGCCTTCAGGATGTTTGACTACACAGACGCACCCTAGGTATGATTGGTAATAAGAACTGTGTAGGTTATGTCGGTGCAAAAAACGCTGTATCTCCTAAAATAGCACTGAAGTTATGCACCAGTTTGAAATTGTCAAAACCTTGTATCTCGCTCAAAATAGCCTGAATGTACGCACAAAACAAGTATGCACCAATATCGATTTGTGCTTGGCGCATTTTTTTTCGAAATACATTGTTTTTGCATTGATACGACAATGTTTTGAATTCTCTTTGTGAACACTGCTGCTTCCGATAAGAACCAGGGTTGAGATAAAGTAGAATCTAGACTTTTCAGACAGTGTACTCTGCTCGTCTACAAGAAAAAAGCATTGCAAATCTTCCAATCTTACTGAAGCCCGATTCACAATTCGGGCAAAAGCAAAAGGGAGTAAATTTTTTTGTGACACAAACAGGCGGAATGTGCTGTTTTCCACTCGTATACACAATGAAGTACATATTAGTTTTTTTTCAAATGATAATAATACCCTTGGTCATCAAGTATGCTTTCAAGATGTCATCTCCATTGTTAGTTTCTGACGGTATAGTTTTCATCTACACATTATTCAACCGGTATGAAAATGGGTAATGTTTTAAGAGAAATGTTGGCCGTTCACCTTTGCAGGGCCCCATCATGCCAGGACATCATTCCATTGAGAGGTACTTAGTTGAAGAGCAACTGAGCTGCATCATTACTGCCTATGTCAAGGATCGCAAGGAGTGGTGAGTTTCCAGACAATATTATTTTCCTTTTTCTTTGAGGCGTGAGAAGATGAAACATCTTCTTGAAAAAAAACCAACAGTTGATGATTTTATTCCTACTTCTAAAGTTTCCGGTAGGTTTTTTGATTTGTGTAGATCATGTAACCTGTGACATCACATGTTTACAATGGAGCCACAGAGCCTGGACTTCCTGCAGGCACAAATTGTACACAACATTAAATCTTATTCTTTATTGGGGTTGCACCGTCTGTTTTTTTATCAGCTTTAGATATGAAGAAAGGGGGCACATCTCAAAATGTGTTCAGGCCATTTTTATAACTCTTTAATTTATGTAGAAATTATGACACAATATGTAAAAATTTCAAATATGACCAGTGTAGCATATCTCGCCTACCAGAAAGGCTGTGGAATGTACATGGTCACTCTTTTTTTAAACAAAGGTAACATTGTCTATGTAAAGTAATGTTTGTACCAGAACAATTTAGCTGAGAAAGTTGAAAACACGTTTTTAGAATGATATTCTCACCTCGTTTCTGCTGTTCCAGCGCTGCCCAGTTAGTGAGTTATCACGGCAAGGCCAGAGTCCCTCTCAACTGCATGATCGTAGAGGTGGTGTTCGGTCAGCTTTTCAACTTACCTCATCCCGTCAAGCTGGAAGCAGCCTACGCCAGTCTCCTGCTGGCTTCAATGCATGTCATGTGACTACCAAGCCTCAGCGGCTAATTTGGACATGTCCTTGGTATTAATTTCTGCTGTTGGCTGAAGTTATGATATCAGGTCCATGTTGTGATTCTTAATTTACCGTAACGCCACAGCTTGCACGAGCCACAGAGCTCCTGTACGAGAGACTGGATAATATGAATCTCAACTGCACTGATCGGTTTGTCAATTGGTTCTCTCATCACCTCAGCAATTTTCAATTCCGCTGAAGCTGGGATGAATGGTGAGGTTTACTTCAAAGATGGGCTTCAAGGTCAAATTCAGTTTTGTGCTGCACTCATTCTTCAAAAGATAGAGTCGTTCAGGCATGTGATTTCGTAGGATTTTTCCTGATTTCAGGATTTTCTCAAAATCTCCTCGAGCCTTCAATTGTTCTTGAAACAAGTATAGCAGTCCACTTAAGTTATTTGTGTTGGTCATGAGGCTAATTTCAACCTGTTTTTATCGAATATCATTGAAATTCAGTAATGAACTAAAATTTCTCTGTCCAAAAATGTACATGCCCATGTATTTGAAATGTGCCATTGGATGTTTTTTATGTTAACAAATTTCACACAGCAAGAGTGGGAAAATCCAACTGGCATTTGACACTGTTTTAATGTCAGGCCAGATACTTGCAATATCTTTTTCTAAAGGGCTCTAACCATTGACAAATAAGTGCATCACAAAATCAACTTTGACCTTAGAGCCCCTCTCCAATATAGAATTCAAACCACAGGTTACCTACACATGTGTACTGCCGTGGAGTAGATTGAATAAAGCAGAATAAAGCAAGACCTAGTTCCCAAAGAACAAAATCTACACAGCAAAGTAGATATACACATGGTGTTACAGCAAACCGAATATACATTAATACCTCACCATGGCATGCAATGCCTCAACAATTATTTACCTACACATGTATGACATTTCTGTAGACCAATCCGTACGCGCAATGTGCTGCACACCACACCACCATTGCAGAGGTGCTGGAAACGCAAGGTTTTGTACACACAGACAATACCCCAGCAATGGCGGCACAGTGTACAGCGCTTGCCTGTACGGTTTGGTCTCTAGCAACGCAGGTTGTCTGCCATGCTGGAGTGGTAGGCACATGTAGGATGCGTACGCGTAGCGCCATCCAGCAATGCGTTTCGTAGCACATGTTCCATGCACGCAACCTTATGGATTGGGTTTGTGGGGGTCCTGTTATTGTTGTTTTATTGATCCCTTTTCTAAAGAATTCCTCTGTGGGGTCCAAGTTGAAGTAAGAAACACTTTGTGGGGTCCATTGTTCCTTTATGTAAAAGACCCCACAAGAGACCTTCTGGGATGTGATTTCTCTGTTTTTAACCGATTTTTTTTAACCCCCCCCCAAAAAAAAATAAAATAAAAATAAATTAATTAATAAATAAGTAAATAAATAAATAAATAAATGAATAAAATAAATGAATTTAAATTAAATGAATATATTTATTTTTAGTATTAAAAAAAAGTAAACAAAAAAATTATAAATATATTTTTTAAATTCAAACCGAAAAAAACATGTAGATAAAACCAAATAGAAAGCCCCAGAGTGCAGATTAGGGCTTTTAAAACAAAAGATAAATGCATGTAAGTAGGTTTCGAGCTCCCAAGCTTTCACACTATGCGCTCGCAGTTCAGGTTTTTTTTGCAACAGCCTATCACATCCCTGGACTTTCCGTAAGCCTAGTTTTATAAATGGCACCCAGCAGCCACATGAGCTAAGAAAACTGGTCCTTCCACATTAAAAATCTCCCAATACTTAGCTGTGCTGAAAACAGAGACATCTATTTCAACTCTCAAATCTGCTTACAAAAATGTGCGAGAAAAAAAATCATCTACATTTAGTGCACATAAAATGCTTTCTTTTTCAATTTTAAACTATTGACTTCTTGGTGTTTTTCACAATTTTTTCACTGATGTCTCCCTCATTCAAAGACAAAAAGATATTAATCTGTGGCTTTTGCTTTGATTTGATTTCAAACAAGCTCATTGGAATGGACTATTTAAAATGTTATATGAATATGGTATCATATTCTAGAATTCTGTCAGTTGTGTTACTTGATCTGGTTAATTTTTGTAATTTAACAAAATATTTAAGTACACTGGCACATCAATAGGATGTACTTCAAATTACAATACATCATGAAAATGATAATGATTGGGAACACCACAAAATTGTATTGAAATTTAAGTCTCTTTTTGGAAAAGTTATCAAATCACACAAGTAGTTGTTTGGTTGTATCTTTACATCATCAACTGCAATGGTTTTGGGATAAGCCAAGTTGTAACAGAATGGCTTCATTTTGGGTTTGTACCTTATTTTGTGTTTACTATACAATGTGCCAGTGGAAAAAACTGTGAAATAAAAACTGCTTTCTTGAGGATGTTATCTGTATTGAAATAAAAGAACATAAATTTGTGCCCATTTGTTCTTTCTTGTATTTAAATAAAAGAAGGGAAAACACATGTCTTTGTGTCTTTTTTCTATAGATAAGATCTGCTTTCTTTGTAAATATGTCTGCAGTCCAGACCTTTATCGCACAGCAGCCATCTTGTATTTTCAAAGATATGTGACAAAATTGATATGGAAAGAGAAGTTTAATGCGCAGTTTGTGTTAAAGCAAACAAAGTCAATCATATAATGAAACTTAATTAACACTGTCTTCACAAAACACTGAAAATCGAGCAGAAAGTGAATCTATGTGTACTTACAAAGGTAAATTCACAGCAAACAAAATACTGTTTGGACTGAGCAATATACCATTGAGAACATGGTTAAATTGTGGTGAAGGTCTGGTCATCAGGAATAAAACAAAGGGAAGGTATTCATTTCGTAGTGAAGCAACATTTCAAACAAAATCAAATAGCTCATCATAGTGTAAAGTGTTTCAATAAAACCAAATCGACCCTACGAAGCAATTATTTTATTTTTCTATAAAAATTTTCTGTTGAAAGGTCAATTGCCTACAGATATCTCATGACAAAAAAGTGTCCAATAATGTGAAGAAAACTACTCCTGAATCAGTGATTGTACCTTCCATTTAGTTTAGCTTGATACACAGGTGCTGCACTCTGTAGCAAGGTAGATGCTCAAAACACTAGGGGAAGGGAGGGGAGTGGGGGTTGACTGTTAAGATGGGGGCAGGTGGAGGGTGTGTGTGATGGGAGAAAGGATAGGTCCTTAGTGAGTTTTTTATTTTTTGGGGGTCAAGTCCTGCACTTGTTTTTTCATTTTAAATGTTCTTTTTGGACCTAAACTAACCCCAGCGTATGCCAGTGCCTCCAGTACCTAGGATTGACAGACACCAAGAAGCAAAGTAAGGAGTGCCCTTAAACTACCTGAGACTGTAATCTGTGCAAGCGCCAGTAAACATGTCTGTATGGCGCCCTCCTGTGACAGCAGCCATCTTAGTTTAGTACTACTTCAAAAATGTTACCAAAACGAGGCCAAATTTTGTTGAGAAGACAAACGAATTTCCTACAAAACTTGTGACCTAAAGTCAAATAAACGGTTTACATGGAAACAGCTGACCCCTATTTCATCATATGACTAGGAATTTCGATAAGTTCTTTGAAACGTCAACATAGTTTTTTTGGTGACCGGATGCAGCATTAACAAGTTATGGGCAAAAGTAAAGATGTGGAAAATCCAAACAAAGCAGTGATAAATTTATGCTTAAGAATGCACATTCCAGAAACAACCTCCCAAAATATTATTCATACCTCAATGTCTTTCCAAAAACTATGACAGCAATCTGTCTCACTGAGCATAGGTTTGGTTGTCATCAACCAAACAACTTCATCTGTAAATTACAGGATGACCTGCGCAAGTTCTCATGCGTACAATTCAGGCCACGCCCCTAAATTTTGACAATGCTGATTTTGTTTACGGGTTCAAGTCGGAAACCAGCCCAGAATCACACTTTTATACAGATTTACTCTGCTGAAAATGAGCTATACTCTTCAATATTTACTTCCCCTATTGATAAGAAATAACCATTCGTTACCTGAAATGTTTTCCCTGAAATTTGTATCAAAAGCAACTTTATTCCCGAACGTAAACAAAGCCATTTTCATTGATAAAGATTTGTGAAGTCACCTTATTAGTATTCAGAACACAGTCGATGAGCAGACGATAACTCCATCATTGTTCTACTTAATTTTTTTAATCGGAAGGTTTCATTCCGACTAGCATAAAAAGAATACAAGTTTATACATTATAAAATAATGTAAATTTACGATCACAAATGGAGGTTTTTGTTGCTCATCAACTAGAAATAAATTTATTAAGATACGACCAATCATAATGAAAAACGGAAGACGCCATCTTGTTTTCTAATAATAGACTCGTGCTTGCGGTTTTAACCCGGATGCACACGTGTGTTGGCTCATCACAACAATCACACGTGTACAGTGTATGCATCGGAAATAAGTGATTATTTCAGTGAAACCTCTGGAAATATATGCTGCAAAAGTCACTCATCTTAAAGAGGGCATTATAAAGGTAAGACTGGCGAACAGGGGGGGGGGTTAAATGGTGGCATTTTCGTTGCACAGTATTGGAAATGAACATTTCTTCTTGTATAGTAGCCCCCCCCCCCCTCCAAAAAATCTTGTAAAACATTCCGGAGATTCCAAGCTCACAATGAGGACACAATGGCGGGCCGGGGTAGCTACACCACGCCCCACGTCGAACACAAATTGTAGCTAACAGTCTAAGTCCTTACTCACAGTTATGAGAAACGATGGACTGATAAACATACCACATTTTAATATCACAGAACACCTTACTTGTCCACTGGGTTCAACGGTAATTGTAGTCTCCCGACAAGGCTCAACTCCTGTACTTTGTACCAGAGTGTGCACATGAGACTCTGTTTATTTGTGGCGGTGTCTTTCCATGTTCTTATATACCCTGCTTCAGATCCATTATTCTAGAGTCTCTTGAGGGGAGTGTTGGTCCCAACTGTTAACCTGTTTTTCTGTGTCAGTGGTTTTTCTTGTTGACATTTGCTGAGGCAATTTAGGTGCAATTTAGACCACACTGTAAGATGCAGTAGACAAAAGAAGCATCAACATTCTCGGAACTAAGTTTGAGAGTCTTAAGAAGAACTTCATCAGATTAGGTTGTCATTCATTTCCAGAAGAATATAACTGTTAAGATTTTTTTCCAGGGAGATGGTGCACATTTTCATTGCAGCCTAAATCAGAAGAAGAAATAGTGGGTTTTTGGAAAGTATGGTTGAACATATCATTTTTGTTTCATTGAAAACTTAAAATACAACAGAGGGCAGGAGATTCTTGCGCCTTCAATTTGACAATGAACTGGCTGGCATACAACTGCAGTTTGTCAACATTGTTCTTTTTTTAAGCTAACAGATGAAGCGGGTAATTCTCTCGATGCCATCGATTCTTGAACTTCGCGTCTCAAAATATTGACGATTTTAAGCAAAATTGATGACGCAGTATAGACACATGTTATTAACTATTCCCCAGCAAACTATGGCTAAACGACCTTGTCCACATTCGCCATCACCCGCCAGATGCTATTTTTCTGTTTAGTTTAAACCCAAACATAGGTCTTTCTCCGGCCAATTAAAATTAATATTTTTAAAATTAAAACGTCTTGCCCATCTAAAGCGAATGCTCCATCACATCAACATTCAACAGTAACAAAAGAGTATTTCAGGTTTAACAGTTTACATTTCACTGGTCAAATAAGATCATTTGAATTCATTAGGTCGCATCAATCTTTCAATATCGTAGGAGCTAATAACAAGAGGCTGGCCAACCATTCAATTTTACCAATAAGCACACATTTTTCAACTGTTTCCATATAAAATCGTCTGCGTGGTTTGTGCTGGCTGAAAGGCAGATATTCTAAGAAGAATTCAGTTTTCTACACTAGTTCTGGTTATATATACCTCCCTCTAGAGCGATAAAGAAGGAAATAGTGTTTGCCAGTGGTCGGTACAGACGATCAAGTAAATCATTCAGATCAGAGGAGCGGTCAACTCTGCTGCATGGAAAGGTCCAGCTGATTGTCTGACAAAATAGCGTACCGGACAACTCAGTCACAGTGCATGGAATGGTACAACTACAGCCAAACTAAAGCCAGTCAAGGTAAGCAACCAACTTTTGAATATACAGAAACAAACAAACGTAGTATGGAAAACAGCAGACGAAAATAACAGAGATTGGTCAAACTGGCCTTATTTTTGCCAGAGGCAACTTTTAAAACTTTCTAACCATCTCGAAATGCCAATCACTTGTTTACCCTCGATTGCAGAAAAGTCCATTTGGGACATAGTAATAAAACCTCACCACTTGATAACTGGTAACACTTATCTCAAATATTCTGGCCCTATTCCAAATGTTAAACTAACTGACAGCAATCCCACAGTCTTCCAGATGGTCTAGATATTGTATTTAACCATTCAAGGGGCGGATCCACTGGTTCGAAATTTAACTGCACAACATGTTTTATCAAAGAAAATAAATTGGGGTTTTTTTGACGTCAAAACGCACTTTAATTTGTTACTCAAAAATTCAAAATAGCCTGTGGCGACGACTCGTTGCGGGCACCTCCCCCAATGGTGCTGGCTTGGATTTTTGGGTCACAATGATGGCGCCACATTTTGGTAAAAAGCTCACAATTCCCAAGGTTTTGGAATTTGGCCATGTCCCAACACAACCTTCTCTATGATTCCAAATGATTCAAAATGGCGACCTGTCAAATATTCCCAAAATTCGACCCCCGGTAACATGGCGATTTTCGGCGATCACTTTTTGCGGACACCTCCCCCGATGGTGCTGGTTCGAATTTGAAGACCGCAAGGATTTTATTCCATGAGTTATTGAGGTTTTTTGGGCAACAAAGATGGCGTCACTTTTTGGTAGAAAGCTCCTAATTGCCCAGGTTTTGGGATTTGGCCATGTCCCCACACAGAAAAGGTCTTCAGGGAAGTCTAGTCTAGAATGCTGCACCGTCAAATCGCACTTTTGTTTTCGACCCCAAAATTCAAAATGGCGACAGGGTACTACCTGTCAAATATTCCCAAAATTCGACCCCCGGTAACATGGCGATTTTCGGAGATCACTTTTTGCGGACACCTCCCCCGATGGTGCTGGTTCGAATTTGAAGACCGCAAGGATTTTATTCCATGAATTATTGAGGATTTTGGGGCAACAAAGATGGCGTCATTTTTGGTAGAAAGCTCCTAATTGCCCAGGTTTTGGGATTTGGCCATGTCCCCACACAGAAAAGGTCTTCAGGGAAGTCTAGTCTAGAACGCTGCACCGTCAAATCGCACTTTTGTTTTCGACCCCAAAAATCAAAATGGCGACAGGGTACTACCTGTCAAATATTCCCAAAATTCGACCCCCGGTAACATGGCGATTTTCGGCGATCACTTTTTGCGGACACTTCCCCCGACGGTGCTGGTTGGAACTTGAAGGCCGCAACCATTTTATTCCATGAATTATTGAGGTTTTTTGGGCAACAAAGATGGCGTCACTTTTTGGTAGAAAGCTCCTAATTGCCCAGGTTTTGGGATTTGGCCATGTCCCCACACAGAAAAGGTCTTCAGGGAAGTCTAGTCTAGAACGCTGCACCGTCAAATCGCACTTTTGTTTTTGACCCCAAAAATCAAAATGGCGACAGGGTACTACCTGTCAAATATTCCCAAAATTCGACCCCGGTAACATGGCGATTTTCGGCGATCACTTTTTGCGGACACCTCCCCCGACGGTGCTGGTTGGAATTTGAAGGCCGCAACCATTTTATTCCATGAATTATTTAGGTTTTTTGGGCAACAAAGATGGCGTCACTTTTTGGTAGAAAGCTCCTAATTGCCCAGGTTTTGGGATTTGGCCATGTCCCCACACAGAAAAGGTCTTCAGGGAAGTCTAGTCTAGAACGCTGCACCGTCAAATCGCACTTTTGTTTTCGACCCCAAAAATCAAAATGGCGACAGGGTACTACCTGTCAAATATTCCCAAAATTCGACCCCCGGTAACATGGCGATTTTCGGCGATCACTTTTTGCGGACACCTCCCCCGACGGTGCTGGTTGGAATTTGAAGGCCGCAACCATTTTATTCCATGAATTATTGAGGTTTTTTTGGGCAACAAAGATGGCGTCACTTTTTGGTAGAAAGCTCCTAATTGCCCAGGTTTTGGGATTTGGCCATGTCCCCACACAGAAAAGGTGTTCAGGGAAGTCTAGTCTAGAACGCTGCACCGTCAAATCGCACTTTTGTTTTCGACCCAAAAAATAAAAATGGCGACAGGGTACTACCTGTCAAATATTCCCAAAATTCGACCCCCGGTAACATGGCGATTTTCGGCGATCACTTTTTGCGGACACCTCCCCCGACGGTGCTGGTTGGAATTTGAAGGCCGCAACCATTTTATTCCATGAATTATTGAGGTTTTTTGGGCAACAAAGATGGCATCACTTTTTGGTAGAAAACTCCTAATTGCCCAGGTTTTGGGATTTGGCCATGTCCCCACACAGAAAAGGTCTTCAGGGAAGTCTAGTCTAGAACGCTGCACCGTCAAATCGCACTTTTGTTTTCGACCCCAAAAATCAAAATGGCGACAGGGTACTACCTGTCAAATATTCCCAAAATTCGACCCCCGGTAACATGGCGATTTTCGGCGATCACTTTTTGCGGACACCTCCCCCGACGGTGCTGGTTGGAATTTGAAGGCCGCAACCATTTTATTCCATGAATTATTGAGGTTTTTGGGGCAACAAAGATGGCGTCACTTTTTGGTAGAAAGCTCCTAATTGCCCAGGTTTTGGGATTTGGCCATGTCCCCACACAGAAAAGGTCTTCAGGGAAGTTTAGTCTAGAACGCTGCACCGTCAAATCGCACTTTTTTTTTATTTCGACCCCAAAAATCAAAATGGCGACAGGGTACTACCTGTCAAATTTTCCCAAAATTCGACCCCCGGTAACATGGCGATTTTCGGCGATCACTTTTTGCGGACACCTCCCCCGACGGTGCTGGTTGGAATTTGAAGGCCGCAACCATTTTATTCCATGAATTATTGAGGTTTTTTGGGCAACAAAGATGGCATCACTTTTTGGTAGAAAGCTCCTAATTGCCCAGGTTTTGGGATTTGGCCATGTCCCCACACAGAAAAGGTGTTCAGGGAAGTCTAGTCTAGAACGCTGCACCGTCAAATCGCACTTTTGTTTTCGACCCCAAAAATCAAAATGGCGACAGGGCACTACCTGTCAAATATTCCCAAAATTCGACCCCCGGTAACATGGCGATTTTACGCGATCACTTTTTGCGGACACCTTCCCCGACGGTGCTGGTTGGAATTTGAAGGCCGCAACCATTTTATTCCATGAATTATTGAGGTTTTTTGGGCAACAAAGATGGCGTCACTTTTTGGTAGAAAGCTCCTAATTGCCCAAGTTTTGGGATTTGGCCATGCCCCCACACAGAAAAGGTCTTCAGGGAAGTCTAGTCTAGAACGCTGCACCGTCAAATCGCACTTTTGTTTTTGACCCCAAAAATCAAAATGGCGACAGGGTACTACCTGTCAAATATTCCCAAAATTCGACCCCGGTAACATGGCGATTTTCGGCGATCACTTTTTGCGGACACCTCCCCCGACGGTGCTGGTTGGAATTTGAAGGCCGCAACCATTTTATTCCATGAATTATTTAGGTTTTTTGGGCAACAAAGATGGCGTCACTTTTTGGTAGAAAGCTCCTAATTGCCCAGGTTTTGGGATTTGGCCTCCCCCCCACACAGAAAAGGTGTTCAGGGAAGTCTAGTCTAGAACGCTGCACCGTCAAATCGCACTTTTGTTTTCGACCCCAAAAATCAAAATGGCGACAGGGTACTACCTGTCAAATATTCCCAAAATTCGACCCCCGGTAACATGGCGATTTTCGGCGATCACTTTTTGCGGACACCTCCCCCAACGGTGCTGGTTGGAATTTGAAGGCCGCAACCATTTTATTCCATGAATTATTGAGGTTTTTTTGGGCAACAAAGATGGCGTCACTTTTTGGTAGAAAGCTCCTAATTGCCCAGGTTTTGGGATTTGGCCATGTCCCCACACAGAAAAGGTCTTCAGGGAAGTCTAGTCTAGAACGCTGCACCGTCAAATCGCACTTTTGTTTTCGACCCCAAAAATCAAAATGGCGACAGGGTACTACCTGTCAAATATTCCCAAAATTCGACCCCCGGTAACATGGCGATTTTCGGCGATCACTTTTTGCGGACACCTCCCCCGACGGTGCTGGTTGGAATTTGAAGGCCGCAACCATTTTATTCCATGAATTATTGAGGTTTTTTGGGCAACAAAGATGGCATCACTTTATGGTAGAAAACTCCTAATTGCCCAGGTTTTGGGATTTGGCCATGTCCCCACACAGAAAAGGTGTTCAGGGAAGTCTAGTCTAGAACGCTGCTCCGTCAAATCGCACTTTTGTTTTCGACCCCAAAAATCAAAATGGCGACAGGGTACTACCTGTCAAATATTCCCAAAATTCGACCCCCGGTAACATGGCGATTTTCGGCGATCACTTTTTGCGGACACCTCCCCCGACGGTGCTGGTTGGAATTTGAAGGCCGCAACCATTTTATTCCATGAATTATTGAGGTTTTTGGGGCAACAAAGATGGCGTCACTTTTTGGTAGAAAGCTCCTAATTGCCCAGGTTTTGGGATTTGCCCATGTCCCCACACAGAAAAGGTCTTCAGGGAAGTCTAGTCTAGAACGCTGCACCGTCAAATCGCACTTTTGTTTTCGACCCCAAAAATCAAAATGGCGACAGGGTACTACCTGTCAAATATTCCCCAAATTCGACCCCCGGTAACATGGCGATTTTCGGCGATCACTTTTGCGGACACCTCCCACGACGGTGCTGGTTGGAATTTGAAGGCCGCAACCATTTTATTCCATGAATTATTGAGGTTTTTTGGGCAACAAAGATGGCGTCACTTTTTGGTAGAAAGCTCCTAATTGCCCAAGTTTTGGGATTTGGCCATGTCCCCACACAGAAAAGGTGTTCAGGGAAGTCTAGTCTAGAACGCTGCACCTTCAAATCGCACTTTTGTTTTCGACCCAAAAAATCAAAATGGCGACAGGGTACTACCTGTCAAATATTCCCAAAATTCGACCCCCGGTAACATGGCGATTTTCGGTGATCACTTTTTGCGGACACCTCCCCCGACGGTGCTGGTTGGAATTTGAAGGCCGCAACCATTTTATTCCATGAATTATTGAGGTTTTTTGGGCAACAAAGATGGCGTCACTTTTTGGTAGAAAGCTCCTAATTGCCCAGGTTTTGGGATTTGGCCATGTCCCCACACAGAAAAGGTGTTCAGGGAAGTCTAGTCTAGAACGCTGCACCGTCAAATCGCACTTTTGTTTTCGACCCCAAAAATCAAAATGGCGACAGGGTACTACCTGTCAAATATTCCCAAAATTCGACCCCCGGTAACATCGCGATTTTCGGCGATCACTTTTTGCGGACACCTCCCCCGACGGTGCTGGTTGGAATTTGAAGCCCGCAACCATTTTATTCCATGAATTATTGAGGTTTTTTGGGCAACAAAGATGGCGTCACTTTTTGGTAGAAAGCTCCTAATTGCCCAGGTTTTGGGATTTGGCCATGTCCCCACACAGAAAAGGTGTTCAGGGAAGTCTAGTCTAGAACGCTGCACCGTCAAATCGCACTTTTGTTTTCGACACCAAAAATCAAAATGGCGACAGGGTACTACCTGTCAAATATTCCCAAAATTCGACCCCCGGTAACATGGCGATTTTCGGCGATCACTTTTTGCGGACACCTCCCCCGACGGTGCTGGTTGGAGTTTGAAGGCCGAAACCATTTTATTCCATGAATTATTGAGGTTTTTTGGGCAACAAAGATGGCGTCACTTTTTGGTAGAAAGCTCCTAATTGCCCAGGCTTTGGGATTTGGCCATGTCCCCACACAGAAAAGGTGTTCAGGGAAGTCTAGTCTAGAACGCTGCACCGTCAAATCGCACTTTTGTTTTCGACCCCAAAAATCAAAATGGCGACAGGGTACTACCTGTCAAATATTCCCAAAATTCGACCCCCGGGTAACATGGCGATTTTCGGCGATCACTTTTTGCGGACACCTCCCCCGACGGTGCTGGTTGGAATTTGAAGGCCGCAACCATTTTATTCCATGAATTATTGAGGTTTTTTGGGCAACAAAGATGGCGTCACTTTTTGGTAGAAAGCTCCTAATTGCCCAGGTTTTGGGATTTGGCCATGTCCCCACACAGAAAAGGTCTTCAGGGAAGTCTAGTCTAGAACGCTGCACCGTCAAATCGCACTTTTGTTTTCGACCCCAAAAATCAAAATGGCGACAGGGTACTACCTGTCAAATATTCCCAAAATTCGACCCCCGGTAACATGGCGATTTTCGGCGATCACTTTTTGCGGACACCTCCCCCGACGGTGCTGGTTGGAATTTGAAGGCCGCAACCATTTTATTCCATGAATTATTGAGGTTTTTTGGGCAACAAAGATGGCGTCACTTTTTGGTAGAAAGCTCCTAATTGCCCAGGTTTTGGGATTTGGCCATGTCCCCACACAGAAAAGGTCTTCAGGGAAGTCTAGTCTAGAACGCTGCACCGTCAAATCGCACTTTTGTTTTCGACCCCAAAAATCAAAATGGCGACAGGGTACTACCTGTCAAATATTCCCAAAATTCGACCCCCGGTAACATGGCGATTTTCGGCCATCACTTTTTGCGGACACCTCCCCCGACGGTGCTGGTTGGAATTTGAAGGCCGCAACCATTTTATTCCATGAATTATTGAGGTTTTTTGGGCAACAAAGATGGCGTCACTTTTTGGTAGAAAGCTCCTAATTGCCCAGGTTTTGGGATTTGGCCATGTCCCCACACAGAAAAGGTGTTCAGGGAAGTCTAGTCTAGAACGCTGCACCGTCAAATCGCACTTTTGTTTTCGACACCAAAAATCAAAATGGCGACAGGGTACTACCTGTCAAATATTCCCAAAATTCGACCCCCGGTAACATGGCGATTTTCGGCGATCACTTTTTGCGGACACCTCCCCCGACGGTGCTGGTTGGAGTTTGAAGGCCGAAACCATTTTATTCCATGAATTATTGAGGTTTTTTGGGCAACAAAGATGGCGTCACTTTTTGGTAGAAAGCTCCTAATTGCCCAGGCTTTGGGATTTGGCCATGTCCCCACACAGAAAAGGTGTTCAGGGAAGTCTAGTCTAGAACGCTGCACCGTCAAATCGCACTTTTGTTTTCGACCCCAAAAATCAAAATGGCGACAGGGTACTACCTGTCAAATATTCCCAAAATTCGACCCCCGGTAACATGGCGATTTTCGGCGATCACTTTTTGCGGACACCTCCCCCGACGGTGCTGGTTGGAATTTGAAGCCCGCAACCATTTTATTCCATGAATTATTGAGGTTTTTTGGGCAACAAAGATGGCGTCACTTTTTGGTAGAAAGCTCCTAATTGCCCAGGTTTTGGGATTTGGCCATGTCCCCACACAGAAAAGGTCTTCAGGGAAGTCTAGTCTAGAACGCTGCACCGTCAAATCGCACTTTTGTTTTCGACCCCAAAAATCAAAATGGCGACAGGGTACTACCTGTCAAATATTCCCAAAATTCGACCCCCGGTAACATGGCGATTTTCGGCGATCACTTTTTGCGGACACCTCCCCCGACGGTGCTGGTTGGAATTTGAAGGCCGCAACCATTTTATTCCATGAATTATTGAGGTTTTTTGGGCAACAAAGATGGCGTCACTTTTTGGTAGAAAGCTCCTAATTGCCCAGGTTTTGGGATTTGGCCATGTCCCCACACAGAAAAGGTCTTCAGGGAAGTCTAGTCTAGAACGCTGCACCGTCAAATCGCACTTTTGTTTTCGACCCCAAAAATCAAAATGGCGACAGGGTACTACCTGTCAAATAATAATTCCCAAAATTCGACCCCCGGTAACATGGCGATTTTCGGCGATCACTTTTTGCGGACACCTCCCCCGACGGTGCTGGTTGGAATTTGAAGGCCGCAACCATTTTATTCCATGAATTATTGAGGTTTTTTGGGCAACAAAGATGGCGTCACTTTTTGGTAGAAAGCTCCTAATTGCCCAGGCTTTGGGATTTGGCCATGTCCCCACACAGAAAAGGTGTTCAGGGAAGTCTAGTCTAGAACGCTGCACCGTCAAATCGCACTTTTGTTTTCGACCCCAAAAATCAAAATGGCGACAGGGTACTACCTGTCAAATATTCCCAAAATTCGACCCCCGGGTAACATGGCGATTTTCGGCGATCACTTTTTGCGGACACCTCCCCCGACGGTGCTGGTTGGAATTTGAAGGCCGCAACCATTTTATTCCATGAATTATTGAGGTTTTTTGGGCAACAAAGATGGCGTCACTTTTTGGTAGAAAGCTCCTAATTGCCCAGGTTTTGGGATTTGGCCATGTCCCCACACAGAAAAGGTCTTCAGGGAAGTCTAGTCTAGAACGCTGCACCGTCAAATCGCACTTTTGTTTTCGACCCCAAAAATCAAAATGGCGACAGGGTACTACCTGTCAAATATTCCCAAAATTCGACCCCCGGTAACATGGCGATTTTCGGCGATCACTTTTTGCGGACACCTCCCCCGACGGTGCTGGTTGGAATTTGAAGGCCGCAACCATTTTATTCCATGAATTATTGAGGTTTTTTGGGCAACAAGGATGGCGTCACTTTTTGGTAGAAAGCTCCTAATTGCCCAGGTTTTGGGATTTGGCCATGTCCCCACACAGAAAAGGTCTTCAGGGAAGTCTAGTCTAGAACGCTGCACCGTCAAATCGCACTTTTGTTTTCGACCCCAAAAATCAAAATGGCGACAGGGTACTACCTGTCAAATATTCCCAAAATTCGACCCCCGGTAACATGGCGATTTTCGGCCATCACTTTTTGCGGACACCTCCCCCGACGGTGCTGGTTGGAATTTGAAGGCCGCAACCATTTTATTCCATGAATTATTGAGGTTTTTTGGGCAACAAAGATGGCGTCACTTTTTGGTAGAAAGCTCCTAATTGCCCAGGTTTTGGGATTTGGCCATGTCCCCACACAGAAAAGGTGTTCAGGGAAGTCTAGTCTAGAACGCTGCACCGTCAAATCGCACTTTTGTTTTCGACACCAAAAATCAAAATGGCGACAGGGTACTACCTGTCAAATATTCCCAAAATTCGACCCCCGGTAACATGGCGATTTTCGGCGATCACTTTTTGCGGACACCTCCCCCGACGGTGCTGGTTGGAGTTTGAAGGCCGAAACCATTTTATTCCATGAATTATTGAGGTTTTTTGGGCAACAAAGATGGCGTCACTTTTTGGTAGAAAGCTCCTAATTGCCCAGGCTTTGGGATTTGGCCATGTCCCCACACAGAAAAGGTGTTCAGGGAAGTCTAGTCTAGAACGCTGCACCGTCAAATCGCACTTTTGTTTTCGACCCCAAAAATCAAAATGGCGACAGGGTACTACCTGTCAAATATTCCCAAAATTCGACCCCCGGTAACATGGCGATTTTCGGCGATCACTTTTTGCGGACACCTCCCCCGACGGTGCTGGTTGGAATTTGAAGCCCGCAACCATTTTATTCCATGAATTATTGAGGTTTTTTGGGCAACAAAGATGGCGTCACTTTTTGGTAGAAAGCTCCTAATTGCCCAGGTTTTGGGATTTGGCCATGTCCCCACACAGAAAAGGTCTTCAGGGAAGTCTAGTCTAGAACGCTGCACCGTCAAATCGCACTTTTGTTTTCGACCCCAAAAATCAAAATGGCGACAGGGTACTACCTGTCAAATATTCCCAAAATTCGACCCCCGGTAACATGGCGATTTTCGGCGATCACTTTTTGCGGACACCTCCCCCGACGGTGCTGGTTGGAATTTGAAGGCCGCAACCATTTTATTCCATGAATTATTGAGGTTTTTTGGGCAACAAAGATGGCGTCACTTTTTCGTAGAAAGCTCCTAATTGCCCAGGTTTTGGGATTTGGCCATGTCCCCACACAGAAAAGGTCTTCAGGGAAGTCTAGTCTAGAACGCTGCACCGTCAAATCGCACTTTTGTTTTCGACCCCAAAAATCAAAATGGCGACAGGGTACTACCTGTCAAATATTTATTCCCAAAATTCGACCCCCGGTAACATGGCGATTTTCGGCGATCACTTTTTGCGGACACCTCCCCCGACGGTGCTGGTTGGAATTTGAAGGCCGCAACCATTTTATTCCATGAATTATTGAGGTTTTTTGGGCAACAAAGATGGCGTCACTTTTTGGTAGAAAGCTCCTAATTGCCCAGGTTTTGGGATTTGACCATGTCCCCACACAGAAAAGGTCTTCAGGGAAGTCTATTCTAGAACGCTGCACCGTCAAATCGCACTTTTGTTTTCGACCCCAAAAATCAAAATGGCGACAGGGTACTACCTGTCAAATATTCCCAAAATTCGACCCCCGGTAACATGGCGATTTTCGGGGATCACTTTTTGCGGACACCTCCCCCGACGGTGCTGGTTGGACTTTGAAGGCCGCAACCATTTTATTCCATGAATTATTGAGGTTTTTTGGGCAACAAAGATGGCGTCACTTTTTGGTAGAAAGCTCCTAATTGCCCAGGTTTTGGGATTTGGCCATGTCCCCACACAGAAAAGGTCTTCAGTGAAGTCTAGTCTAGAACGCTGCACCGTCAAATCGCACTTTTGTTTTCGACCCCAAAAATCAAAATGGCGACAGGGTACTACCTGTCAAATATTCCCAAAATTCGACCCCCGGTAACATGGCGATTTTCGGCGATCACTTTTTGCGGACACCTCCCCCGACGGTGCTGGTTCGAATTTGAAGGCCGCAACCATTTTATTCCATGAATTATTGAGGTTTTTTGGCAACAAAGATGGCGTCACTTTTTGGTAGAAAGCTCCTAATTGCCCAGGTTTTGGGATTTGGCCATGTCCCCACACAGAAAAGGTCTTCAGGGAAGTCTAGTCTAGAACGCTGCACCGTCAAATCGCACTTTTGTTTTCGACCCCAAAAATCAAAATGGCGACAGGGTACTACCTGTCAAATATTCCCAAAATTCGACCCCCGGTAACATGGCGATTTTCGGCGATCACTTTTTGCGGACACCTCCCCCGACGGTGCTGGTTGGAATTTGAAGGCCGCAACCATTTTATTCCATGAATTATTAAGGTTTTTTGGGCAACAAAGATGGCGTCACTTTTTGGTAGAAAGCTCCTAATTGCCCAGGTTTTGGGATTTGGCCATGTCCCCACACAGAAAAGGTCTTCAGGGAAGTCTAGTCTAGAACGCTGCACCGTCAAATCGCACTTTTGTTTTCGACCCCAAAAATCAAAATGGCGACAGGGTACTACCTGTCAAATATTCCCAAAATTCGACCCCCGGTAACATGGCGATTTTCGGCGATCACTTTTCGCGGACACCTCCCCCGACGGTGCTGGTTGGAATTTGAAGGCCGCAACCATTTTATTCCATGAATTATTGAGGTTTTTTGGGCAACAAAGATGGCGTCACTTTTTGGTAGAAAGCTCCTAATTGCCCAGGTTTTGGGATTTGGCCATGTCCCCACACAGAAAAGGTCTTCAGGGAAGTCTAGTCTAGAACGCTGCACCGTCAAATCGCACTTTTGTTTTCGACCCCAAAAATCAAAATGGCGACAGGGTACTACCTGTCAAATATTCCCAAAATTCGACCCCCGGTAACATGGCGATTTTCGGCGATCACTTTTTGCGGACACCTCCCCCGACGGTGCTGGTTGGAGTTTGAAGGCCGAAACCATTTTATTCCATGAATTATTGAGGTTTTTTGGGCAACAAAGATGGCGTCACTTTTTGGTAGAAAGCTCCTAATTGCCCAGGTTTTGGGATTTGGCCATGTCCCCACACAGAAAAGGTATTCAGGGAAGTCTAGTCTAGAACGCTGCACCGTCAAATCGCACTTTTGTTTTCGACCCCAAAAATCAAAATGGCGACAGGGTACTACCTGTCAAATATTCCCAAAATTCGACCCCCGGTAACATGGCGATTTTCGGCGATCACTTTTTGCGGACACCTCCCCCGACGGTGCTGGTTGGAATTTGAAGGCCGCAACCATTTTATTCCATGAATTATTGAGGTTTTTTGGGCAACAAAGATGGCGTCACTTTTTGGTAGAAAGCTCCTAATTGCCCAGGTTTTGGGATTTGGCCATGTCCCCACACAGAAAAGGTCTTCAGGGAAGTCTAGTCTAGAACGCTGCACCGTCAAATCGCACTTTTGTTTTCGACCCCAAAAATCAAAATGGCGACAGGGTACTACCTGTCAAATATTCCCAAAATTCGACCCCCGGTAACATGGCGATTTTCGGCGATCACTTTTCGCGGACACCTCCCCCGACGGTGCTGGTTGGAATTTGAAGGCCGCAACCATTTTATTCCATGAATTATTGAGGTTTTTTGGGCAACAAAGATGGCGTCACTTTTTGGTAGAAAGCTCCTAATTGCCCAGGTTTTGGGATTTGGCCATGTCCCCACACAGAAAAGGTCTTCAGGGAAGTCTAGTCTAGAACGCTGCACCGTCAAATCGCACTTTTGTTTTCGACCCCAAAAATCAAAATGGCGACAGGGTACTACCTGTCAAATATTCCCAAAATTCGACCCCCGGTAACATGGCGATTTTCGGCGATCACTTTTTGCGGACACCTCCCCCGACGGTGCTGGTTGGAGTTTGAAGGCCGAAACCATTTTATTCCATGAATTATTGAGGTTTTTTGGGCAACAAAGATGGCGTCACTTTTTGGTAGAAAGCTCCTAATTGCCCAGGTTTTGGGATTTGGCCATGTCCCCACACAGAAAAGGTATTCAGGGAAGTCTAGTCTAGAACGCTGCACCGTCAAATCGCACTTTTGTTTTCGACCCCAAAAATCAAAATGGCGACAGGGTACTACCTGTCAAATATTCCCAAAATTCGACCCCCGGTAACATGGCGATTTTCGGCGATCACTTTTTGCGGACACCTCCCCCGACGGTGCTGGTTGGAATTTGAAGGCCGCAACCATTTTAATCCATGAATTATTGAGGTTTTTTGGGCAACAAAGATGGCGTCACTTTTTGGTAGAAAGCTCCTAATTGCCTAGGTTTTGGGATTTGACCATGTCCCCACACAGAAAAGGTCTTCAGGGAAGTCTAGTCTAGAACGCTGCACCGTCAAATCGCACTTTTGTTTTCGACCCCAAAAATCAAAATGGCGACAGGGTACTACCTGTCAAATATTCCCAAAATTCGACCCCCGGTAACATGGCGATTTTCGGCGATCACTTTTCGCGGACACCTCCCCCGACGGTGCTGGTTGGAATTTGAAGGCCGCAACCATTTTATTCCATGAATTATTGAGGTTTTTTGGGCAACAAAGATGGCGTCACTTTTTGGTAGAAAGCTCCTAATTGCCCAGGTTTTGGGATTTGGCCATGTCCCCACACAGAAAAGGTCTTCAGGGAAGTCTAGTCTTAGAACGCTGCACCGTCAAATCGCACTTTTGTTTTCGACCCCAAAAATCAAAATGGCGACAGGGTACTACCTGTCAAATATTCCCAAAATTCGACCCCCGGTAACATGGCGATTTTCGGCGATCACTTTTTGCGGACACCTCCCCCGACGGTGCTGGTTGGAATTTGAAGGCCGCAACCATTTTATTCCATGAATTATTGAGGTTTTTTGGGCAACAAAGATGGCGTCACTTTTTGGTAGAAAGCTCCTAATTGCCCAGGTTTTGGGATTTGACCATGTCCCCACACAGAAAAGGTCTTCAGGGAAGTCTAGTCTAGAACGCTGCACCGTCAAATCGCACTTTTGTTTTCGACCCCAAAAATCAAAATGGCGACAGGGTACTACCTGTCAAATATTCCCAAAATTCGACCCCCGGTAACATGGCGATTTTCGGCGATCACTTTTCGCGGACACCTCCCCCGACGGTGCTGGTTGGAATTTGAAGGCCGCAACCATTTTATTCCATGAATTATTGAGGTTTTTGGGGCAACAAAGATGGCGTCACTTTTTGGTAGAAAGCTCCTAATTGCCCAGGTTTTGGGATTTGGCCATGTCCCCACACAGAAAAGGTCTTCAGGGAAGTCTAGTCTCGAACGCTGCACCGTCAAATCGCACTTTTGTTTTCGACCCCAAAAATCAAAATGGCGACAGGGTACTACCTGTCAAATATTCCCAAAATTCGACCCCCGGTAACATGACGATTTTCGGCGATCACTTTTCGCGGACACCTCCCCCGACGGTGCTGGTTGGAATTTGAAGGCCGCAACCATTTTATTCCATGAGTTATTGAGGTTTTTTGGGCAACAAAGATGGCGTCACTTTTTGGTAGAAAGCTCCTAATTGCCCAGGTTTTGGGATTTGGCCATGTCCCCACACAGAAAAGGTCTTCAGGGAAATCTAGTCTAGAACGCTGCACCGTCAAATCGCACTTTTGTTTTCGACCCCAAAAATCAAAATGGCGACAGGGTACTACCTGTCAAATATTCCCAAAATTCGACCCCCGGTAACATGGCGATTTTCGGCGATCACTTTTCGCGGACACCTCCCCCGACGGTGCTGGTTGGAATTTGAAGGCCGCAACCATTTTATTCCATGAATTATTGAGGTTTTTTGGGCAACAAAGATGGCGTCACTTTTTGGTAGAAAGCTCCTAATTGCCCAGGTTTTGGGATTTGGCCATGTCCCCACACAGAAAAGGTCTTCAGGGAAGTCTAGTCTAGAACGCTGCACCGTCAAATCGCACTTTTGTTTTCGACCCCAAAAATCAAAATGGCGACAGGGTACTACCTGTCAAATATTCCCAAAATTCGACCCCCGGTAACATGGCGATTTTCGGCGATCACTTTTCGCGGACACCTCCCCCGACGGTGCTGGTTGGAATTTGAAGGCCGCAACCATTTTATTCCATGAATTATTGAGGTTTTTTGGGCAACAAAGATGGCGTCACTTTTTGGTAGAAAGCTCCTAATTGCCCAGGTTTTGGGATTTGGCCATGTCCCCACACAGAAAAGGTCTTCAGGGAAGTCTAGTCTAGAACGCTGCACCGTCAAATCGCACTTTTGTTTTCGACCCCAAAAATCAAAATGGCGACAGGGTACTACCTGTCAAATATTCCCCAAATTCGACCCCCGGTAACATGGCGATTTTCGGCGATCACTTTTTGCGGACACCTCCCCCGACGGTGCTGGTTCGAATTTGAAGGCCGCAACCATTTTATTCCATGAATTATTGAGGTTTTTGGGGCAACAAAGATGGCGTCACTTTTTGGTAGAAAGCTCCTAATTGCCCAGGTTTTGGGATTTGGCCATGTCCCCACACAGAAAAGGTCTTCAGGGAAGTCTAGTCTAGAACGCTGCACCGTCAAATCGCACTTTTGTTTTCGACCCCAAAAATCAAAATGGCGACAGGGTACTACCTGTCAAACATTCCCGAAATTCGACCCCCGGTAACATGGCGATTTTCGGCGATCACTTTTTGCGGACACCTCCCCCGACGGTGCTGGTTCGAATTTGAAGGCCGCAACCATTTTATTCCATGAATTATTGAGGTTTTTGGGGCAACAAAGATGGCGTCACTTTTTGGTAGAAAGCTCCTAATGGCCCAGGTTTTGGGATTTGGCCATGTCCCCACACAGAAAAGGTCTTCAGGGAAGTCTAGTCTAGAACGCTGCACCGTCAAATCGCACTTTTGTTTTCGACCCCAAAAATCAAAATGGCGACAGGGTACTACCTGTCAAATATTCCCGAAATTCGACTTCGGTAACATGGCGATTTTCGGCGATCACTTTTTGCGGACACCTCCCCCGACGGTGCTGGTTCGAATTTGAAGGCCGCAACCATTTTATTCCATGAATTATTGAGGTTTTTTGGGGCAACAAAGATGGCGTCACTTTTTGGTAGAAAGCTCCTAATTGCCCAGGTTTTGGGATTTGGCCATGTCCCCACACAGAAAAGGTCTTCAGGGAAGTCTAGTCTAGAACGCTGCACCGTCAAATCGCACTTTTGTTTTCGACCCCAAAAATCAAAATGGCGACAGAGTACTACCTGTCAAATATTCCCGAAATTCGACCCCCGGTAACATGGCGATTTTCGGCGATCACTTTTTGCGGACACCTCCCCCGACGGTGCTGGTTCGAATTTGAAGGCCGCAACCATTTTATTCCATGAATTATTGAGGTTTTTGGGGCAACAAAGATGGCGTCACTTTTTGGTAGAAAGCTCCTAATTGCCCAGGTTTTGGGATTTGGCCATGTCCCCACACAGAAAAGGTCTTCAGGGAAGTCTAGTCTAGAACGCTGCACCGTCAATTCGCACTTTTGTTTTCGACCCCAAAAATCAAAATGGCGACAGGGTACTACCTGTCAAATATTCCCGAAATTTGACCCCCGGTAACATGGCGATTTTCGGCGATCACTTTTTGCGGACACCTCCCCCGACGGTGCTGGTTCGAATTTGAAGGCCGCAACCATTTTATTCCATGAATTATTGAGGTTTTTGGGGCAACAAAGATGGCGTCACTTTTTGGTAGAAAGCTCCTAATTGCCCAGGTTTTGGGATTTGGCCATGTCCCCACACAGAAAAGGTCTTCAGGGAAGTCTAGTCTAGAACGCTGCACCGTCAAATCACACTTTTGTTTTCGACCCCAAAAATCAAAATGGCGACAGGGTACTACCTGTCAAATATTCCCGAAATTCGACCCCCGGTAACATGGCGATTTTCGGCGATCACTTTTTGCGGACACCTCCCCCGACGGTGCTGGTTCGAATTTGAAGGCCGCAACCATTTTATTCCATGAATTATTGAGGTTTTTGGGGCAACAAAGATGGCGTCACTTTTTGGTAGAAAGCTCCTAATTGCCCAGGTTTGGGGATTTGGCCATGTCCCCACACAGAAAAGGTCTTCAGGGAAGTCTAGTATAGAACGCTGCACCGTCAAATCGCACTTTTGTTTTCGACCCCAAAAATCAAAATGGCGACAGGGTACTACCTGTCAAATATTCCCGAAATTCGACCCCCGGTAACATGGCGATTTTCGGCGATCACTTTTTGCGGACACCTCCCCCGACGGTGCTGGTTCGAATTTGAAGGCCGCAACCATTTTATTCCATGAATTATTGAGGTTTTTGGGGCAACAAAGATGGCGTCACTTTTTGGTAGAAAGCTCCTAATTGCCCAGGTTTTGGGATTTGGCCATGTCCCCACACAGAAAAGGTCTTCAGGGAAGTCTAGTCTAGAACGCTGCACCGTCAAATCGCACTTTTGTTTTCGACCCCAAAAATCAAAATGGCGACAGAGTACTACCTGTCAAATATTCCCGAAATTCGACCGCCGGTAACATGGCGATTTTCGGCGATCACTTTTTGCGGACACCTCCCCCGACGGTGCTGGTTCGAATTTGAAGGCCGCAACCATTTTATTCCATGAATTATTGAGGTTTTTGGGGCAACAAAGATGGCGTCACTTTTTGGTAGAAAGCTCCTAATTGCCCAGGTTTTGGGATTTGGCCATGTCCCCACACAGAAAAGGTCTTCAGGGAAGTCTAGTCTAGAACGCTGCACCGTCAAATCGCACTTTTGTTTTCGACCCCAAAAATCAAAATGGCGACAGGGTACTACCTGTCAAATATTCCCGAAATTTGACCCCCGGTAACATGGCGATTTTCGGCGATCACTTTTTGCGGACACCTCCCCCGACGGTGCTGGTTCGAATTTGAAGGCCGCAACCATTTTATTCCATGAATTATTGAGGTTTTTGGGGCAACAAAGATGGCGTCACTTTTTGGTAGAAAGCTCCTAATTGCCCAGGTTTTGGGATTTGGCCATGTCCCCACACAGAAAAGGTCTTCAGGGAAGTCTAGTCTAGAACGCTGCACCGTCAAATCACACTTTTGTTTTCGACCCCAAAAATCAAAATGGCGACAGGGTACTACCTGTCAAATATTCCCGAAATTCGACCCCCGGTAACATGGCGATTTTCGGCGATCACTTTTTGCGGACACCTCCCCCGACGGTGCTGGTTCGAATTTGAAGGCCGCAACCATTTTATTCCATGAATTATTGAGGTTTTTGGGGCAACAAAGATGGCGTCACTTTTTGGTAGAAAGCTCCTAATTGCCCAGGTTTGGGGATTTGGCCATGTCCCCACACAGAAAAGGTCTTCAGGGAAGTTTAGTATAGAACGCTGCACCGTCAAATCGCACTTTTGTTTTCGACCCCAAAAATCAAAATGGCGACAGGGTACTACCTGTCAAATATTCCCGAAATTCGACCCCCGGTAACATGGCGATTTTCGGCGATCACTTTTTGCGGACACCTCCCCCGACGGTGCTGGTTCGAATTTGAAGGCCGCAACCATTTTATTCCATGAATTATTGAGGTTTTGGGGGCAACAAAGATGGCGTCACTTTTTGGTAGAAAGCTCCTAATTGCCCAGGTTTTGGGATTTGGCCATGTCCCCACACAGAAAAGGTCTTCAGGGAAGTCTAGTCTAGAACGCTGCACCGTCAAATCGCACTTTTGTTTTCGACCCCAAAAATCAAAATGGCGACAGGGTACTACCTGTCAAATATTCCCGAAATTCGACCCCCGGTAACATGGCGATTTTCGGCGATCACTTTTTGCGGACACCTCCCCCGACGGTGCTGGTTCGAATTTGAAGGCCGCAACCATTTTATTCCATGAATTATTGAGGTTTTTGGGGCAACAAAGATGGCGTCACTTTTTGGTAGAAAGCTCCTAATTGCCCAGGTTTTGGGATTTGGCCATGTCCCCACACAGAAAAGGTCTTCAGGGAAGTCTAGTCTAGAACGCTGCACCGTCAAATCGCACTTTTGTTTTCGACCCCAAAAATCAAAATGGCGACAGGGTACTACCTGTCAAATATTCCCGAAATTCGACCCCCGGTAACATGGCGATTTTCGGCGATCACTTTTTGCGGACACCTCCCCCGACGGTGCTGGTTCGAATTTGAAGGCCGCAACCATTTTATTCCATGAATTATTGAGGTTTTGGGGGCAACAAAGATGGCGTCACTTTTTGGTAGAAAGCTCCTAATTGCCCAGGTTTTGGGATTTGGCCATGTCTCCACACAGAAAAGGTCTTCAGGGAAGTCTAGTCTAGAACGCTGCACCGTCAAATCGCACTTTTGTTTTCGACCCCAAAAATCAAAATGGCGACAGGGTACTACCTGTCAAATGTTCCCGAAATTCGACCCCCGGTAACATGGCGATTTTCGGCGATCACTTTTTGCGGACACCTCCCCCGACGGTGCTGGTTCGAATTTGAAGGCCGCAACCATTTTATTCCATGAATTATTGAGGTTTTTTGGGGCAACAAAGATGGCGTCACTTTTTGGTAGAAAGCTCCTAATTGCCCAGGTTTTGGGATTTGGCCATGTCCCCACACAGAAAAGGTCTTCAGGGAAGTCTAGTCTAGAACGCTGCACCGTCAAATCGCACTTTTGTTTTCGACCCCAAAAATCAAAATGGCGACAGGGTACTACCTGTCAAATATTCCCGAAATTCGACCCCCGGTTACATGGCGATTTTTGGCGATCACTTTTTGCGGACACCTCCCCCGACGGTGCTGGTTCGAATTTGAAGGCCGCAACCATTTTATTCCATGAATTATTGAGGTTTTTGGGGCAACAAAGATGGCGTCACTTTTTGGTAGAAAGCTCCTAATTGCCCAGGTTTTGGGATTTGGCCATGTCCCCACACAGAAAAGGTCTTCAGGGAAGTCTAGTCTAGAACGCTGCACCGTCAAATCGCACTTTTGTTTTCGACCCCAAAAATCAAAATGGCGACAGGGTACTACCTGTCAAATATTCCCGAAATTCGACCCCCGGTAACATGGCGATTTTCGGCGATCACTTTTTGCGGACACCTCCCCCGACGGTGCTGGTTCGAATTTGAAGGCCGCAACCATTTTATTCCATGAAATATTGAGGTTTTTTGGGGCAACAAAGATGGCGTCACTTTTTGGTAGAAAGCTCCTAATTGCCCAGGTTTTGGAATTTGGCCATGTCCCCACACAGAAAAGGTCTTCAGGGAAGTCTAGTCTAGAACGCTGCACCGTCAAATCGCACTTTTGTTTTCGACCCCAAAAATCAAAATGGCGACAGGGTACTACCTGTCAAATATTCCCGAAATTCGACCCCCGGTAACATGGCGATTTTCGGCGATCACTTTTTGCGGACACCTCCCCCGACGGTGATGGTTCGAATTTGAAGGCCGCAACCATTTTATTCCATGAATTATTGAGGTTTTTGGGGCAACAAAGATGGCGTCACTTTTTGGTAGAAAGCTCCTAATTGCCCAGGTTTTGGGATTTGGCCATGTCCCCACACAGAAAAGGTCTTCAGGGAAGTCTAGTCTAGAACGCTGCACCGTCAAATCGCACTTTTGTTTTCGACCCCAAAAATCAAAATGGCGACAGGGTACTACCTGTCAAATATTCCCGAAATTCGAGCCCCGGTAACATGGCGATTTTCGGCGATCACTTTTTGCGGACACCTCCCCCGACGGTGCTGGTTGGAATTTGAAGGCCGCAACCATTTTATTCCATGAATTATTGAGGTTTTTGGGGCAACAAAGATGGCGTCACTTTTTGGTAGAAAGCTCCTAATTGCCCAGGTTTTGGGATTTGGCCATGTCCCCACACAGAAAAGGTCTTCAGGGAAGTCTAGTCTAGAACGCTGCACCGTCAAATCGCACTTTTGTTTTCGACCCCAAAAATCAAAATGGCGACAGGGTACTACCTGTCAAATATTCCCGAAATTCGAGCCCCGGTAACATTTCGATTTTCGGCGATCACTTTTTGCGGACACCTCCCCCGACGGTGCTGGTTGGAATTTGAAGGCCGCAACCATTTTATTCCATGAATTATTGAGGTTTTTGGGGCAACAAAGATGGCGTCACTTTTTGGTAGAAAGCTCCTAATTGCCCAGGTTTTGGGATTTGGCCATGTCCCCACACAGAAAAGGTCTTCAGGGAAGTCTAGTCTAGAACGCTGCACCGTCAAATCGCACTTTCGTTTTCGACCCCAAAAATCAAAATGGCGACAGGGTACTACCTGTCAAATATTCCCGAAATTCGACCCCCGGTAACATGGCGATTTTCGGCGATCACTTTTTGCGGACACCTCCCCCGACGGTGCTGGTTCGAATTTGAAGGCCGCAACCATTTTATTCCATGAATTATTGAGGTTTTTTGGGGCAACAAAGATGGCGTCACTTTTTGGTAGAAAGCTCCTAATTGCCCAGGTTTTGGAATTTGGCCATGTCCCCACACAGAAAAGGTCTTCAGGGAAGTCTAGTCTAGAACGCTGCACCGTCAAATCGCAATTTTGTTTTCGACCCCAAAAATCAAAATGGCGACAGGGTACTACCTGTCAAATATTCCCGAAATTCGACCCCCGGTAACATGGCGATTTTCGGCGATCACTTTTTGCGGACACCTCCCCCGACGGTGCTGGTTCGAATTTGAAGGCCGCAACCATTTTATTCCATGAATTATTGAGGTTTTTGGGGCAACAAAGATGGCGTCACTTTTTGGTAGAAAGCTCCTAATTGCCCAGGTTTTGGGATTTGGCCATGTCCCCACACAGAAAAGGTCTTCAGGGAAGTCTAGTCTAGAACGCTGCACCGTCAAATCGCACTTTTGTTTTCGACCCCAAAAATCAAAATGGCGACAGGGTACTACCTGTCAAATATTCCCGAAATTCGAGCCCGGTAACATGGCGATTTTCGGCGATCACTTTTTGCGGACACCTCCCCCGACGGTGCTGGTTGGAATTTGAAGGCCGCAACCATTTTATTCCATGAATTATTGAGGTTTTTGGGGCAACAAAGATGGCGTCACTTTTTGGTAGAAAGCTCCTAATTGCCCAGGTTTTGGGATTTGGCCATGTCCCCACACAGAAAAGGTCTTCAGGGAAGTCTAGTCTAGAACGCTGCACCGTCAAATCGCACTTTTGTTTTCGACCCCAAAAATCAAAATGGCGACAGGGTACTACCTGTCAAATATTCCCGAAATTCGACCCCCGGTAACATGGCGATTTTCGGCGATCACTTTTTGCGGACACCTCCCCCGACGGTGCTGGTTCGAATTTGAAGGCCGCAACCATTTTATTCCATGAATTATTGAGGTTTTTGGGGCAACAAAGATGGCGTCACTTTTTGGTAAAAAGCTCCTAATTGCCCAGGTTTTGGGATTTGGCCATGTCCCCACACAGAAAAGGTCTTAAGGGAAGTCTAGTCTAGAACGCTGCACCGTCAAATCGCACTTTTGTTTTCGACCCCAAAAATCAAAATGGCGACAGGGTACTACCTGTCAAATATTCCCGAAATTCGACCCCCGGTAACATGGCGATTTTCGGCGATCACTTTTTGCGGACACCTCCCCCGACGGTGCTGGTTCGAATTTGAAGGCCGCAACCATTTTATTCCATGAATTATTGAGGTTTTTGGGGCAAGAAAGATGGCGTCACTTTTTGGTAGAAAGCTCCTAATTGCCCAGGTTTTGGGATTTGGCCATGTCCCCACACAGAAAAGGTCTTCAGGGAAGTCTAGTCTAGAACGCTGCACCGTCAAATCGCACTTTTGTTGTCGACCCCAAAAATCAAAATGGCGACAGGGTACTACCTGTCAAATATTCCCGAAATTCGACCCCCGGTAACATGGCGATTTTCGGCGATCACTTTTTGCGGACACCTCCCCCGACGGTGCTGGTTCGAATTTGAAGGCCGCAACCATTTTATTCCATGAATTATTGAGGTTTTTGGGGGCAACAAAGATGGCGTCACTTTTTGGTAGAAAGCTCCTAATTGCCCAGGTTTTGGGATTTGGCCATGTCCCCACACAGAAAAGGTCTTCAGGGAAGTCTAGTCTAGAACGCTGCACCGTCAAATCGCACTTTTGTTTTCGACCCCAAAAATCAAAATGGCGACAGGGTACTACCTGTCAAATATTCCCGAAATTCGACCCCCGGTAACATGGCGATTTTCGGCGATCACTTTTTGCGGACACCTCCCCCGACGGTGCTGGTTCGAATTTGAAGGCCGCAACCATTTTATTCCATGAATTATTGAGGTTTTGGGGGCAACAAAGATGGCGTCACTTTTTGGTAGAAAGCTCCTAATTGCCCAGGTTTTGGGATTTGGCCATGTCCCCACACAGAAAAGGTCTTCAGGCAAGTCTAGTCTAGAACGCTGCACCGTCAAATCGCACTTTTGTTTTCGACCCCAAAAATCAAAATGGCGACAGGGTACTACCCCCGGTAACATGGCGATTTTCGGCGATCACTTTTTGCGGACACCTCCCCCGACGGTGCTGGTTGGAATTTGAAGGCCGCAACCATTTTATTCCATGAATTATTGAGGTTTTTGGGGCAACAAAGATGGCGTCACTTTTTGGTAGAAAGCTCCTAATTGCCCAGGTTTTGGGATTTGGCCATGTCCCCACACAGAAAAGGTCTTCAGGGAAGTCTAGTCTAGAACGCTGCACCGTCAAATCGCACTTTTGTTTTCGACCCCAAAAATCAAAATGGCGACAGGGTACTACCTGTCAAATATTCCCGAAATTCGACTCCCGGTAACATGGCGATTTTCGGCGATCACTTTTTGCGGACACCTCCCCGACGGTGCTGGTTCGAATTTGAAGGCCGCAACCATTTTATTCCATGAATTATTGAGGTTTTTGGGGCAACAAAGATGGCGTCACTTTTTGGTAGAAAGCTCCTAATTGCCCAGGTTTTGGGATTTGGCCATGTCCCCACACAGAAAAGGTCTTCAGGGAAGTCTAGTCTAGAATGCTGCACCGTCAAATCGCACTTTTGTTTTCGACCCCAAAAATCAAAATGGCGACAGGGTACTACCTGTCAAATATTCCCGAAATTCGACCCCCGGTAACATGGCGATTTTCGGCGATCACTTTTTGCGGACACCTCCCCCGACGGTGCTGGTTCGAATTTGAAGGCCGCAACCATTTTATTCCATGAATTATTGAGGTTTTTGGGGCAACAAAGATGGCGTCACTTTTTGGTAGAAAGCTCCTAATTGCCCAGGTTTTGGGATTTGGCCATGTCCCCACACAGAAAAGGTCTTCAGGGAAGTCTAGTCTAGAACGCTGCACCGTCAAATCGCACTTTTGTTTTCGACCCCAAAAATCAAAATGGCGACAGGGTACTACCTGTTAAATTTTCCCGAAATTCGACCCCCGGTAACATGGCGATTTTCGGCGATCACTTTTTGCGGACACCTCCCCCGACGGTGCTGGTTCGAATTTGAAGGCCGCAACCATTTTATTCCATGAATTATTGAGGTTTTTGGGGCAACAAAGATGGCGTCACTTTTTGGTAGAAAGCTCCTAATTGCCCAGGTTTTGGGATTTGGCCATGTCCCCACACAGAAAAGGTCTTCAGGCAAGTCTAGTCTAGAACGCTGCACCGTCAAATCGCACTTTTGTTTTCGACCCCAAAAATCAAAATGGCGACAGGGTACTACCTGTCAAATATTCCCGAAATTCGACCCCCGGTAACATGGCGATTTTCGGCGATCACTTTTTGCGGACACCTCCCCCGACGGTGCTGGTTCGAATTTGAAGGCCGCAACCATTTTATTCCATGAATTATTGAGGTTTTGGGGGCAACAAAGATGGCGTCACTTTTTGGTAGAAAGCTCCTAATTGCCCAGGTTTTGGGATTTGGCCATGTCCCCACACAGAAAAGGTCTTCAGGGAAGTCTAGTCTAGAACGCTGCACCGTCAAATCGCACTTTTGTTTTCGACCCCAAAAATCAAAATGGCGACAGGGTACTACCTGTCAAATATTCCCGAAATTCGACCCCCGGTAACATGGCGATTTTCGGCGATCACTTTTTGCGGACACCTCCCCCGACGGTGCTGGTTCGAAATTGAAGGCCGCAACCATTTTATTCCATGAATTATTGAGGTTTTTGGGGCAACAAAGATGGCGTCACTTTTTGGTAGAAAGCTCCTAATTGCCCAGGTTTTGGGATTTGGCCATGTCCCCACACAGAAAAGGTCTTCAGGCAAGTCTAGTCTAGAAGGCTGCACCGACAAATCGCACTTTGGTTTTCGACCCCAAAAATCAAAAAGGCGACAGGGTACTACCTGTCAAATATTCCCGAAATTCGACTCCCGGTAACATGGCGATTTTCGGCGATCACTTTTTGCGGACACCTCCCCCGACGGTGCTGGTTCGAATTTGAAGGCCGCAACCATTTTATTCCATGAATTATTGAGGTTTTGGGGGCAACAAAGATGGCGTCACTTTTTGGTAGAAAGCTCCTAATTGCCCAGGTTTTGGGATTTGGCCATGTCCCCACACAGAAAAGGTCTTCAGGGAAGTCTAGTCTAGAACGCTGCACCGTCAAATCGCACTTTTGTTTTCGACCCCAAAAATCAAAATGGCGACAGGGTACTACCTGTCAAATTTTCCCGAAATTCGACCCCCGGTAACATGGCGATTTTCGGCGATCACTTTTTGCGGACACCTCCCCCGACGGTGCTGGTTCGAATTTGAAGGCCGCAACCATTTTATTCCATGAATTATTGAGGTTTTTTGGGGCAACAAAGATGGCGTCACTTTTTGCTAGAAAGCTCCTAATTGCCCAGGTTTTGGGATTTGGCCATGTCCCCACACAGAAAAGGTCTTCAGGGAAGTCTAGTCTAGAACGCTGCACCGTCAAATCGCACTTTTGTTTTCGACCCCAAAAATCAAAATGGCGACAGGGTACTACCTGTCAAATATTCCCGAAATTCGACCCCCGGTAACATGGCGATTTTCGGCGATCACTTTTTGCGGACACCTCCCCCGACGGTGCTGGTTCGAATTTGAAGGCCGCAACCATTTTATTCCATGAATTATTGAGGTTTTGGGGGCAACAAAGATGGCGTCACTTTTTGGTAGAAAGCTCCTAATTGCCCAGGTTTTGGGATTTGGCCATGTCCCCACACAGAAAAGGTCTTCAGGGAAGTCTAGTCTAGAACGCTGCAACGTCAAATCGCACTTTTGTTTTCGACCCCAAAAATCAAAATGGCGACAGGGTACTACCTGTCAAATATTCCCGAAATTCGACCCCCGGTAACATGGCGATTTTCGGCGATCACTTTTTGCGGACACCTCCCCCGACGGTGCTGGTTCGAATTTGAAGGCCGCAACCATTTTATTCCATGAATTATTGAGGTTTTGGGGGCAACAAAGATGGCGTCACTTTTTGGTAGAAAGCTCCTAATTGCCCAGGTTTTGGGATTTGGCCATGTCCCCACACAGAAAAGGTCTTCAGGGAAGTCTAGTCTAGAACGCTGCACCGTCAAATCGCACTTTTGTTTTCGACCCCAAAAATCAAAATGGCGACAGGGTACTACCTGTCAAATATTCCCGAAATTCGACCCCCGGTAACATGGCGATTTTCGGCGATCACTTTTTGCGGACACCTCCCCCGACGGTGCTGGTTCGAATTTGAAGGCCGCAACCATTTTATTCCATGAATTATTGAGGTTTTGGGGGCAACAAACATGGCGTCACTTTTTGCTAGAAAGCTCCTAATTGCCCAGGTTTTGGGATTTGGCCATGTCCCCACACAGAAAAGGTCTTCAGGGAAGTCTAGTCTAGAACGCTGCACCGTCAAATCGCACTTTTGTTTTCGACCCCAAAAAACAAAATGGCGACAGGGTACTACCTGTCAAATATTCCCGAAATTCGACCCCCGGTAACATGGCGATTTTCGGCGATCACTTTTTGCGGACACCTCCCCCGACGGTGCTGGTTCGAATTTGAAGGCCGCAACCATTTTATTCCATGAATTATTGAGGTTTTGGGGGCAACAAAGATGGCGTCACTTTTTGGTAGAAAGCTCCTAATTGCCCAGGTTTTGGGATTTGGCCATGTCCCCACACAGAAAAGGTCTTCAGGGAAGTCTAGTCTAGAACGCTGCACCGTCAAATCGCACTTTTGTTTTCGACCCCAAAAAACAAAATGGCGACAGGGTACTACCTGTCAAATATTCCCGAAATTCGACCCCCGGTAACATGGCGATTTTCGGCGATCACTTTTTGCGGACACCTCCCCCGACGGTGCTGGTTCGAATTTGAAGGCCGCAACCATTTTATTCCATGAATTATTGAGGTTTTGGGGGCAACAAAGATGGCGTCACTTTTTGGTAGAAAGCTCGTAATTGCCCAGGTTTTGGGATTTGGCCATGTCCCCACACAGAAAAGGTCTTCAGGGAAGTCTAGTCTAGAACGCTGCACCGTCAAATCGCACTTTTGTTTTCGACCCCAAAAAACAAAATGGCGACAGGGTACTACCTGTCAAATATTCCCGAAATTCGACCCCCGGTAACATGGCGATTTTCGGCGATCACTTTTTGCGGACACCTCCCCCGACGGTGCTGGTTCGAATTTGAAGGCCGCAACCATTTTATTCCATGAATTATTGAGGTTTTGGGGGCAACAAAGATGGCGTCACTTTTTGGTAGAAAGCTCCTAATTGCCCAGGTTTTGGGATTTGGCCATGTCCCCACACAGAAAAGGTCTTCAGGGAAGTCTAGTCTAGAACGCTGCACCGTCAAATCGCACTTTTGTTTTCGACCCCAAAAATCAAAATGGCGACAGGGTACTACCTGTCAAATATTCCCGAAATTCGACCCCCGGTAACATGGCGATTTTCGGCGATCACTTTTTGCGGACACCTCCCCCGACGGTGCTGGTTCGAATTTGAAGGCCGCAACCATTTTATTCCATGAATTATTGAGGTTTTGGGGGCAACAAACATGGCGTCACTTTTTGCTAGAAAGCTCCTAATTGCCCAGGTTTTGGGATTTGGCCATGTCCCCACACAGAAAAGGTCTTCAGGGAAGTCTAGTCTAGAACACTGCACCGTCAAATCGCACTTTTGTTTTCGACCCCAAAAAACAAAATGGCGACAGGGTACTACCTGTCAAATATTCCCGAAATTCGACCCCCGGTAACATGGCGATTTTCGGCGATCACTTTTTGCGGACACCTCCCCCGACGGTGCTGGTTCGAATTTGAAGGCCGCAACCATTTTATTCCATGAATTATTGAGGTTTTGGGGGCAACAAAGATGGCGTCACTTTTTGGTAGAAAGCTCCTAATTGCCCAGGTTTTGGGATTTGGCCATGTCCCCACACAGAAAAGGTCTTCAGGGAAGTCTAGTCTAGAACGCTGCACCGTCAAATCGCACTTTTGTTTTCGACCCCAAAAATCAAAATGGCGACAGGGTACTACCTGTCAAATATTCCCGAAATTCGACCCCCGGTAACATGGCGATTTTCGGCGATCACTTTTTGCGGACACCTCCCCCGACGGTGCTGGTTGGAATTTGAAGGCCGCAACCATTTTATTCCATGAATTATTGAGGTTTTGGGGGCAACAAAGATGGCGTCACTTTTTGGTAGAAAGCTCCTAATTGCCCAGGTTTTGGGATTTGGCCATGTCCCCACACAGAAAAGGTCTTCAGGGAAGTCTAGTCTAGAACGCTGCACCGTCAAATCGCACTTTTGTTTTCGACCCCAAAAATCAAAATGGCGACAGGGTACTACCTGTCAAATATTCCCGAAATTCGACCCCCGGTAACATGGCGATTTTCGGCGATCACTTTTTGCGGACACCTCCCCCGACGGTGCTGGTTGGAATTTGAAGGCCGCAACCATTTTATTCCATGAATTATTGAGGTTTTTGGGGCAAGAAAGATGGCGTCACTTTTTGGTAGAAAGCTCCTAATTGCCCAGGTTTTGGGATTTGGCCATGTCCCCACACAGAAAAGGTCTTCAGGGAAGTCTAGTCTAGAACGCTGCACCGTCAAATCGCACTTTTGTTTTCGACCCCAAAAATCAAAATGGCGACAGGGTACTACCTGTCAAATATTCCCGAAATTCGACCCCCGGTAACATGGCGATTTTCGGCGATCACTTTTTGCGGACACCTCCCCCGACGGTGCTGGTTCGAATTTGAAGGCCGCAACCATTTTATTCCATGAATTATTGAGGTTTTGGGGGCAACAAAGATGGCGTCACTTTTTGGTAGAAAGCTCCTAATTGCCCAGGTTTTGGGATTTGGCCATGTCCCCACACAGAAAAGGTCTTCAGGGAAGTCTAGTCTAGAACGCTGCACCGTCAAATCGCACTTTTGTTTTCGACCCCAAAAATCAAAATGGCGACAGGGTACTACCTGTCAAATTTTCCCGAAATTCGACCCCCGGTAACATGGCGATTTTCGGCGATCACTTTTTGCGGACACCTCCCCCGACGGTGCTGGTTCGAATTTGAAGGCCGCAACCATTTTATTCCATGAATTATTGAGGTTTTTTGGGGCAACAAAGATGGCGTCACTTTTTGCTAGAAAGCTCCTAATTGCCCAGGTTTTGGGATTTGGCCATGTCCCCACACAGAAAAGGTCTTCAGGGAAGTCTAGTCTAGAACGCTGCACCGTCAAATCGCACTTTTGTTTTCGACCCCAAAAATCAAAATGGCGACAGGGTACTACCTGTCAAATATTCCCAAAATTCGACCCCCGGTAACATGGCGATTTTTGGCGATCACTTTTTGCGGACACCTCCCCCGACGGTGCTGGTTCGAATTTGAAGGCCGCAACCATTTTATTCCATGAATTATTGAGGTTTTGGGGGCAACAAAGATGGCGTCACTTTTTGGTAGAAAGCTCCTAATTGCCCAGGTTTTGGGATTTGGCCATGTCCCCACACAGAAAAGGTCTTCAGGGAAGTCTAGTCTAGAACGCTGCACCGTCAAATCGCACTTTTGTTTTCGACCCCAAAAATCAAAATGGCGACAGGGTACTACCTGTCAAATATTCCCGAAATTCGACCCCGGTAACATGGCGATTTTCGGCGATCACTTTTTGCGGACACCTCCCCCGACGGTGCTGGTTCGAATTTGAAGGCCGCAACCATTTTATTCCATGAATTATTGAGGTTTTGGGGGCAACAAAGATGGCGTCACTTTTTGGTAGAAAGCTCCTAATTGCCCAGGTTTTGGGATTTGGCCATGTCCCCACACAGAAAAGGTCTTCAGGGAAGTCTAGTCTAGAACGCTGCACCGTCAAATCGCACTTTTGTTTTCGACCCCAAAAATCAAAATGGCGACAGGGTACTACCTGTCAAATATTCCCGAAATTCGACCCCCGGTAACATGGCGATTTTCGGCGATCACTTTTTGCGGACACCTCCCCCGACGGTGCTGGTTCGAATTTGAAGGCCGCAACCATTTTATTCCATGAATTATTGAGGTTTTGGGGGCAACAAAGATGGCGTCACTTTTTGGTAGAAAGCTCCTAATTGCCCAGGTTTTGGGATTTGGCCATGTCCCCACACAGAAAAGGTCTTCAGGGAAATCTAGTCTAGAACGCTGCACCGTCAAATCGCACTTTTGTTTTCGACCCCAAAAAACAAAATGGCGACAGGGTACTACCTGTCAAATATTCCCGAAATTCGACCCCCGGTAACATGGCGATTTTCGGCGATCACTTTTTGCGGACACCTCCCCCGACGGTGCTGGTTCGAATTTGAAGGCCGCAACCATTTTATTCCATGAATTATTGAGGTTTTGGGGGCAACAAAGATGGCGTCACTTTTTGGTAGAAAGCTCCTAATTGCCCAGGTTTTGGGATTTGGCCATGTCCCCACACAGAAAAGGTCTTCAGGGAAGTCTAATCTAGAACGCTGCACCGTCAAATCGCACTTTTGTTTTCGACCCCAAAAATCAAAATGGCGACAGGGTACTACCTGTCAAATATTCCCGAAATTCGACCCCCGGTAACATGGCGATTTTCGGCGATCACTTTTTGCGGACACCTCCCCCGACGGTGCTGGTTCGAATTTGAAGGCCGCAACCATTTTATTCCATGAATTATTGAGGTTTTGGGGGCAACAAAGATGGCGTCACTTTTTGGTAGAAAGCTCCTAATTGCCCAGGTTTTGGGATTTGGCCATGTCCCCACACAGAAAAGGTCTTCAGGGAAGTCTAGTCTAGAACGCTGCACCGTCAAATCGCACTTTTGTTTTCGACCCCAAAAATCAAAATGGCGACAGGGTACTACCTGTCAAATATTCCCGAAATTCGACCCCCGGTAACATGGCGATTTTCGGCGATCACTTTTTGCGGACACCTCCCCCGACGGTGCTGGTTCGAATTTGAAGGCCGCAACCATTTTATTCCATGAATTATTGAGGTTTTGGGGGCAACAAAGATGGCGTCACTTTTTGGTAGAAAGCTCCTAATTGCCCAGGTTTTGGGATTTGGCCATGTCCCCACACAGAAAAGGTCTTCAGGGAAGTCTAGTCTAGAACGCTGCACCGTCAAATCGCACTTTTGTTTTCGACCCCAAAAATCAAAATGGCGACAGGGTACTACCTGTCAAATATTCCCGAAATTCGACCCCCGGTAACATGGCGATTTTCGGCGATCACTTTTTGCGGACACCTCCCCCGACGGTGCTGGTTCGAATTTGAAGGCCGCAACCATTTTATTCCATGAATTATTGAGGTTTTTGGGGCAACAAAGATGGCGTCACTTTTTGGTAGAAAGCTCCTAATTGCCCAGGTTTTGGGATTTGGCCATGTCCCCACACAGAAAAGGTCTTCAGGGAAATCTAGTCTAGAACGCTGCACCGTCAAATCGCACTTTTGTTTTCGACCCCAAAAAACAAAATGGCGACAGGGTACTACCTGTCAAATATTCCCGAAATTCGACCCCCGGTAACATGGCGATTTTCGGCGATAACTTTTTGCGGACACCTCCCCCGACGGTGCTGGTTCGAATTTGAAGGCCGCAACCATTTTATTCCATGAATTATTGAGGTTTTTGGGGCAACAAAGATGGCGTCACTTTTTGGTAGAAAGCTCCTAATTGCCCAGGTTTTGGGATTTGGCCATGTCCCCACACAGAAAAGGTCTTCAGGGAAATCTAGTCTAGAACGCTGCACCGTCAAATCGCACTTTTGTTTTCGACCCCAAAAAACAAAATGGCGACAGGGTACTACCTGTCAAATATTCCCGAAATTCGACCCCCGGTAACATGGCGATTTTCGGCGATAACTTTTTGCGGACACCTCCCCCGACGGTGCTGGTTCGAATTTGAAGGCCGCAACCATTTTATTCCATGAATTATTGAGGTTTTGGGGGCAACAAAGATGGCGTCACTTTTTGGTAGAAAGCTCCTAATTGCCCAGGTTTTGGGATTTGGCCATGTCCCCACACAGAAAAGGTCTTCAGGGAAGTCTAGTTTAGAACGCTGCACCGTCAAATCGCACTTTTGTTTTCGACCCCAAAAATCAAAATGGCGAAAGGGTACTACCTGTCAAATATTCCCGAAATTCGACCCCCGGTAACATGGCGATTTTCGGCGATCACTTTTTGCGGACACCTCTCCCGACGGTGCTGGTTCGAATTTGAAGGCCGCAACCATTTTATTCCATGAATTATTGAGGTTTTGGGGGCAACAAAGATGGCGTCACTTTTTGGTAGAAAGCTCCTAATTGCCCAGGTTTTGGGATTTGGCCATGTCCCCACACAGAAAAGGTCTTCAGGGAAGTCTAGTCTAGAACGCTGCACCGTCAAATCGCACTTTTGTTTTCGACCCCAAAAATCAAAATGGCGACTGGGTACTACCTGTCAAATATTCCCGAAATTCGACCCCCGGTAACATGGCGATTTTCGGCGATCACTTTTTGCGGACACCTCCCCCGACGGTGCTGGTTCGAATTTGAAGGCCGCAACCATTTTATTCCATGAATTATTGAGGTTTTTTGGGCAACAAAGATGGCGTCGCTTTTTTGGTAGAAAGCTCCTAATTGCCCAGGTTTTGGGATTTGGCCATGTCCCCACAAAGAAAAGGTCTTCAGGGAAGTCTAGTCTAGAACGCTGCACCGTCAAATCGCACTTTTGTTTTCGACCCCAAAATTCAAAATGGCGACAGGGTACTACCTGTCAAATATTCCCAAAATTCGACCCCCGGTAACATGGCGATTTTCGGCGATCACTTTTTGCGGACACCTCCCCCGACGGTGCTGGTTCGAATTTGAAGGCCGCAACCATTTTATTCCATGAATTATTGAGGTTTTTTGGGCAACAAAGATGGCGTCGCTTTTTGGTAGAAAGCTCCTAATTGCCCAGGTTTTGGGATTTGGCCATGTCCCCACACAGAAAAGGTCTTCAGGGAAGTCTAGTCTAGAACGCTGCACCGTCAAATCGCACTTTTGTTTTCGACCCCAAAATTCAAAATGGCGACAGGGTACTACCTGTCAAATATTCCCCAAATTCGACCCCCGGTAACATGGCGATTTTCGGCGATCACTTTTTGCGGACACCTCCCCCGACGGTGCTGGTTCGATTTTGAAGGCCGCAACCATTTTATTCCATGAATTATTGAGGTTTTTTGGGCAACAAAGATGGCGTCGCTTTTTGGTAGAAAGCTCCTAATTGCCCAGGTTTTGGGATTTGGCCATGTCCCCACACAGAAAAGGTCTTCAGGGAAGTCTAGTCTAGAACGCTGCACCGTCAAATCGCACTTTTTGTTTTCGACCCCAAAATTCAAAATGGCGACAGGGTACTACCTGTCAAATATTCCCAAAATTCGACCCCCGGTAACATGGCGATTTTCGGCGATCACTTTTTGCGGACACCTCCCCCGACGGTGCTGGTTCGAATTTGAAGGCCGCAACCATTTTATTCCATGAATTATTGAGGTTTTTGGGGCAACAAAGATGGCGTCACTTTTTGCTAGAAAGCTCCTAATTGCCCAGGTTTTGGGAGTTGGCCATGTCCCCACACAGAAAAGGTCTTCAGGGAAGTCTAGTCTAGAACGCTGCACCGTCAAATCGCACTTTTGTTTTCGACCCCAAAATTCAAAATGGCGACAGGGTACTACCTGTCAAATATTCCCGAAATTCGACCCCCGGTAACATGGCGATTTTCGGCGATCACTTTTTGCGGACACCTCTCCCGACGGTGCTGGTTCGAATTTGAAGGCCGCAACCATTTTATTCCATGAATTATTGAGGTTTTGGGGGCAACAAAGATGGCGTCACTTTTTGGTAGAAAGCTCCTAATTGCCCAGGTTTTGGGATTTGGCCATGTCCCCACACAGAAAAGGTCTTCAGGGAAGTCTAGTCTAGAACGCTGCACCGTCAAATCGCACTTTTGTTTTCGACCCCAAAAATCAAAATGGCGACTGGGTACTACCTGTCAAATATTCCCAAAATTCGACCCCCGGTAACATGGCGATTTTCGGCGATCACTTTATTGCGGACACCTCCCCCGACGGTGCTGGTTCGAATTTGAAGGCCGCAACCATTTTATTCCATGAATTATTGAGGTTTTTTGGGCAACAAAGATGGCGTCACTTTTTGCTAGAAAGCTCCTAATTGCCCAGGTTTTGGAGGTTGGCCATGTCCCCACACAGAAAAGGTCTTCAGGGAAGTCTAGTCTAGAACGCTGCACCGTCAAATCGCACTTTTGTTTTCGACCCCAAAATTCAAAATGGCGACAGGGTACTACCTGTCAAATATTCCCAAAATTCGACCTCCGGTAACATTGCGATTTTCGGCGATCACTTTTTGCGGACACCTCCCCCAACGGTGCTGGTTCGAATTTGAAGGCCGCAACCATTTTATTCCATGAATTATTGAGGTTTTTTGGGCAACAAAGATGGCGTCACTTTTTGCTAGAAAGCTCCTAATTGCCCAGGTTTTGGGAGTTGGCCATGTCCCCACACAGAAAAGGTCTTCAGGGAAGTCTAGTCTAGAACGCTGCACCGTCAAATCGCACTTTTGTTTTCGACCCCAAAATTCAAAATGGCGACAGGGTACTACCTGTCAAATATTCCCAAAATTCGACCCCCGGTAACATGGCGATTTTCGGCGACCACTTTTTGCGGAAACCTCCCCTGACGGTGCTGGTTCGAATTGAAGGCCGCAACCATTTTATTCCATGAATTATTGAGGTTTTTTGGGCAACAAAGATGGCGTCACTTTTTGCTAGAAAGCTCCTAATTGCCCAGGTTTTGGGAGTTGGCCATGTCCCCACACAGAAAAGGTCTTCAGGGAAGTCTAGTCTAGAACGCTGCACCGTCAAATCGCACTTTTGTTTTCGACCCCAAAATTCAAAATGGCGACAGGGTACTACCTGTCAAATATTCCCAAAATTCGACCCCCGGTAACATGACGATTTTCGGCGATCACTTTTTGCGGACACCTCCCCCGACGGTGCTGGTTCGAATTTGAAGGCCGCAACCATTTTATTCCATGAATTATTGAGGTTTTTTGGACAACAAAGATGGCGTCACTTTTTGGTAGAAAGCTCCTAATTGCCCTAGTTTTGGGAGTTGGCCATGTCCCCACACAGAAAAGGTCTTCAGGGAAGTCTAGTCTAGAACGCTGCACCGTCAAATCGCACTTTTGTTTTCGACCCCAAAATTCAAAATGGCGACAGGGTACTACCTGTCAAATATTCCCAAAATTCGACCCTGGTAACATGGCGATTTTCGGCGATCACTTTTTGCGGACACCTCCCCCGACGGTGCTGGTTCGAATTTGAAGGCCGCAACCATTTTATTCCATGAATTATTGAGGTTTTTTGGGCAACAAAGATGGCGTCGCTTTTTGGTAGAAAGCTCCTAATTGCCCAGGTTTTGGGAGTTGGCCATGTCCCCACACAGAAAAGGTCTTCAGGGAAGTCTAGTCTAGAACGCTGCACCGTCAAATCGCACTTTTGTTTTCGACCCCAAAATTCAAAATGGCGACAGGGTACTACCTGTCAAATATTCCCCAAATTCGACCCCCGGTAACATGGCGATTTTCGGCGATCACTTTTTGCGGACACCTCCCCCGACGGTGCTGGTTCGAATTTAAAGGCCGCAACCATTTTATTCCATGAATTATTGAGTTTTTTTGGGCAACAAAGATGGCGTCACTTTTTGCTAGAAAGCTCCTAATTGCCCAGGTTTTGGGAGTTGGCCATGTCCCCACACAGAAAAGGTCTTCAGGGAAGTCTAGTCTAGAACGCTGCACCGTCAAATCGCACTTTTGTTTTCGACCCCAAAATTCAAAATGGCGACAGGGTACTACCTGTCAAATATTCCCAAAATTTGACCCCCGGTAACATGGCGATTTTCGGCGATCACTTTTTGCGGACACCTCCCCCGACGGTGCTGGTTCGAATTTGAAGGCCGCAACCATTTTATTCCATGAATTATTGAGGTTTTTTGGGCAACAAAGATGGCGTCACTTGTTGCTAGAAAGCTCCTAATTGCCCAGGTTTTGGGAGTTGGCCATGTCCCCACACAGAAAAGGTCTTCAGGGAAGTCTAGTCTAGAACGCTGCACCGTCAAATCGCACTTTTGTTTTCGACCCCAAAATTCAAAATGGCGACAGGGTACTACCTGTCAAATATTCCCAAAATTCGACCCCCGGTAACATGGCGATTTTCGGCGATCACTTTTTGCGGACACCTCCCACGACGGTGCTGGTTCGAATTTGAAGGCCGCAACCATTTTATTCCATGAATTATTGAAATTTTTTGGGCAACAAAGATGGCGTCACTTTTTGCTAGAAAGCTCCTAATTGCCCAGGTTTTGGGAGTTGGCCATGTCCCCACACAGAAAAGGTCTTCAGGGAAGTCTAGTCTAGAACGCTGCACCGTCAAATCGCACTTTTGTTTTCGACCCCAAAAATCAAAATGGCGACAGGGTACTACCTGTCAAATATTCCCCAAATTCGACCCCCGGTAACATGGCGATTTTCGGCGATCACTTTTTGCGGACACCTCCCCCGACGGTGCTGGTTCGAATTTAAAGGCCGCAACCATTTTATTCCATGAATTATTGAGGTTTTTTGGGCAACAAAGATGGCGTCGCTTTTTGGTAGAAAGCTCCTAATTGCCCAGGTTTTGGGAGTTGGCCATGTCCCCACACAGAAAAGGTCTTCAGGGAAGTCTAGTCTAGAACGCTGCACCGTCAAATCGCACTTTTGTTTTCGACCCCAAAAATCAAAATGGCGACAGGGTACTACCTGTCAAATATTCCCGAAATTCGACCCCCGGTAACATGGCGATTTTCGGCGATCACTTTTTGCGGACACCTCCCCCGACGGTGCTGGTTCGAATTTGAAGGCTGCAACCATTTTATTCCATGAATTATTGAGGTTTTTTGGGCAACAAAGATGGCGTCACTTTTTGGTAGAAAGCTCCTAATTGCCCAGGTTTTGGGAGTTGGCCATGTCCCCACACAGAAAAGGTCTTCAGGGAAGTCTAGTCTAGAACGCTGCACCGTCAAATCGCACTTTTGTTTTCGACCCCAAAAATCAAAATGGCGACAGGGTACTACCTGTCAAATATTCCCGAAATTCGACCCCCGGTAACATGGCGATTTTCGGCGATCACTTTTTGCGGACACCTCCCCCGACGGTGCTGGTTCGAATTTGAAGGCCGCAACCATTTTATTCCATGAATTATTGAGGTTTTTTGGGCAACAAAGATGGCGTCGCTTTTTGGTAGAAAGCTCCTAATTGCCCAGGTTTTGGGAGTTGGCCATGTCCCCACACAGAAAAGGTCTTCAGGGAAGTCTAGTCTAGAACGCTGCACCGTCAAATCGCACTTTTGTTTTCGACCCCAACATTCAAAATGGCGACAGGGTACTACCTGTCAAATATTCCCGAAATTCGACCCCCGGTAACATGGCGATTTTCGGCGATCACTTTTTGCGGACACCTCCCCCGACGGTGCTGGTTCGAATTTGAAGCCCGCAACCATTTTATTCCATGAATTATTGAGGTTTTTTGGGCAACAAAGATGGCGTCACTTTTTGGTAGAAAGCTCCTAATTGCCCAGGTTTTGGGAGTTGGCCATGTCCCCACACAGAAAAGGTCTTCAGGGAAGTCTAGTCTAGAACGCTGCACCGTCAAATCGCACTTTTGTTTTCGACCCCAAAATTCAAAATGGCGACCTGTCAAATATTCCCAAAATTCGACCCCCGGTAACATGGCGATTTTCGGCGATCACTTTTTGCGGACACCTCCCCCGACGGTGCTGGTTCGAATTTGAAGCCCGCAACCATTTTATTCCATGAATTATTGAGGTTTTTTGGGCAAGAAAGATGGCGTCGCTTTTTGGTAGAAAGCTCCTAATTGCCCAGGTTTTGGGATTTGGCCATGTCCCCACACAGAAAAGGTCTTCAGGGAAGTCTAGTCTAGAACGCTGCACCGTCAAATCGCACTTTTGTTTTCGACCCCAAAATTCAAAATGGCGACAGGGTACTACCTGTCAAATATTCCCAAAATTCGACCCCCGGTAACATGGCGATTTTCGGCGATCACTTTTTGCGGACACCTCCCCCGACGGTGCTGGTTCGAATTTGAAGGCCGCAACCATTTTATTCCATGAATTATTGAGGTTTTTTGGGCAACAAAGATGGCGTCGCTTTTTGGTAGAAAGCTCCTAATTGCCCAGGTTTTGGGATTTGGCCATGTCCCCACACAGAAAAGGTCTTCAGGGAAGTCTAGTCTAGAACGCTGCACCGTCAAATCGCACTTTTGTTTTCGACCCCAAAATTCAAAATGGCGACAGGGTACTACCTGTCAAATATTCCCAAAATTCGACCCCCGGTAACATGGCGATTTTCGGCGATCACTTTTTGCGGACACCTCCCCCGACGGTGCTGGTTCGAATTTGAAGGCCGCAACCATTTTATTCCATGAATTATTGAGGTTTTTTGGGCAACAAAGATGGCGTCGCTTTTTGGTAGAAAGCTCCTAATTGCCCAGGTTTTGGGATTTGGCCATGTCCCCACACAGAAAAGGTCTTCAGGGAAGTCTAGTCTAGAACGCTGCACCGTCAAATCGCACTTTTGTTTTCGACCCCAAAATTCAAAATGGCGACAGGGTACTACCTGTCAAATTTTCCCAAAATTCGACCCCCGGTAACATGGCGATTTTCGGCGATCACTTTTTGCGGACACCTCCCCCGACGGTGCTGGTTCGAATTTGAAGGCCGCAACCATTTTATTCCATGAATTATTGAGGTTTTTTGGGCAACAAAGATGGGGTCGCTTTTTGGTAGAAAGCTCCTAATTGCCCAGGTTTTGGGATTTGGCCATGTCCCCACACAGAAAAGGTCTTCAGGGAAGTCTAGTCTAGAACGCTGCACCGTCAAATCGCACTTTTGTTTTCGACCCCAAAATTCAAAATGGCGACAGGGTACTACCTGTCAAATATTCCCAAAATTCGACCCCCGGTAACATGGCGATTTTCGGCGATCACTTTTTGCGGACACCTCCCCCGACGGTGCTGGTTCGAATTTGAAGGCCGCAACCATTTTATTCCATGAATTATTGAGGTTTTTTGGGCAACAAAGATGGCGTCGCTTTTTGGTAGAAAGCTCCTAATTGCCCAGGTTTTGGGATTTGGCCATGTCCCCACACAGAAAAGGTCTTCAGGGAAGTCTAGTCTAGAACGCTGCACCGTCAAATCGCACTTTTTGTTTTCGACCCCAAAATTCAAAATGGCGACAGGGTACTACCTGTCAAATATTCCCAAAATTCGACCCCCGGTAACATGGCGATTTTCGGCGATCACTTTTTGCGGACACCTCCCCCGACGGTGCTGGTTCGAATTTGAAGGCCGCAACCATTTTATTCCATGAATTATTGAGGTTTTTTGGGCCAGAAAGATGGCGTCACTTTTTGGTAGAAAGCTCCTAATTGCCCAGGTTTTGGGATTTGGCCATGTCCCCACACAGAAAAGGTCTTCAGGGAAGTCTAGTCTAGAACGCTGCACCATCAAATCGCACTTTTGTTTTCGACCCCAAAATTCAAAATGGCGACAGGGTACTACCTGTCAAATATTCCCGAAATTCGACCCCCGGTAACATGGCGATTTTCGGCGATCACTTTTTGCGGACACCTCCCCCGACGGTGCTGGTTCGAATTTGAAGGCCGCAACCATTTTATTCCATGAATTATTGAGGTTTTGGGGGCAACAAAGATGGCGTCACTTTTTGGTAGAAAGCTCCTAATTGCCCAGGTTTTGGGATTTGGCCATGTCCCCACACAGAAAAGGTCTTCAGGGAAGTCTAGTCTAGAACGCTGCACCGTCAAATCGCACTTTTGTTTTCGACCCCAAAAATCAAAATGGCGACAGGGTACTACCTGTCAAATATTCCCGAAATTCGACCCCCGGTAACATGGCGATTTTCGGCGATCACTTTTTGCGGACACCTCCCCCGACGGTGCTGGTTCGAATTTGAAGGCCGCAACCATTTTATTCCATGAATTATTGAGGTTTTGGGGGCAACAAAGATGGCGTCACTTTTTGGTAGAAAGCTCCTAATTGCCCAGGTTTTGGGATTTGGCCATGTCCCCACACAGAAAAGGTCTTCAGGGAAATCTAGTCTAGAACGCTGCACCGTCAAATCGCACTTTTGTTTTCGACCCCAAAAATCAAAATGGCGACAGGGTACTACCTGTCAAATATTCCCGAAATTCGACCCCCGGTAACATGGCGATTTTCGGCGATCACTTTTTGCGGACACCTCCCCCGACGGTGCTGGTTGGAATTTGAAGGCCGCAACCATTTTATTCCATGAATTATTGAGGTTTTTTGGGCAAGAAAGATGGCGTCACTTTTTGCTAGAAAGCTCCTAATTGCCCAGGTTTTGGGATTTGGCCATGTCCCCACACAGAAAAGGTCTTCAGGGAAGTCTAGTCTAGAACGCTGCACCATCAAATCGCACTTTTGTTTTCGACCCCAAAATTCAAAATGGCGACAGGGTACTACCTGTCAAATATTCCCGAAATTCGACCCCCGGTAACATGGCGATTTTCGGCGATCACTTTTTGCGGACACCTCCCCCGACGGTGCTGGTTCGAATTTGAAGGCCGCAACCATTTTATTCCATGAATTATTGAGGTTTTGGGGGCAACAAAGATGGCGTCACTTTTTGGTAGAAAGCTCCTAATTGCCCAGGTTTTGGGATTTGGCCATGTCCCCACACAGAAAAGGTCTTCAGGGAAGTCTAGTCTAGAACGCTGCACCGTCAAATCGCACTTTTGTTTTCGACCCCAAAAATCAAAATGGCGACAGGGTACTACCTGTCAAATATTCCCGAAATTCGACCCCCGGTAACATGGCGATTTTCGGCGATCACTTTTTGCGGACACCTCCCCCGACGGTGCTGGTTCGAATTTGAAGGCCGCAACCATTTTATTCCATGAATTATTGAGGTTTTTTGGGCAACAAAGATGGCGTCACTTTTTGGTAGAAAGCTCCTAATTGCCCAGGTTTTGGGATTTGGCCATGTCCCCACACAGAAAAGGTCTTCAGGGAAATCTAGTCTAGAACGCTGCACCGTCAAATCGCACTTTTGTTTTCGACCCCAAAAATCAAAATGGCGACAGGGTACTACCTGTCAAATATTCCCGAAATTCGACCCCCGGTAACATGGCGATTTTCGGCGATCACTTTTTGCGGACACCTCCCCCGACGGTGCTGGTTCGAATTTGAAGGCCGCAACCATTTTATTCCATGAATTATTGAGGTTTTGGGGGCAACAAAGATGGCGTCACTTTTTGGTAGAAAGCTCCTAATTGCCCAGGTTTTGGGATTTGGCCATGTCCCCACACAGAAAAGGTCTTCAGGGAAGTCTAGTCTAGAACGCTGCACCGTCAAATCGCACTTTTGTTTTCGACCCCAAAAATCAAAATGGCGACAGGGTACTACCTGTCAAATATTCCCGAAATTCGACCCCCGGTAACATGGCGATTTTCGGCGATCACTTTTTGCGGACACCTCCCCCGACGGTGCTGGTTCGAATTTGAAGGCCGCAACCATTTTATTCCATGAATTATTGAGGTTTTGGGGGCAACAAAGATGGCGTCACTTTTTGGTAGAAAGCTCCTAATTGCCCAGGTTTTGGGATTTGGCCATGTCCCCACACAGAAAAGGTCTTCAGGGAAGTCTAGTCTAGAACGCTGCACCGTCAAATCGCACTTTTGTTTTCGACCCCAAAAATCAAAATGGCGACAGGGTACTACCTGTCAAATATTCCCGAAATTCGACCCCCGGTAACATGGCGATTTTCGGCGATCACTTTTTGCGGACACCTCCCCCGACGGTGCTGGTTCGAATTTGAAGGCCGCAACCATTTTATTCCATGAATTATTGAGGTTTTGGGGGCAACAAAGATGGCGTCACTTTTTGGTAGAAAGCTCCTAATTGCCCAGGTTTTGGGATTTGGCCATGTCCCCACACAGAAAAGGTCTTCAGGGAAGTCTAGTCTAGAACGCTGCACCGTCAAATCGCACTTTTGTTTTCGACCCCAAAAATCAAAATGGCGACAGGGTACTACCTGTCAAATATTCCCGAAATTCGACCCCCGGTAACATGGCGATTTTCGGCGATCACTTTTTGCGGACACCTCCCCCGACGGTGCTGGTTCGAATTTGAAGGCCGCAACCATTTTATTCCATGAATTATTGAGGTTTTGGGTGCAACAAAGATGGCGTCACTTTTTGGTAGAAAGCTCCTAATTGCCCAGGTTTTGGGATTTGGCCATGTCCCCACACAGAAAAGGTCTTCAGGGAAGTCTAGTCTAGAACGCTGCACCGTCAAATCGCACTTTTGTTTTCGACCCCAAAAATCAAAATGGCGACAGGGTACTACCTGTCAAATATTCCCGAAATTCGACCCCCGGTAACATGGCGATTTTCGGCGATCACTTTTTGCGGACACCTCCCCCGACGGTGCTGGTTCGAATTTGAAGGCCGCAACCATTTTATTCCATGAATTATTGAGGTTTTTTGGGCAACAAAGATGGCGTCGCTTTTTGGTAGAAAGCTCCTAATTGCCCAGGTTTTGGGATTTGGCCATGTCCCCACACAGAAAAGGTCTTCAGGGAAGTCTAGTCTAGAACGCTGCACCGTCAAATCGCACTTTTGTTTTCGACCCCAAAATTCAAAATGGCGACAGGGTACTACCTGTCAAATATTCCCGAAATTCGACCCCCGGTAACATGGCGATTTTCGGCGATCACTTTTTGCGGACACCTCCCCCGACGGTGCTGGTTCGAATTTGAAGGCCGCAACCATTTTATTCCATGAATTATTGAGGTTTTGGGGGCAACAAAGATGGCGTCACTTTTTGGTAGAAAGCTCCTAATTGCCCAGGTTTTGGGATTTGGCCATGTCCCCACACAGAAAAGGTCTTCAGGGAAGTCTAGTCTAGAACGCTGCACCGTCAAATCGCACTTTTGTTTTCGACCCCAAAAATCAAAATGTCGACAGGGTACTACCTGTCAAATATTCCCGAAATTCGACCCCCGGTAACATGGCGATTTTCTGCGATCACTTTTTGCGGACACCTCCCCCGACGGTGCTGGTTCGAATTTGAAGGCCGCAACCATTTTATTCCATGAATTATTGAGGTTTTGGGGGCAACAAAGATGGCGTCACTTTTTGGTAGAAAGCTCCTAATTGCCCAGGTTTTGGGATTTGGCCATGTCCCCACACAGAAAAGGTCTTCAGGGAAGTCTAGTCTAGAACGCTGCACCGTCAAATCGCACTTTTGTTTTCGACCCCAAAAATCAAAATGGCGATAGGGTACTACCTGTCAAATATTCCCGAAATTCGACCCCCGGTAACATGGCGATTTTCGGCGATCACTTTTTGCGGACACCTCCCCCGACGGTGCTGGTTCGAATTTGAAGGCCGCAACCATTTTATTCCATGAATTATTGAGGTTTTGGGGGCAACAAAGATGGCGTCACTTTTTGGTAGAAAGCTCCTAATTGCCCAGGTTTTGGGATTTGGCCATGTCCCCACACAGAAAAGGTCTTCAGGGAAGTCTAGTCTAGAACGCTGCACCGTCAAATCGCACTTTTGTTTTCGACCCCAAAATTCAAAATGGCGACAGGGTACTACCTGTCAAATATTCCCAAAATTCGACCCCCGGTAACATGGCGATTTTCGGCGATCACTTTTTGCGGACACCTCCCCCGACGGTGCTGGTTCGAATTTGAAGGCCGCAACCATTTTATTCCATGAATTATTGAGGTTTTTTGGGCAACAAAGATGGCGTCGCTTTCTGGTAGAAAGCTCCTAATTGCCCAGGTTTTGGGATTTGGCCATGTCCCCACACAGAAAAGGTCTTCAGGGAAGTCTAGTCTAGAACGCTGCACCGTCAAATCGCACTTTTGTTTTCGACCCCAAAATTCAAAATGGCGACAGGGTACTACCTGTCAAATATTCCCCAAATTCGACCCCGGTAACATGGCGATTTTCGGCGATCACTTTTTGCGGACACCTCCCCCGACGGTGCTGGTTCGAATTTGAAGGCCGCAACCATTTTATTCCATGAATTATTGAGGTTTTTTGGGCAACAAAGATGGCGTCGCTTTTTGGTAGAAAGCTCCTAATTGCCCAGGTTTTGGGATTTGGCCATGTCCCCACACAGAAAAGGTCTTCAGGGAAGTCTAGTCTAGAACGCTGCACCGTCAAATCGCACTTTTGTTTTCGACCCCAAAATTCAAATGGGCGACAGGGTACTACCTGTCAAATATTCCCAAAATTCGACCCCCGGTAACATGGCGATTTTCGGCGATCACTTTTTGCGGACACCTCCCCCGACGGTGCTGGTTCGAATTTGAAGGCCGCAACCATTTTATTCCATGAATTATTGAGGTTTTTTGGGCAACAAAGATGGCGTCGCTTTTTGGTAGAAAGCTCCTAATTGCCCAGGTTTTGGGATTTGGCCATGTCCCCACACAGAAAAGGTCTTCAGGGAAGTCTAGTCTAGAACGCTGCACCGTCAAATCGCACATTTGTTTTCGACCCCAAAATTCAAAATGGCGACAGGGTACTACCTGTCAAATATTCCCAAAATTCGACCCCCGTTAACATGGCGATTTTCGGCGATCACTTTTTGCGGACACCTCCCCCGACGGTGCTGGTTCGAATTTGAAGGCCGCAACCATTTTATTCCATGAATTATTGAGGTTTTTTGGGCAACAAAGATGGCGTCGCTTTTTGGTAGAAAGCTCCTAATTGCCCAGGTTTTGGGATTTGGCCATGTCCCCACACAGAAAAGGTCTTCAGGGAAGTCTAGTCTAGAACGCTGCACCGTCAAATCGCACTTTTTGTTTTCGACCCCAAAATTCAAATAGGCGACAGGGTACTACCTGTCAAATATTCCCAAAATTCGACCCCGGTAACATGGCGATTTTCGGCGATCACTTTTTGCGGACACCTCCCCCGACGGTGCTGGTTCGAATTTGAAGGCCGCAACCATTTTATTCCATGAATTATTGAGGTTTTTGGGGCAACAAAGATGGCGTCGCTTTTTGGTAGAAAGCTCCTAATTGCCCAGGTTTTGGGATTTGGCCATGTCCCCACACAGAAAAGGTCTTCAGGGAAGTCTAGTCTAGAACGCTGCACCGTCAAATCGCACTTTTGTTTTCGACCCCAAAATTCAAAATGGCGACAGGGTACTACCTGTCAAATATTCCCAAAATTCGACCCCCGGTAACATGGCGATTTTCGGCGATCACTTTTTGCGGACACCTCCCCCGACGGTGCTGGTTCGAATTTGAAGGCCGCAACCATTTTATTCCATGAATTATTGAGGTTTTTTGGGCAACAAAGATGGCGTCGCTTTTTGGTAGAAAGCTCCTAATTGCCCAGGTTTTGGGATTTGGCCATGTCCCCACACAGAAAAGGTCTTCAGGGAAGTCTAGTCTAGAACGCTGCACCGTCAAATCGCACTTTTGTTTTCGACCCCAAAATTCAAAATGGCGACAGGGTACTACCTGTCAAATATTCCCAAAATTCGACCCCCGGTAACATGGCGATTTTCGGCGATCACTTTTTGCGGACACCTCCCCCGACGGTGCTGGTTCGAATTTGAAGGCCGCAACCATTTTATTCCATGAATTATTGAGGTTTTTTGGGCAACAAAGATGGCGTCGCTTTTTGGTAGAAAGCTCCTAATTGCCCAGGTTTTGGGATTTGGCCATGTCCCCACACAGAAAAGGTCTTCAGGGAAGTCTAGTCTAGAACGCTGCACCGTCAAATCGCACTTTTGTTTTCGACCCCAAAATTCAAAATGGCGACAGGGTACTACCTGTCAAATTTTCCCAAAATTCGACCCCCGGTAACATGGCGATTTTCGGCGATCACTTTTTGCGGACACCTCCCCCGACGGTGCTGGTTCGAATTTGAAGGCCGCAACCATTTTATTCCATGAATTATTGAGGTTTTTTGGGCAACAAAGATGGGGTCGCTTTTTGGTAGAAAGCTCCTAATTGCCCAGGTTTTGGGATTTGGCCATGTCCCCACACAGAAAAGGTCTTCAGGGAAGTCTAGTCTAGAACGCTGCACCGTCAAATCGCACTTTTGTTTTCGACCCCAAAATTCAAAATGGCGACAGGGTACTACCTGTCAAATATTCCCAAAATTCGACCCCCGGTAACATGGCGATTTTCGGCGATCACTTTTTGCGGACACCTCCCCCGACGGTGCTGGTTCGAATTTGAAGGCCGCAACCATTTTATTCCATGAATTATTGAGGTTTTTTGGGCAACAAAGATGGCGTCGCTTTTTGGTAGAAAGCTCCTAATTGCCCAGGTTTTGGGATTTGGCCATGTCCCCACACAGAAAAGGTCTTCAGGGAAGTCTAGTCTAGAACGCTGCACCGTCAAATCGCACTTTTTGTTTTCGACCCCAAAATTCAAAATGGCGACAGGGTACTACCTGTCAAATATTCCCAAAATTCGACCCCCGGTAACATGGCGATTTTCGGCGATCACTTTTTGCGGACACCTCCCCCGAAGGTGCTGGTTCGAATTTGAAGGCCGCAACCATTTTATTCCATGAATTATTGAGGTTTTTTGGGCCAGAAAGATGGCGTCACTTTTTGGTAGAAAGCTCCTAATTGCCCAGGTTTTGGGATTTGGCCATGTCCCCACACAGAAAAGGTCTTCAGGGAAGTCTAGTCTAGAACGCTGCACCATCAAATCGCACTTTTGTTTTCGACCCCAAAATTCAAAATGGCGACAGGGTACTACCTGTCAAATATTCCCGAAATTCGACCCCCGGTAACATGGCGATTTTCGGCGATCACTTTTTGCGGACACCTCCCCCGACGGTGCTGGTTCGAATTTGAAGGCCGCAACCATTTTATTCCATGAATTATTGAGGTTTTGGGGGCAACAAAGATGGCGTCACTTTTTGGTAGAAAGCTCCTAATTGCCCAGGTTTTGGGATTTGGCCATGTCCCCACACAGAAAAGGTCTTCAGGGAAGTCTAGTCTAGAACGCTGCACCGTCAAATCGCACTTTTGTTTTCGACCCCAAAAATCAAAATGGCGACAGGGTACTACCTGTCAAATATTCCCGAAATTCGACCCCCGGTAACATGGCGATTTTCGGCGATCACTTTTTGCGGACACCTCCCCCGACGGTGCTGGTTCGAATTTGAAGGCCGCAACCATTTTATTCCATGAATTATTGAGGTTTTGGGGGCAACAAAGATGGCGTCACTTTTTGGTAGAAAGCTCCTAATTGCCCAGGTTTTGGGATTTGGCCATGTCCCCACACAGAAAAGGTCTTCAGGGAAGTCTAGTCTAGAACGCTGCACCGTCAAATCGCACTTTTGTTTTCGACCCCAAAAATCAAAATGGCGACAGGGTACTACCTGTCAAATATTCCCGAAATTCGACCCCCGGTAACATGGCGATTTTCGGCGATCACTTTTTGCGGACACCTCCCCCGACGGTGCTGGTTCGAATTTGAAGGCCGCAACCATTTTATTCCATGAATTATTGAGGTTTTGGGGGCAACAAAGATGGCGTCACTTTTTGGTAGAAAGCTCCTAATTGCCCAGGTTTTGGGATTTGGCCATGTCCCCACACAGAAAAGGTCTTCAGGGAAGTCTAGTCTAGAACGCTGCACCGTCAAATCGCACTTTTGTTTTCGACCCCAAAAATCAAAATGGCGACAGGGTACTACCTGTCAAATATTCCCGAAATTCGACCCCCGGTAACATGGCGATTTTCGGCGATCACTTTTTGCGGACACCTCCCCCGACGGTGCTGGTTCGAATTTGAAGGCCGCAACCATTTTATTCCATGAATTATTGAGGTTTTGGGGGCAACAAAGATGGCGTCACTTTTTGGTAGAAAGCTCCTAATTGCCCAGGTTTTGGGATTTGGCCATGTCCCCACACAGAAAAGGTCTTCAGGGAAGTCTAGTCTAGAACGCTGCACTGTCAAATCGCACTTTTGTTTTCGACCCCAAAAATCAAAATGGCGACAGGGTACTACCTGTCAAATATTCCCGAAATTCGACCCCCGGTAACATGGCGATTTTCGGCGATCACTTTTTGCGGACACCTCCCCCGACGGTGCTGGTTCGAATTTGAAGGCCGCAACCATTTTATTCCATGAATTATTGAGGTTTTGGGTGCAACAAAGATGGCGTCACTTTTTGGTAGAAAGCTCCTAATTGCCCAGGTTTTGGGATTTGGCCATGTCCCCACACAGAAAAGGTCTTCAGGGAAGTCTAGTCTAGAACGCTGCACCGTCAAATCGCACTTTTGTTTTCGACCCCAAAAATCAAAATGGCGACAGGGTACTACCTGTCAAATATTCCCGAAATTCGACCCCCGGTAACATGGCGATTTTCGGCGATCACTTTTTGCGGACACCTCCCCCGACGGTGCTGGTTCGAATTTGAAGGCCGCAACCATTTTATTCCATGAATTATTGAGGTTTTTTGGGCAACAAAGATGGCGTCGCTTTTTGGTAGAAAGCTCCTAATTGCCCAGGTTTTGGGATTTGGCCATGTCCCCACACAGAAAAGGTCTTCAGGGAAGTCTAGTCTAGAACGCTGCACCGTCAAATCGCACTTTTGTTTTCGACCCCAAAATTCAAAATGGCGACATGGTACTACCTGTCAAATATTCCCGAAATTCGACCCCCGGTAACATGGCGATTTTCGGCGATCACTTTTTGCGGACACCTCCCCCGAAGGTGCTGGTTCGAATTTGAAGGCCGCAACCATTTTATTCCATGAATTATTGAGGTTTTTTGGGCAACAAAGATGGCGTCGCTTTTTGGTAGAAAGCTCCTAATTGCCCAGGTTTTGGGATTTGGCCATGTCCCCACACAGAAAAGGTCTTCAGGGAAGTCTAGTCTAGAACGCTGCACCGTCAAATCGCACTTTTGTTTTCGACCCCAAAATTCAAAATGGCGACAGGGTACTACCTGTCAAATATTCCCAAAATTCGACCCCCGGTAACATGGCGATTTTCGGCGATCACTTTTTGCGGACACCTCCCCCGACGGTGCTGGTTCGAATTTGAAGGCCGCAACCATTTTATTCCATGAATTATTGAGGTTTTTTGGGCAACAAAGATGGCGTCGCTTTTTGGTAGAAAGCTCCTAATTGCCCAGGTTTTGGGATTTGGCCATGTCCCCACACAGAAAAGGTCTTCAGGGAAGTCTAGTCTAGAACGCTGCACCGTCAAATCGCACTTTTGTTTTCGACCCCAAAATTCAAAATGGCGACAGGGTACTACCTGTCAAATTTTCCCAAAATTCGACCCCCGGTAACATGGCGATTTTCGGCGATCACTTTTTGCGGACACCTCCCCCGACGGTGCTGGTTCGAATTTGAAGGCCGCAACCATTTTATTCCATGAATTATTGAGGTTTTTTGGGCAACAAAGATGGGGTCGCTTTTTGGTAGAAAGCTCCTAATTGCCCAGGTTTTGGGATTTGGCCATGTCCCCACACAGAAAAGGTCTTCAGGGAAGTCTAGTCTAGAACGCTGCACCGTCAAATCGCACTTTTGTTTTCGACCCCAAAATTCAAAATGGCGACAGGGTACTACCTGTCAAATATTCCCAAAATTCGACCCCCGGTAACATGGCGATTTTCGGCGATCACTTTTTGCGGACACCTCCCCCGACGGTGCTGGTTCGAATTTGAAGGCCGCAACCATTTTATTCCATGAATTATTGAGGTTTTTTGGGCAACAAAGATGGCGTCGCTTTTTGGTAGAAAGCTCCTAATTGCCCAGGTTTTGGGATTTGGCCATGTCCCCACACAGAAAAGGTCTTCAGGGAAGTCTAGTCTAGAACGCTGCACCGTCAAATCGCACTTTTTGTTTTCGACCCCAAAATTCAAAATGGCGACAGGGTACTACCTGTCAAATATTCCCAAAATTCGACCCCCGGTAACATGGCGATTTTCGGCGATCACTTTTTGCGGACACCTCCCCCGACGGTGCTGGTTCGAATTTGAAGGCCGCAACCATTTTATTCCATGAATTATTGAGGTTTTTTGGGCAACAAAGATGGCGTCGCTTTTTGGTAGAAAGCTCCTAATTGCCCAGGTTTTGGGATTTGGCCATGTCCCCACACAGAAAAGGTCTTCAGGGAAGTCTAGTCTAGAACGCTGCACCGTCAAATCGCACTTTTGTTTTCGACCCCAAAATTCAAAATGGCGACAGGGTACTACCTGTCAAATTTTCCCAAAATTCGACCCCCGGTAACATGGCGATTTTCGGCGATCACTTTTTGCGGACACCTCCCCCGACGGTGCTGGTTCGAATTTGAAGGCCGCAACCATTTTATTCCATGAATTATTGAGGTTTTTTGGGCAACAAAGATGGGGTCGCTTTTTGGTAGAAAGCTCCTAATTGCCCAGGTTTTGGGATTTGGCCATGTCCCCACACAGAAAAGGTCTTCAGGGAAGTCTAGTCTAGAACGCTGCACCGTCAAATCGCACTTTTGTTTTCGACCCCAAAATTCAAAATGGCGACAGGGTACTACCTGTCAAATATTCCCAAAATTCGACCCCCGGTAACATGGCGATTTTCGGCGATCACTTTTTGCGGACACCTCCCCCGACGGTGCTGGTTCGAATTTGAAGGCCGCAACCATTTTATTCCATGAATTATTGAGGTTTTTTTGGCAACAAAGATGGCGTCGCTTTTTGGTAGAAAGCTCCTAATTGCCCAGGTTTTGGGATTTGGCCATGTCCCCACACAGAAAAGGTCTTCAGGGAAGTCTAGTCTAGAACGCTGCACCGTCAAATCGCACTTTTTGTTTTCGACCCCAAAATTCAAAATGGCGACAGGGTACTACCTGTCAAATATTCCCAAAATTCGACCCCCGGTAACATGGCGATTTTCGGCGATCACTTTTTGCGGACACCTCCCCCGACGGTGCTGGTTCGAATTTGAAGGCCGCAACCATTTTATTCCATGAATTATTGAGGTTTTTTGGGCCAGAAAGATGGCGTCACTTTTTGGTAGAAAGCTCCTAATTGCCCAGGTTTTGGGATTTGGCCATGTCCCCACACAGAAAAGGTCTTCAGGGAAGTCTAGTCTAGAACGCTGCACCATCAAATCGCACTTTTGTTTTCGACCCCAAAATTCAAAATGGCGACAGGGTACTACCTGTCAAATATTCCCGAAATTCGACCCCCGGTAACATGGCGATTTTCGGCGATCACTTTTTGCGGACACCTCCCCCGACGGTGCTGGTTCGAATTTGAAGGCCGCAACCATTTTATTCCATGAATTATTGAGGTTTTGGGGGCAACAAAGATGGCGTCACTTTTTGGTAGAAAGCTCCTAATTGCCCAGGTTTTGGGATTTGGCCATGTCCCCACACAGAAAAGGTCTTCAGGGAAGTCTAGTCTAGAACGCTGCACCGTCAAATCGCACTTTTGTTTTCGACCCCAAAAATCAAAATGGCGACAGGGTACTACCTGTCAAATATTCCCGAAATTCGACCCCCGGTAACATGGCGATTTTCGGCGATCACTTTTTGCGGACACCTCCCCCGACGGTGCTGGTTCGAATTTGAAGGCCGCAACCATTTTATTCCATGAATTATTGAGGTTTTGGGGGCAACAAAGATGGCGTCACTTTTTGGTAGAAAGCTCCTAATTGCCCAGGTTTTGGGATTTGGCCATGTCCCCACACAGAAAAGGTCTTCAGGGAAGTCTAGTCTAGAACGCTGCACCGTCAAATCGCACTTTTGTTTTCGACCCCAAAAATCAAAATGGCGACAGGGTACTACCTGTCAAATATTCCCGAAATTCGACCCCCGGTAACATGGCGATTTTCGGCGATCACTTTTTGCGGACACCTCCCCCGACGGTGCTGGTTCGAATTTGAAGGCCGCAACCATTTTATTCCATGAATTATTGAGGTTTTGGGGGCAACAAAGATGGCGTCACTTTTTGGTAGAAAGCTCCTAATTGCCCAGGTTTTGGGATTTGGCCATGTCCCCACACAGAAAAGGTCTTCAGGGAAGTCTAGTCTAGAACGCTGCACCGTCAAATCGCACTTTTGTTTTCGACCCCAAAAATCAAAATGGCGACAGGGTACTACCTGTCAAATATTCCCGAAATTCGACCCCCGGTAACATGGCGATTTTCGGCGATCACTTTTTGCGGACACCTCCCCCGACGGTGCTGGTTCGAATTTGAAGGCCGCAACCATTTTATTCCATGAATTATTGAGGTTTTGGGGGCAACAAAGATGGCGTCACTTTTTGGTAGAAAGCTCCTAATTGCCCAGGTTTTGGGATTTGGCCATGTCCCCACACAGAAAAGGTCTTCAGGGAAGTCTAGTCTAGAACGCTGCACTGTCAAATCGCACTTTTGTTTTCGACCCCAAAAATCAAAATGGCGACAGGGTACTACCTGTCAAATATTCCCGAAATTCGACCCCCGGTAACATGGCGATTTTCGGCGATCACTTTTTGCGGACACCTCCCCCGACGGTGCTGGTTCGAATTTGAAGGCCGCAACCATTTTATTCCATGAATTATTGAGGTTTTGGGTGCAACAAAGATGGCGTCACTTTTTGGTAGAAAGCTCCTAATTGCCCAGGTTTTGGGATTTGGCCATGTCCCCACACAGAAAAGGTCTTCAGGGAAGTCTAGTCTAGAACGCTGCACCGTCAAATCGCACTTTTGTTTTCGACCCCAAAAATCAAAATGGCGACAGGGTACTACCTGTCAAATATTCCCGAAATTCGACCCCCGGTAACATGGCGATTTTCGGCGATCACTTTTTGCGGACACCTCCCCCGACGGTGCTGGTTCGAATTTGAAGGCCGCAACCATTTTATTCCATGAATTATTGAGGTTTTTTGGGCAACAAAGATGGCGTCGCTTTTTGGTAGAAAGCTCCTAATTGCCCAGGTTTTGGGATTTGGCCATGTCCCCACACAGAAAAGGTCTTCAGGGAAGTCTAGTCTAGAACGCTGCACCGTCAAATCGCACTTTTGTTTTCGACCCCAAAATTCAAAATGGCGACAGGGTACTACCTGTCAAATATTCCCGAAATTCGACCCCCGGTAACATGGCGATTTTCGGCGATCACTTTTTGCGGACACCTCCCCCGACGGTGCTGGTTCGAATTTGAAGGCCGCAACCATTTTATTCCATGAATTATTGAGGTTTTGGGGGCAACAAAGATGGCGTCACTTTTTGGTAGAAAGCTCCTAATTGCCCAGGTTTTGGGATTTGGCCATGTCCCCACACAGAAAAGGTCTTCAGGGAAGTCTAGTCTAGAACGCTGCACCGTCAAATCGCACTTTTGTTTTCGACCCCAAAAATCAAAATGTCGACAGGGTACTACCTGTCAAATATTCCCGAAATTCGACCCCCGGTAACATGGCGATTTTCGGCGATCACTTTTTGCGGACACCTCCCCCGACGGTGCTGGTTCGAATTTGAAGGCCGCAACCATTTTATTCCATGAATTATTGAGGTTTTGGGGGCAACAAAGATGGCGTCACTTTTTGGTAGAAAGCTCCTAATTGCCCAGGTTTTGGGATTTGGCCATGTCCCCACACAGAAAAGGTCTTCAGGGAAGTCTAGTCTAGAACGCTGCACCGTCAAATCGCACTTTTGTTTTCGACCCCAAAAATCAAAATGGCGATAGGGTACTACCTGTCAAATATTCCCGAAATTCGACCCCCGGTAACATGGCGATTTTCGGCGATCACTTTTTGCGGACACCTCCCCCGACGGTGCTGGTTCGAATTTGAAGGCCGCAACCATTTTATTCCATGAATTATTGAGGTTTTGGGGGCAACAAAGATGGCGTCACTTTTTGGTAGAAAGCTCCTAATTGCCCAGGTTTTGGGATTTGGCCATGTCCCCACACAGAAAAGGTCTTCAGGGAAGTCTAGTCTAGAACGCTGCACCGTCAAATCGCACTTTTGTTTTCGACCCCAAAAATCAAAATGGCGACAGGGTACTACCTGTCAAATATTCCCGAAATTCGACCCCCGGTAACATGGCGATTTTCGGCGATCACTTTTTGCGGACACCTCCACCGACGGTGCTGGTTCGAATTTGAAGGCCGCAACCATTTTATTCCATGAATTATTGAGGTTTTGGGGGCAACAAAGATGGCGTCACTTTTTGGTAGAAAGCTCCTAATTGCCCAGGTTTTGGGATTTGGCCATGTCCCCACACAGAAAAGGTCTTCAGGGAAGTCTAGTCTAGAACGCTGCACCGTCAAATCGCACTTTTGTTTTCGACCCCAAAAATCAAAATGGCGACAGGGTACTACCTGTCAAATATTCCCGAAATTCGACCCCCGCTAACATGGCGATTTTCGGCGATCACTTTTTGCGGACACCTCCCCCGACGGTGCTGGTTCGAATTTGAAGGCCGCAACCATTTTATTCCATGAATTATTGAGGTTTTGGGGGCAACAAAGACGGCGTCACTTTTTGGTAGAAAGCTCCTAATTGCCCAGGTTTTGGGATTTGGCCATGTCCCCACACAGAAAAGGTCTTCAGGGAAGTCTAGTCTAGAACGCTGCACCGTCAAATCGCACTTTTGTTTTCGACCCCAAAAATCAAAATGGCGACAGGGTACTACCTGTCAAATATTCCCGAAATTCGACCCCCGGTAACATGGCGATTTTCGGCGATCACTTTTTGCGGACACCTCCCCCGACGGTGCTGGTTCGAATTTGAAGGCCGCAACCATTTTATTCCATGAATTATTGAGGTTTTTGGGGCAACAAAGATGGCGTCACTTTTTGGTAGAAAGCTCCTAATTGCCCAGGTTTTGGGATTTGGCCATGTCCCCACACAGAAAAGGTCTTCAGGGAAGTCTAGTCTAGAACGCTGCACCGTCAAATCGCACTTTTGTTTTCGACCCCAAAAATCAAAATGGCGACAGGGTACTACCTGTCAAATATTCCCGAAATTCGACCCCCGGTAACATGGCGATTTTCGGCGATCACTTTTTGCGGACACCTCCCCCGACGGTGCTGGTTCGAATTTGAAGGCCGCAACCATTTTATTCCATGAATTATTGAGGTTTTGGGGGCAACAAAGATGGCGTCACTTTTTGGTAGAAAGCTCCTAATTGCCCAGGTTTTGGGATTTGGCCATGTCCCCACACAGAAAAGGTCTTCAGGGAAGTCTAGTCTAGAACGCTGCACCGTCAAATCGCACTTTTGTTTTCGACCCCAAAAATCAAAATGGCGACAGGGTACTACCTGTCAAATATTCCCGAAATTCGACCCCCGGTAACATGGCGATTTTCGGCGATCACTTTTTGCGGACACCTCCACCGACGGTGCTGGTTCGAATTTGAAGGCCGCAACCATTTTATTCCATGAATTATTGAGGTTTTGGGGGCAAGAAAGATGGCGTCACTTTTTGGTAGAAAGCTCCTAATTGCCCAGGTTTTGGGATTTGGCCATGTCCCCACACAGAAAAGGTCTTCAGGGAAGTCTAGTCTAGAACGCTGCACCGTCAAATCGCACTTTTGTTTTCGACCCCAAAAATCAAAATGGCGACAGGGTACTACCTGTCAAATATTCCCGAAATTCGACCCCCGGTAACATGGCGATTTTCGGCGATCACTTTTTGCGGACACCTCCCCCGACGGTGCTGGTTCGAATTTGAAGGCCGCAACCATTTTATTCCATGAATTATTGAGGTTTTGGGGGCAACAAAGATGGCGTCACTTTTTGGTAGAAAGCTCCTAATTGCCCAGGTTTTGGGATTTGGCCATGTCCCCACACAGAAAAGGTCTTCAGGGAAGTCTAGTCTAGAACGTTGCACCGTCAAATCGCACTTTTGTTTTCGACCCCAAAAATCAAAATGGCGACAGGGTACTACCTGTCAAATATTCCCGAAATTCGACCCCCGGTAACATGGCGATTTTCGGCAATCACTTTTTGCGGACACCTCCCCCGACGGTGCTGGTTCGAATTTGAAGGCCGCAACCATTTTATTCCATGAATTATTGAGGTTTTGGGGGCAACAAAGACGGCGTCACTTTTTGGTAGAAAGCTCCTAATTGCCCAGGTTTTGGGATTTGGCCATGTCCCCACACAGAAAAGGTCTTCAGGGAAGTCTAGTCTAGAACGCTGCACCGCCAAATCGCACTTTTGTTTTCGACCCCAAAAATCAAAATGGCGACAGGGTACTACCTGTCAAATATTTCCGAAATTCGACCCCCGGTAACATGGCGATTTTCGGCGATCACTTTTTGCGGACACCTCCCCCGACGGTGCTGGTTCGAATTTGAAGGCCGCAACCATTTTATTCCATGAATTATTGAGGTTTTTGGGGCAACAAAGATGGCGTCACTTTTTGGTAGAAAGCTCCTAATTGCCCAGGTTTTGGGATTTGGCCATGTCCCCACACAGAAAAGGTCTTCAGGGAAGTCTAGTCTAGAACGCTGCACCGTCAAATCGCACTTTTGTTTTCGACCCCAAAAATCAAAATGGCGACAGGGTACTACCTGTCAAATATTCCCGAAATTCGACCCCCGGTAACATGGCGATTTTCGGCGATCACTTTTTGCGGACACCTCCCCCGACGGTGCTGGTTCGAATTTGAAGGCCGCAACCATTTTATTCCATGAATTATTGAGGTTTTGGGGGCAACAAAGATGGCGTCACTTTTTGGTAGAAAGCTCCTAATTGCCCAGGTTTTGGGATTTGGCCATGTCCCCACACAGAAAAGGTCTTCAGGGAAGTCTAGTCTAGAACGCTGCACCGTCAAATCGCACTTTTGTTTTCGACCCCAAAAATCAAAATGGCGACAGGGTACTACCTGTCAAATATTCCCGAAATTCGACCCCCGGTAACATGGCGATTTTCGGCGATCACTTTTTGCGGACACCTCCCCCGACGGTGCTGGTTCGAATTTGAAGGCCTCAACCATTTTATTCCATGAATTATTGAGGTTTTGGGGGCAACAAAGACGGCGTCACTTTTTGGTAGAAAGCTCCTAATTGCCCAGGTTTTGGGAATTGGCCATGCCCCCACAAAGAAAAGGTCTTCAGGGAAGTCTAGTCTAGAACGCTGCACCGTCAAATCGCACTTTTGTTTTCGACCCCAAAAATCAAAATGGCGACAGGGTACTACCTGTCAAATATTCCCGAAATTCGACCCCCGGTAACATGGCGATTTTCGGCGATCACTTTTTGCGGACACCTCCCCCGACGGTGCTGGTTCGAATTTGAAGGCCGCAACCATTTTATTCCATGAATTATTGAGGTTTTTGGGGCAAGAAAGATGGCGTCACTTTTTGGTAGAAAGCTCCTAATTGCCCAGGTTTTGGGATTTGGCCATGTCCCCACACAGAAAAGGTCTTCAGGGAAGTCTAGTCTAGAACGCTGCACCGTCAAATCGCACTTTTGTTTTCGACCCCAAAAATCAAAATGGCGACAGGGTACTACCTGTCAAATATTCCCGAAATTCGACCCCCGGTAACATGGCGATTTTCGGCGATCACTTTTTGCGGACACCTCCCCCGACGGTGCTGGTTCGAATTTGAAGGCCGCAACCATTTTATTCCATGAATTATTGAGGTTTTGGGGGCAACAAAGATGGCGTCACTTTTTGGTAGAAAGCTCCTAATTGCCCAGGTTTTGGGATTTGGCCATGTCCCCACACAGAAAAGGTCTTCAGGGAAGTCTAGTCTAGAACGCTGCACCGTCAAATCGCACTTTTGTTTTCGACCCCAAAAATCAAAATGGCGACAGGGTACTACCTGTCAAATATTCCCGAAATTCGACCCCCGGTAACATGGCGATTTTCGGCGATCACTTTTTGCGGACACCTCCCCCGACGGTGCTGGTTCGAATTTGAAGGCCGCAACCATTTTATTCCATGAATTATTGAGGTTTTTGTGGCAAGAAAGATGGCGTCACTTTTTGGTAGAAAGCTCCTAATTGCCCAGGTTTTGGGATTTGGCCATGTCCCCACACAGAAAAGGTCTTCAGGGAAGTCTAGTCTAGAACGCTGCACCGTCAAATCGCACTTTTGTTTTCGACCCCAAAAATCAAAATGGCGACAGGGTACTACCTGTCAAATATTCCCGAAATTCGACCCCCGGTAACATGGCGATTTTCGGCGATCACTTTTTGCGGACACCTCAACCGACGGTGCTGGTTCGAATTTGAAGGCCGCAACCATTTTATTCCATGAATTATTGAGGTTTTGGGGGCAACAAAGATGGCGTCACTTTTTGGTAGAAAGCTCCTAATTGCCCAGGTTTTGGGATTTGGCCATGTCCCCACACAGAAAAGGTCTTCAGGGAAGTCTAGTCTAGAACGCTGCACCGTCAAATCGCACTTTTGTTTTCGACCCCAAAAATCAAAATGGCGACAGGGTACTACCTGTCAAATATTCCCGAAATTCGACCCCCGGTAACATGGCGATTTTCGGCGATCACTTTTTGCGGACACCTCCCCCGACGGTGCTGGTTCGAATTTGAAGGCCGCAACCATTTTATTCCATGAATTATTGAGGTTTTGGGGGCAACAAAGACGGCGTCACTTTTTGGTAGAAAGCTCCTAATTGCCCAGGTTTTGGGATTTGGCCATGTCCCCACACAGAAAAGGTCTTCAGGGAAGTCTAGTCTAGAACGCTGCACCGTCAAATCGCACTTTTGTTTTCGACCCCAAAAATCAAAATGGCGACAGGGTACTACCTGTCAAATATTTCCGAAATTCGACCCCCGGTAACATGGCGATTTTCGGCGATCACTTTTTGCGGACACCTCCCCCGACGGTGCTGGTTCGAATTTGAAGGCCGCAACCATTTTATTCCATGAATTATTGAGGTTTTTGGGGCAAGAAAGATGGCGTCACTTTTTGGTAGAAAGCTCCTAATTGCCCAGGTTTTGGGATTTGGCCATGTCCCCACACAGAAAAGGTCTTCAGGGAAGTCTAGTCTAGAACGCTGCACCGTCAAATCGCACTTTTGTTTTCGACCCCAAAAATCAAAATGGCGACAGGGTACTACCTGTCAAATATTCCCGAAATTCGACCCCCGGTAACATGGCGATTTTCGGCGATCACTTTTTGCGGACACCTCCCCCGACGGTGCTGGTTCGAATTTGAAGGCCGCAACCATTTTATTCCATGAATTATTGAGGTTTTGGGGGCAACAAAGACGGCGTCACTTTTTGGTAGAAAGCTCCTAATTGCCCAGGTTTTGGGAATTGGCCATGCCCCCACACAGAAAAGGTCTTCAGGGAAGTCTAGTCTAGAACGCTGCACCGTCAAATCGCACTTTTGTTTTCGACCCCAAAAATCAAAATGGCGACAGGGTACTACCTGTCAAATATTCCCGAAATTCGACCCCCGGTAACATGGCGATTTTCGGCGATCACTTTTTGCGGACACCTCCCCCGACGGTGCTGGTTCGAATTTGAAGGCCGCAACCATTTTATTCCATGAATTATTGAGGTTTTGGGGGCAACAAAGATGGCGTCACTTTTTGGTAGAAAGCTCCTAATTGCCCAGGTTTTGGGATTTGGCCATGTCCCCACACAGAAAAGGTCTTCAGGGAAGTCTAGTCTAGAACGCTGCACCGTCAAATCGCACTTTTGTTTTCGACCCCAAAAATCAAAATGGCGACAGGGTACTACCTGTCAAATATTCCCGAAATTCGACCCCCGGTAACATGGCGATTTTCGGCGATCACTTTTTGCGGACACCTCCCCCGACGGTGCTGGTTGGAATTTGAAGGCCGCAACCATTTTATTCCATGAATTATTGAGGTTTTGGGGGCAACAAAGATGGCGTCACTTTTTGGTAGAAAGCTCCTAATTGCCCAGGTTTTGGGATTTGGCCATGTCCCCACACAGAAAAGGTCTTCAGGGAAGTCTAGTCTAGAACGCTGCACCGTCAAATCGCACTTTTGTTTTCGACCCCAAAATTCAAAATGGCGACAGGGTACTACCTGTCAAATATTCCCGAAATTCGACCCCCGGTAACATGGCGATTTTCGGCGATCACTTTTTGCGGACACCTCCCCCGACGGTGCTGGTTCGAATTTGAAGGCCGCAACCATTTTATTCCATGAATTATTGAGGTTTTGGGGGCAACAAAGATGGCGTCACTTTTTGGTAGAAAGCTCCTAATTGCCCAGGTTTTGGGATTTGGCCATGTCCCCACACAGAAAAGGTCTTCAGGGAAGTCTAGTCTAGAACGCTGCACCGTCAAATCGCACTTTTGTTTTCGACCCCAAAAATCAAAATGGCGACAGGGTACTACCTGTCAAATATTCCCGAAATTCGACCCCCGGTAACATGGCGATTTTCGGCGATCACTTTTTGCGGACACCTCCCCCGACGGTGCTGGTTCGAATTTGAAGGCCGCAACCATTTTATTCCATGAATTATTGAGGTTTTGGGGGCAACAAAGATGGCGTCACTTTTTGGTAGAAAGCTCCTAATTGCCCAGGTTTTGGGATTTGGCCATGTCCCCACACAGAAAAGGTCTTCAGGGAAGTCTAGTCTAGAACGCTGCACCGTCAAATCGCACTTTTGTTTTCGACCCCAAAAATCAAAATGGCGACAGGGTACTACCTGTCAAATATTCCCGAAATTCGACCCCCGGTAACATGGCGATTTCTGGCGATCACTTTTTGCGGACACCTCCCCCGACGGTGCTGGTTCGAATTTGAAGGCCGCAACCATTTTATTCCATGAATTATTGAGGTTTTGGGGGCAACAAAGATGGCGTCACTTTTTGGTAGAAAGCTCCTAATTGCCCAGGTTTTGGGATTTGGCCATGTCCCCACACAGAAAAGGTCTTCAGGGAAGTCTAGTCTAGAACGCTGCACCGTCAAATCGCACTTTTGTTTTCGACCCCAAAAATCAAAATGGCGACAGGGTACTACCTCTCAAATATTCCCGAAATTCGACCCCCGGTAACATGGCGATTTTCGGCGATCACTTTTTGCGGACACCTCCCCCGACGGTGCTGGTTCGAATTTGAAGGCCGCAACCATTTTATTCCATGAATTATTGAGGTTTTGGGGGCAAGAAAGATGGCGTCACTTTTTGGTAGAAAGCTCCTAATTGCCCAGGTTTTGGGATTTGGCCATGTCCCCACACAGAAAAGGTCTTCAGGGAAGTCTAGTCTAGAACGCTGCACCGTCAAATCGCACTTTTGTTTTCGACCCCAAAAATCAAAATGGCGACAAAATCAAAATTTGACAATACCTGTCAAATATTCCCGAAATTCGACCCCCGGTAACATGGCGATTTTCGGCGATCACTTTTTGCGGACACCTTCCCCGACGGTGCTGGTTGGAATTTGAAGGCCGCAACCATTTTATTCCATGAATTATTGAGGTTTTGGGGGCAAGAAAGATGGCGTCACTTTTTGGTAGAAAGCTCCTAATTGCCCAGGTTTTGGGATTTGGCCATGTCCCCACACAGAAAAGGTCTTCAGGGAAGTCTAGTCTAGAACGCTGCACCGTCAAATCGCACTTTTGTTTTCGACCCCAAAAATCAAAATGGCGACAGGGTACTACCTGTCAAATATTCCCGAAATTCGACCCCCGGTAACATGGCGATTTTCGGCGATCACTTTTTGCGGACACCTCCCCGACGGTGCTGGTTCGAATTTGAAGGCCGCAACCATTTTATTCCATGAATTATTGAGGTTTTGGGGGCAACAAAGATGGCGTCACCTTTTGGTAGAAAGCTCCTAATTGCCCAGGTTTTGGGATTTGGCCATGTCCCCACACAGAAAAGGTCTTCAGGGAAGTCTAGTCTAGAACGCTGCACCGTCAAATCGCACTTTTGTTTTCGACCCCAAAAATCAAAATGGCGACAGGGTACTACCTGTCAAATATTCCCGAAATTCGACCCCCGGTAACATGGCGATTTTCGGCGATCACTTTTCGCGGACACCTCCCCCGACGGTGCTGGTTGGAATTTGAAGGCCGCAACCATTTTATTCCATGAATTATTGAGGTTTTTGGGGCAAGAAAGATGGCGTCAATTTTTGGTAGAAAGCTCCTAATTGCCCAGGTTTTGGGATTTGGCCATGTCCCCACACAGAAAAGGTCTTCAGGGAAGTCTTGTCTAGAACGCTGCACCGTCAAATCGCACTTTTGTTTTCGACCCCAAAAATCAAAATGGCGACAGGGTACTACCTGTCAAATATTCCCAAAATTCGACCCCCGGTAACATGGCGATTTTCGGCGATCACTTTTCGCGGACACCTCCACCGACGGTGCTGGTTGGAATTTGAAGGCCGCAACCATTTTATTCCATGAATTATTGAGGTTTTTGGGGCAAGAAAGATGGCGTCACTTTTTGGTAGAAAGCTCCTAATTGCCCAGGTTTTGGGATTTGGCCATGTCCCCACACAGAAAAGGTCTTCAGGGAAGTCTAGTCTAGAACGCTGCACCGTCAAATCGCACTTTTGTTTTCGACCCCAAAAATCAAAATGGCGACAGGGTACTACCTGTCAAATATTCCCAAAATTCGACCCCCGGTAACATGGCGATTTTCGGCGATAACTTTTCGCGGACACCTCCCCCGACGGTGCTGGTTCGAATTTGAAGGCCGCAACCATTTTATTCCATGAATTATTGAGGTTTTTGGGGCAAGAAAGATGGCGTCACTTTTTGGTAGAAAGCTCCTAATTGCCCAGGTTTTGGGATTTGGCCATGTCCCCACACAGAAAAGGTCTTCAGGGAAGTCTAGTCTAGAACGCTGCACCGTCAAATCGCACTTTTGTTTTCGACCCCAAAAATCAAAATGGCGACAGGGTACTACCTGTCAAATATTCCCAAAATTCGACCCCCGGTAACATGGCGATTTTCGGCGATCACTTTTCGCGGACACCTCCCCCGACGGTGCTGGTTGGAATTTGAAGGCCGCAACCATTTTATTCCATGAATTATTGAGGTTTTTGGGGCAAGAAAGATGGCGTCACTTTTTGGTAGAAAGCTCCTAATTGCCCAGGTTTTGGGATTTGGCCATGTCCCCACACAGAAAAGGTCTTCAGGGAAGTCTAGTCTAGAACGCTGCACCGTCAAATCGCACTTTTGTTTTCGACCCCAAAAATCAAAATGGCGACAGGGTACTACCTGTCAAATATTCCCAAAATTCGACCCCCGGTAACATGGCGATTTTCGGCGATCACTTTTCGCGGACACCTCCCCCGACGGTGCTGGTTGGAATTTGAAGGCCGCAACCATTTTATTCCATGAATTATTGAGGTTTTTGGGGCAAGAAAGATGGCGTCACTTTTTGGTAGAAAGCTCCTAATTGCCCAGGTTTTGGATTTGGCCATGTCCCCACACAGAAAAGGTCTTCAGGGAAGTCTAGTCTAGAACGCTGCACCGTCAAATCGCACTTTTGTTTTCGACCCCAAAAATCAAAATGGCGACAGGGTACTACCTGTCAAATATTCCCAAAATTCGACCCCCGGTAACATGGCGATTTTCGGCGATCACTTTTCGCGGACACCTCCCCCGACGGTGCTGGTTGGAATTTGAAGGCCGCAACCATTTTATTCCATGAATTATTGAGGTTTTTGGGGCAAGAAAGATGGCGTCACTTTTTGGTAGAAAGCTCCTAATAGCCCAGGTTTTGGATTTGGCCATGTCCCCACACAGAAAAGGTCTTCAGGGAAGTCTAGTCTAGAACGCTGCACCGTCAAATCGCACTTTTGTTTTCGACCCCAAAAATCAAAATGGCGACAGGGTACTACCTGTCAAATATTCCCAAAATTCGACCCCCGGTAACATGGCGATTTTCGGCGATCACTTTTCGCGGACACCTCCCCCGACGGTGCTGGTTGGAATTTGAAGGCCGCAACCATTTTATTCCATGAATTATTGAGGTTTTTGGGGCAAGAAAGATGGCGTCACTTTTTGGTAGAAAGCTCCTAATTGCCCAGGTTTTGGGATTTGGCCATGTCCCCACACAGAAAAGGTCTTCAGGGAAGTCTAGTCTAGAACGCTGCACCGTCAAATCGCACTTTTGTTTTCGACCCCAAAAATCAAAATGGCGACAGGGTACTACCTGTCAAATATTCCCAAAATTCGACCCCCGGTAACATGGCGATTTTCGGCGATCACTTTTCGCGGACACCTCCCCCGACGGTGCTGGTTGGAATTTGAAGGCCGCAACCATTTTATTCCATGAATTATTGAGGTTTTTGGGGCAAGAAAGATGGCGTCACTTTTTGGTAGAAAGCTCCTAATTGCCCAGGTTTTGGGATTTGGCCATGTCCCCACACAGAAAAGGTCTTCAGGGAAGTCTAGTCTAGAACGCTGCACCGTCAAATCGCACTTTTGTTTTCGACCCCAAAAATCAAAATGGCGACAGGGTACTACCTGTCAAATATTCCCAAAATTCGACCCCCGGTAACATGGCGATTTTCGGCGATCACTTTTCGCGGACACCTCCCCCGACGGTGCTGGTTGGAATTTGAAGGCCGCAACCATTTTATTCCATGAATTATTGAGGTTTTTGGGGCAAGAAAGATGGCGTCACTTTTTGGTAGAAAGCTCCTAATTGCCCAGGTTTTGGGATTTGGCCATGTCCCCACACAGAAAAGGTCTTCAGGGAAGTCTAGTCTAGAACGCTGCACCGTCAAATCGCACTTTTGTTTTCGACCCCAAAAATCAAAATGGCGACAGGGTACTACCTGTCAAATATTCCCAAAATTCGACCCCCGGTAACATGGCGATTTTCGGCGATCACTTTTCGCGGACACCTCCCCCGACGGTGCTGGTTGGAATTTGAAGGCCGCAACCATTTTATTCCATGAATTATTGAGGTTTTTGGGGCAAGAAAGATGGCGTCACTTTTTGGTAGAAAGCTCCTAATTGCCCAGGTTTTGGGATTTGGCCATGTCCCCACACAGAAAAGGTCTTCAGGGAAGTCTAGTCTAGAACGCTGCACCGTCAAATCGCACTTTTGTTTTCGACCCCAAAAATCAAAATGGCGACAGGGTACTACCTGTCAAATATTCCCAAAATTCGACCCCCGGTAACATGGCGATTTTCGGCGATCACTTTTCGCGGACACCTCCCCCGACGGTGCTGGTTGGAATTTGAAGGCCGCAACCATTTTATTCCATGAATTATTGAGGTTTTTGGGGCAAGAAAGATGGCGTCACTTTTTGGTAGAAAGCTCCTAATTGCCCAGGTTTTGGGATTTGGCCATGTCCCCACACAGAAAAGGTCTTCAGGGAAGTCTAGTCTAGAACGCTGCACCGTCAAATCGCACTTTTGTTTTCGACCCCAAAAATCAAAATGGCGACAGGGTACTACCTGTCAAATATTCCCAAAATTCGACCCCCGGTAACATGGCGATTTTCGGCGATCACTTTTCGCGGACACCTCCCCCGACGGTGCTGGTTGGAATTTGAAGGCCGCAACCATTTTATTCCATGAATTATTGAGGTTTTTGGGGCAAGAAAGATGGCGTCAATTTTTGGTAGAAAGCTCCTAATTGCCCAGGTTTTGGGATTTGGCCATGTCCCCACCAATAAAGGTCTTCAGGGAAGTCTAGTCTAGAACGCTGCACCGTCAAATCGCACTTTTGTTTTCGACCCCAAAAATCAAAATGGCGACAGGGTACTACCTGTCAAATATTCCCAAAATTCGACCCCCGGTAACATGGCGATTTTCGGCGATCACTTTTCGCGGACACCTCCACCGACGGTGCTGGTTGGAATTTGAAGGCCGCAACCATTTTATTCCATGAATTATTGAGGTTTTTGGGGCAAGAAAGATGGCGTCACTTTTTGGTAGAAAGCTCCTAATTGCCCAGGTTTTGGGATTTGGCCATGTCCCCACACAGAAAAGGTCTTCAGGGAAGTCTAGTCTAGAACGCTGCACCGTCAAATCGCACTTTTGTTTTCGACCCCAAAAATCAAAATGGCGACAGGGTACTACCTGTCAAATATTCCCAAAATTCGACCCCCGGTAACATGGCGATTTTCGGCGATCACTTTTCGCGGACACCTCCCCCGACGGTGCTGGTTGGAATTTGAAGGCCGCAACCATTTTATTCCATGAATTATTGAGGTTTTTGGGGCAAGAAAGATGGCGTCACTTTTTGGTAGAAAGCTCCTAATTGCCCAGGTTTTGGGATTTGGCCATGTCCCCACACAGAAAAGGTCTTCAGGGAAGTCTAGTCTAGAACGCTGCACCGTCAAATCGCACTTTTGTTTTCGACCCCAAAAATCAAAATGGCGACAGGGTACTACCTGTCAAATATTCCCAAAATTCGACCCCCGGTAACATGGCGATTTTCGGCGATCACTTTTCGCGGACACCTCCCCCGACGGTGCTGGTTGGAATTTGAAGGCCGCAACCATTTTATTCCATGAATTATTGAGGTTTTTGGGGCAAGAAAGATGGCGTCACTTTTTGGTAGAAAGCTCCTAATTGCCCAGGTTTTGGGATTTGGCCATGTCCCCACACAGAAAAGGTCTTCAGGGAAGTCTAGTCTAGAACGCTGCACCGTCAAATCGCACTTTGTTTTCGACCCCAAAAATCAAAATGGCGACAGGGTACTACCTGTCAAATATTCCCAAAATTCGACCCCCGGTAACATGGCGATTTTCGGCGATCACTTTTCGCGGACACCTCCCCCGACGGTGCTGGTTGGAATTTGAAGGCCGCAACCATTTTATTCCATGAATTATTGAGGTTTTTGGGGCAAGAAAGATGGCGTCACTTTTTGGTAGAAAGCTCCTAATTGCCCAGGTTTTGGGATTTGGCCATGTCCCCACACAGAAAAGGTCTTCAGGGAAGTCTAGTCTAGAACGCTGCACCGTCAAATCGCACTTTTGTTTTCGACCCCAAAAATCAAAATGGCGACAGGGTACTACCTGTCAAATATTCCCAAAATTCGACCCCCGGTAACATGGCGATTTTCGGCGATCACTTTTCGCGGACACCTCCCCCGACGGTGCTGGTTGGAATTTGAAGGCCGCAACCATTTTATTCCATGAATTATTGAGGTTTTTGGGGCAAGAAAGATGGCGTCACTTTTTGGTAGAAAGCTCCTAATTGCCCAGGTTTTGGGATTTGGCCATGTCCCCACACAGAAAAGGTCTTCAGGGAAGTCTAGTCTAGAACGCTGCACCGTCAAATCGCACTTTTGTTTTCGACCCCAAAAATCAAAATGGCGACAGGGTACTACCTGTCAAATATTCCCAAAATTCGACCCCCGGTAACATGGCGATTTTCGGCGATCACTTTTCGCGGACACCTCCCCCGACGGTGCTGGTTGGAATTTGAAGGCCGCAACCATTTTATTCCATGAATTATTGAGGTTTTTGGGGCAAGAAAGATGGCGTCACTTTTTGGTAGAAAGCTCCTAATTGCCCAGGTTTTGGGATTTGGCCATGTCCCCACACAGAAAAGGTCTTCAGGGAAGTCTAGTCTAGAACGCTGCACCGTCAAATCGCACTTTTGTTTTCGACCCCAAAAATCAAAATGGCGACAGGGTACTACCTGTCAAATATTCCCAAAATTCGACCCCCGGTAACATGGCGATTTTCGGCGATCACTTTTCGCGGACACCTCCCCCGACGGTGCTGGTTGGAATTTGAAGGCCGCAACCATTTTATTCCATGAATTATTGAGGTTTTTGGGGCAAGAAAGATGGCGTCACTTTTTGGTAGAAAGCTCCTAATTGCCCAGGTTTTGGGATTTGGCCATGTCCCCACACAGAAAAGGTCTTCAGGGAAGTCTAGTCTAGAACGCTGCACCGTCAAATCGCACTTTTGTTTTCGACCCCAAAAATCAAAATGGCGACAGGGTACTACCTGTCAAATATTCCCAAAATTCGACCCCCGGTAACATGGCGATTTTCGGCGATCACTTTTCGCGGACACCTCCCCCGACGGTGCTGGTTGGAATTTGAAGGCCGCAACCATTTTATTCCATGAATTATTGAGGTTTTTGGGGCAAGAAAGATGGCGTCACTTTTTGGTAGAAAGCTCCTAATTGCCCAGGTTTTGGGATTTGGCCATGTCCCCACACAGAAAAGGTCTTCAGGGAAGTCTAGTCTAGAACGCTGCACCGTCAAATCGCACTTTTGTTTTCGACCCCAAAAATCAAAATGGCGACAGGGTACTACCTGTCAAATATTCCCAAAATTCGACCCCCGGTAACATGGCGATTTTCGGCGATCACTTTTCGCGGACACCTCCCCCGACGGTGCTGGTTGGAATTTGAAGGCCGCAACCATTTTATTCCATGAATTATTGAGGTTTTTGGGGCAAGAAAGATGGCGTCACTTTTTGGTAGAAAGCTCCTAATTGCCCAGGTTTTGGGATTTGGCCATGTCCCCACACAGAAAAGGTCTTCAGGGAAGTCTAGTCTAGAACGCTGCACCGTCAAATCGCACTTTTGTTTTCGACCCCAAAAATCAAAATGGCGACAGGGTACTACCTGTCAAATATTCCCAAAATTCGACCCCCGGTAACATGACGATTTTCGGCGATCACTTTTCGCGGACACCTCCCCCGACGGTGCTGGTTGGAATTTGAAGGCCGCAACCATTTTATTCCATGAATTATTGAGGTTTTTGGGGCAAGAAAGATGGCGTCACTTTTTGGTAGAAAGCTCCTAATTGCCCAGGTTTTGGGATTTGGTCATGTCCCCACACAGAAAAGGTCTTCAGGGAAGTCTAGTCTAGAACGCTGCACCGTCAAATCGCACTTTTGTTTTCGACCCCAAAAATCAAAATGGCGACAGGGTACTGTCAATCCCTGTCAAATATTCCCAAAATTCGACCCCCGGTAACATGGCGATTTTCGGCGATCACTTTTCGCGGACACCTCCCCCGACGGTGCTGGTTGGAATTTGAAGGCCGCAACCATTTTATTCCATGAATTATTGAGGTTTTTGGGGCAAGAAAGATGGCGTCACTTTTTGGTAGAAAGCTCCTAATTGCCCAGGTTTTGGGATTTGGCCATGTCCCCACACAGAAAAGGTCTTCAGGGAAGTCTAGTCTAGAACGCTGCACCGTCAAATCGCACTTTTGTTTTCGACCCCAAAAATCAAAATAGCGACAGGGTACTACCTGTCAAATATTCCCAAAATTCGACCCCCGGTAACATGGCGATTTTCGGCGATCACTTTTCGCGGACACCTCCCCCGACGGTGCTGGTTGGAATTTGAAGGCCGCAACCATTTTATTCCATGAATTATTGAGGTTTTTGGGGCAAGAAAGATGGCGTCACTTTTTGGTAGAAAGCTCCTAATAGCCCAGGTTTTGGGATTTGGCCATGTCCCCACACAGAAAAGGTCTTCAGGGAAGTCTAGTCTAGAACGCTGCACCGTCAAATCGCACTTTTGTTTTCGACCCCAAAAATCAAAATGGCGACAGGGTACTACCTGTCAAATATTCCCAAAATTCGACCCCCGGTAACATGGCGATTTTCGGCGATCACTTTTCGCGGACACCTCCCCCGACGGTGCTGGTTGGAATTTGAAGGCCGCAACCATTTTATTCCATGAATTATTGAGGTTTTTGGGGCAAGAAAGATGGCGTCACTTTTTGGTAGAAAGCTCCTAATTGCCCAGGTTTTGGGATTTGGCCATGTCCCCACACAGAAAAGGTCTTCAGGGAAGTCTAGTCTAGAACGCTACACCGTCAAATCGCACTTTTGTTTTCGACCCCAAAAATCAAAATGGCGACAGGGTACTACCTGTCAAATATTCCCAAAATTCGACCCCCGGTAACATGGCGATTTTCGGCGATCACTTTTCGCGGACAACTCCCCCGACCGTGCTGGTTGGAATTTGAAGGCCGCAACCATTTTATTCCATGAATTATTGAGGTTTTTGGGGCAAGAAAGATGGCCTCACTTTTTGGTAGAAAGCTCCTAATTGCCCAGGTTTTGGGATTTGGCCATGTCCCCACACAGAAAAGGTCTTCAGGGAAGTCTAGTCTAGAACGCTGCACCGTCAAATCGCACTTTTGTTTTCGACCCCAAAAATCAAAATGGCGACAGGGTACTACCTGTCAAATATTCCCAAAATTCGACCCCCGGTAACATGGCGATTTTCGGCGATCACTTTTCGCGGACACCTCCCCCGACGGTGCTGGTTGGAATTTGAAGGCCGCAACCATTTTATTCCATGAATTATTGAGGTTTTTGGGGCAAGAAAGATGGCGTCACTTTTTGGTAGAAAGCTCCTAATAGCCCAGGTTTTGGGATTTGGCCATGTCCCCACACAGAAAAGGTCTTCAGGGAAGTCTAGTCTAGAACGCTGCACCGTCAAATCGCACTTTTGTTTTCGACCCCAAAAATCAAAATGGCGACAGGGTACTACCTGTCAAATATTCCCGAAATTCGACCCCCGGTAACATGGCGATTTTCGGCGATCACTTTTCGCGGACACCTCCCCCGACGGTGCTGGTTGGAATTTGAAGGCCGCAACCATTTTATTCCATGAATTATTGAGGTTTTTGGGGCAAGAAAGATGGCGTCACTTTTTGGTAGAAAGCTCCTAATTGCCCAGGTTTTGGGATTTGGCCATGTCCCCACACAGAAAAGGTCTTCAGGGAAGTCTAGTCTAGAACGCTGCACCGTCAAATCGCACTTTTGTTTTCGACCCCAAAAATCAAAATGGCGACAGGGTACTACCTGTCAAATATTCCCAAAATTCGACCCCCGGTAACATGGCGATTTTCGGCGATCACTTTTCGCGGACACCTCCCCCGACGGTGCTGGTTGGAATTTGAAGGCCGCAACCATTTTATTCCATGAATTATTGAGGTTTTTGGGGCAAGAAAGATGGCGTCACTTTTTGGTAGAAAGCTCCTAATAGCCCAGGTTTTGGGATTTGGCCATGTCCCCACACAGAAAAGGTCTTCGGGGAAGTCTAGTCTAGAACGCTGCACCGTCAAATCGCACTTTTGTTTTCGACCCCAAAAATCAAAATGGCGACAGGGTACTACCTGTCAAATATTCCCAAAATTCGACCCCCGGTAACATGGCGATTTTCGGCGATCACTTTTCGCGGACACCTCCCCCGACGGTGCTGGTTGGAATTTGAAGGCCGCAACCATTTTATTCCATGAATTATTGAGGTTTTTGGGGCAAGAAAGATGGCGTCACTTTTTGGTAGAAAGCTCCTAATAGCCCAGGTTTTGGGATTTGGCCATGTCCCCACACAGAAAAGGTCTTCAGGGAAGTCTAGTCTAGAACGCTGCACCGTCAAATCGCACTTTTGTTTTCGACCCCAAAAATCAAAATGGCGACAGGGTACTACCTGTCAAATATTCCCAAAATTCGACCCCCGGTAACATGGCGATTTTCGGCGATCACTTTTCGCGGACACCTCCCCCGACGGTGCTGGTTGGAATTTGAAGGCCGCAAACCATTTTATTCCATGAATTTTTGAGGTTTTTGGGGCAAGAAAGATGGCGTCACTTTTTGGTAGAAAGCTCCTAATAGCCCAGGTTTTGGGATTTGGCCATGTCCCCACACAGAAAAGGTCTTCAGGGAAGTCTAGTCTAGAACGCTGCACCGTCAAATCGCACTTTTGTTTTCGACCCCAAAAATCAAAATGGCGACAGGGTACTACCTGTCAAATATTCCCAAAATTCGACCCCCGGTAACATGGCGATTTTCGGCGATCACTTTTCGCGGACACCTCCCCCGACGGTGCTGGTTGGAATTTGAAGGCCGCAACCATTTTATTCCATGAATTATTGAGGTTTTTGGGGCAAGAAAGATGGCGTCACTTTTTGGTAGAAAGCTCCTAATAGCCCAGGTTTTGGGATTTGGCCATGTCCCCACACAGAAAAGGTCTTCAGGGAAGACTAGTCTAGAACGCTGCACCGTCAAATCGCACTTTTGTTTTCGACCCCAAAAATCAAAATGGCGACAGGGTACTACCTGTCAAATATTCCCAAAATTCGACCCCCGGTAACATGGCGATTTTCGGCGATCACTTTTCGCGGACACCTCCCCCGACGGTGCTGGTTGGAATTTGAAGGCCGCAACCATTTTATTCCATGAATTATTGAGGTTTTTGGGGCAAGAAAGATGGCGTCACTTTTTGGTAGAAAGCTCCTAATTGCCCAGGTTTTGGGATTTGGCCATGTCCCCACACAGAAAAGGTCTTCAGGGAAGTCTAGTCTAGAACGCTACACCGTCAAATCGCACTTTTGTTTTCGACCCCAAAAATCAAAATGGCGACAGGGTACTACCTGTCAAATATTCCCAAAATTCGACCCCCGGTAACATGGCGATTTTCGGCGATCACTTTTCGCGGACACCTCCCCCGACGGTGCTGGTTGGAATTTGAAGGCCGCAACCATTTTATTCCATGAATTATTGAGGTTTTTGGGGCAAGAAAGATGGCGTCACTTTTTGGTAGAAAGCTCCTAATTGCCCAGGTTTTGGGATTTGGCCATGTCCCCACACAGAAAAAGTCTTCAGGGAAGTCTAGTCTAGAACGCTGCACCGTCAAATCGCACTTTTGTTTTCGACCCCAAAAATCAAAATGGCGACAGGGTACTACCTGTCAAATATTCCCAAAATTCGACCCCCGGTAACATGGCGATTTTCGGCGATCACTTTTCGCGGACACCTCCCCCCGACGGTGCTGGTTGGAATTTGAAGGCCGCAACCATTTTATTCCATGAATTATTGAGGTTTTTGGGGCAAGAAAGATGGCGTCACTTTTTGGTAGAAAGCTCCTAATAGCCCAGGTTTTGGGATTTTGGCCATGTCCCCACACAGAAAAAGGTCTTCAGGGAAGTCTAGTCTAGAACGCTGCACCGTCAAATCGCACTTTTGTTTTCGACCCCAAAAAATCAAAATGGCGACAGGGTACTACCTGTCAAATATTCCCAAAATTCGACCCCCGGTAACATGGCGATTTTCGGCGATCACTTTTCGCGGACACCTCCCCCCGACGGTGCTGGTTGGAATTTGAAGGCCGCAACCATTTTATTCCATGAATTATTGAGGTTTTTTGGGGCAAGAAAGATGGCGTCACTTTTTGGTAGAAAGCTCCTAATTGCCCAGGTTTTGGGATTTGGCCATGTCCCCACACAGAAAAGGTCTTCAGGGAAGTCTAGTCTAGAACGCTGCACCGTCAAATCGCACTTTTGTTTTCGACCCCAAAAATCAAAATGGCGACAGGGTACTACCTGTCAAATATTCCCAAAATTCGACCCCCGGTAACATGGCGATTTTCGGCGATCACTTTTCGCGGACACCTCCCCCGACGGTGCTGGTTGGAATTTGAAGGCCGCAACCATTTTATTCCATGAATTATTGAGGTTTTTGGGGCAAGAAAGATGGCGTCACTTTTTGGTAGAAAGCTCCTAATAGCCCAGGTTTTGGGATTTGGCCATGTCCCCACACAGAAAAGGTCTTCAGGGAAGTCTAGTCTAGAACGCTGCACCGTCAAATCGCACTTTTGTTTTCGACCCCAAAAATCAAAATGGCGACAGGGTACTACCTGTCAAATATTCCCAAAATTCGACCCCCGGTAACATGGCGATTTTCGGTGATCACTTTTCGCGGACACCTCCCCCGACGGTGCTGGTTGGAATTTGAAGGCCGCAACCATTTTATTCCATGAATTATTGAGGTTTTTGGGGCAAGAAAGATGGCGTCACTTTTTGGTAGAAAGCTCCTAATAGCCCAGGTTTTGGGATTTGGCCATGTCCCCACACAGAAAAGGTCTTCAGGGAAGTCTAGTCTAGAACGCTGCACCGTCAAATCGCACTTTTGTTTTCGACCCCAAAAATCAAAATGGCGACAGGGTACTACCTGTCAAATATTCCCAAAATTCGAGCTCCGGTAACATGGCGATTTTCGGCGATCACTTTTCGCGGACACCTCCCCCGACGGTGCTGGTTGGAATTTGAAGGCCGCAACCATTTTATTCCATGAATTATTGAGGTTTTTGGGGCAAGAAAGATGGCGTCACTTTTTGGTAGAAAGCTCCTAATAGCCCAGGTTTTGGGATTTGGCCATGTCCCCACACAGAAAAGGTCTTCAGGGAAGTCTAGTCTAGAACGCTGCACCGTCAAATCGCACTTTTGTTTTCGACCCCAAAAATCAAAATGGCGATAGGGTACTACCTGTCAAATATTCCCAAAATTCGACCCCCGGTAACATGGCGATTTTCGGCGATCACTTTTCGCGGACACCTCCCCCGACGGTGCTGGTTGGAATTTGAAGGCCGCAACCATTTTATTCCATGAATTATTGAGGTTTTTGGGGCAAGAAAGATGGCGTCACTTTTTGGTAGAAAGCTCCTAATAGCCCAGGTTTTGGGATTTGGCCATGTCCCCACACAGAAAAGGTCTTCAGGGAAGTCTAGTCTAGAACGCTGCACCGTCAAATCGCACTTTTGTTTTCGACCCCAAAAATCAAAATGGCGACAGGGTACTACCTGTCAAATATTCCCAAAATTCGACCCCCGGTAACATGGCGATTTTCGGCGATCACTTTTCGCGGACACCTCCCCCGACGGTGCTGGTTGGAATTTGAAGGCCGCAACCATTTTATTCCATGAATTATTGAGGTTTTTGGGGCAAGAAAGATGGCGTCACTTTTTGGTAGAAAGCTCCTAATTGCCCAGGTTTTGGGATTTGGCCATGTCCCCACACAGAAAAGGTCTTCAGGGAAGTCTAGTCTAGAACGCTGCACCGTCAAATCGCACTTTTGTTTTCGACCCCAAAAATCAAAATGGCGACAGGGTACTACCTGTCAAATATTCCCAAAATTCGACCCCCGGTAACATGGCGATTTTCGGCGATCACTTTTCGCGGACACCTCCCTCGACGGTGCTGGTTGGAATTTGAAGGCCGCAACCATTTTATTCCATGAATTATTGAGGTTTTTGGGGCAAGAAAGATGGCGTCACTTTTTGGTAGAAAGCTCCTAATAGCCCAGGTTTTGGGATTTGGCCATGTCCCCACACAGAAAAGGTCTTCAGGGAAGTCTAGTCTAGAACGCTGCACCGTCAAATCGCACTTTTGTTTTCGACCCCAAAAATCAAAATGGCGACAGGGTACTACCTGTCAAATATTCCCAAAATTCGACCCCCGGTAACATGGCGATTTTCGGCGATCACTTTTCGCGGACACCTCCCCCGACGGTGCTGGTTGGAATTTGAAGGCCGCAACCATTTTATTCCATGAATTATTGAGGTTTTTGGGGCAAGAAAGATGGCGTCACTTTTTGGTAGAAAGCTCCTAATTGCCCAGGTTTTGGGATTTGGCCATGTCCCCACACAGAAAAGGTCTTCAGGGAAGTCTAGTCTAGAACGCTGCACCGTCAAATCGCACTTTTGTTTTCGACCCCAAAAATCAAAATGGCGACAGGGTACTACCTGTCAAATATTCCCAAAATTCGACCCCCGGTAACATGGCGATTTTCGGCGATCACTTTTCGCGGACACCTCCCCCGACGGTGCTGGTTGGAATTTGAAGGCCGCAACCATTTTATTCCATGAATTATTGAGGTTTTTGGGGCAAGAAAGATGGCGTCACTTTTTGGTAGAAAGCTCCTAATTGCCCAGGTTTTGGGATTTGGCCATGTCCCCACACAGAAAAGGTATTCAGGGAAGTCTAGTCTAGAACGCTACACCGTCAAATCGCACTTTTGTTTTCGACCCCAAAAATCAAAATGGCGACAGGGTACTACCTGTCAAATATTCCCAAAATTCGACCCCCGGTAACATGGCGATTTTCGGCGATCACTTTTCGCGGACAACTCCCCCGACGGTGCTGGTTGGAATTTGAAGGCCGCAACCATTTTATTCCATGAATTATTGAGGTTTTTGGGGCAAGAAAGATGGCCTCACTTTTTGGTAGAAAGCTCCTAATTGCCCAGGTTTTGGGATTTGGCCATGTCCCCACACAGAAAAGGTCTTCAGGGAAGTCTAGTCTAGAACGCTGCACCGTCAAATCGCACTTTTGTTTTCGACCCCAAAAATCAAAATGGCGACAGGGTACTACCTGTCAAATATTCCCAAAATTCGACCCCCGGTAACATGGCGATTTTCGGCGATCACTTTTCGCGGACACCTCCCCCGACGGTGCTGGTTGGAATTTGAAGGCCGCAACCATTTTATTCCATGAATTATTGAGGTTTTTGGGGCAAGAAAGATGGCGTCACTTTTTGGTAGAAAGCTCCTAATAGCCCAGGTTTTGGGATTTGGCCATGTCCCCACACAGAAAAGGTCTTCAGGGAAGTCTAGTCTAGAACGCTGCACCGTCAAATCGCACTTTTGTTTTCGACCCCAAAAATCAAAATGGCGACAGGGTACTACCTGTCAAATATTCCCGAAATTCGACCCCCGGTAACATGGCGATTTTCGGCGATCACTTTTCGCGGACACCTCCCCCGACGGTGCTGGTTGGAATTTGAAGGCCGCAACCATTTTATTCCATGAATTATTGAGGTTTTTGGGGCAAGAAAGATGGCGTCACTTGTTGGTAGAAAGCTCCTAATTGCCCAGGTTTTGGGATTTGGCCATGTCCCCACACAGAAAAGGTCTTCAGGGAAGTCTAGTCTAGAACGCTGCACCGTCAAATCGCACTTTTGTTTTCGACCCCAAAAATCAAAATGGCGACAGGGTACTACCTGTCAAATATTCCCAAAATTCGACCCCCGGTAACATGGCGATTTTCGGCGATCACTTTTCGCGGACACCTCCCCCGACGGTGCTGGTTGGAATTTGAAGGCCGCAACCATTTTATTCCATGAATTATTGAGGTTTTTGGGGCAAGAAAGATGGCGTCACTTTTTGGTAGAAAGCTCCTAATAGCCCAGGTTTTGGGATTTGGCCATGTCCCCACACAGAAAAGGTCTTCGGGGAAGTCTAGTCTAGAACGCTGCACCGTCAAATCGCACTTTTGTTTTCGACCCCAAAAATCAAAATGGCGACAGGGTACTACCTGTCAAATATTCCCTAAATTCGACCCCCCGTAACATGGCGATTTTCGGCGATCACTTTTCGCGGACACCTCCCCCGACGGTGCTGGTTGGAATTTGAAGGCCGCAACCATTTTATTCCATGAATTATTGAGGTTTTTGGGGCAAGAAAGATGGCGTCACTTTTTGGTAGAAAGCTCCTAATAGCCCAGGTTTTGGGATTTGGCCATGTCCCCACACAGAAAAGGTCTTCAGGGAAGTCTAGTCTAGAACGCTGCACCGTCAAATCGCACTTTTGTTTTCGACCCCAAAAATCAAAATGGCGACAGGGTACTACCTGTCAAATATTCCCAAAATTCGACCCCCGGTAACATGGCGATTTTCGGCGATCACTTTTCGCGGACACCTCCCCCGACGGTGCTGGTTGGATTTTGAAGGCCGCAACCATTTTATTCCATGAATTATTGAGGTTTTTGGGGCAAGAAAGATGGCGTCACTTTTTGGTAGAAAGCTCCTAATAGCCCAGGTTTTGGGATTTGGCCATGTCCCCACACAGAAAAGGTCTTCAGGGAAGTCTAGTCTAGAACGCTGCACCGTCAAATCGCACTTTTGTTTTCGACCCCAAAAATCAAAATGGCGACAGGGTACTACCTGTCAAATATTCCCAAAATTCGACCCCCGGTAACATGGCGATTTTCGGCGATCACTTTTCGCGGACACCTCCCCCGACGGTGCTGGTTGGAATTTGAAGGCCGCAACCATTTTATTCCATGAATTATTGAGGTTTTTGGGGCAAGAAAGATGGCGTCACTTTTTGGTAGAAAGCTCCTAATAGCCCAGGTTTTGGGATTTGGCCATGTCCCCACACAGAAAAGGTCTTCAGGGAAGACTAGTCTAGAACGCTGCACCGTCAAATCGCACTTTTGTTTTCGACCCCAAAAATCAAAATGGCGACAGGGTACTACCTGTCAAATATTCCCAAAATTCGACCCCCGGTAACATGGCGATTTTCGGCGATCACTTTTCGCGGACACCTCCCCCGACGGTGCTGGTTGGAATTTGAAGGCCGCAACCATTTTATTCCATGAATTATTGAGGTTTTTGGGGCAAGAAAGATGGCGTCACTTTTTGGTAGAAAGCTCCTAATTGCCCAGGTTTTGGGATTTGGCCATGTCCCCACACAGAAAAGGTCTTCAGGGAAGTCTAGTCTAGAACGCTACACCGTCAAATCGCACTTTTGTTTTCGACCCCAAAAATCAAAATGGCGACAGGGTACTACCTGTCAAATATTCCCAAAATTCGACCCCCGGTAACATGGCGATTTTCGGCGATCACTTTTCGCGGACACCTCCCCCGACGGTGCTGGTTGGAATTTGAAGGCCGCAACCATTTTATTCCATGAATTATTGAGGTTTTTGGGGCAAGAAAGATGGCGTCACTTTTTGGTAGAAAGCTCCTAATAGCCCAGGTTTTGGGATTTGGCCATGTCCCCACACAGAAAAGGTCTTCAGGGAAGTCTAGTCTAGAACGCTGCACCGTCAAATCGCACTTTTGTTTTCGACCCCAAAAATCAAAATGGCGACAGGGTACTACCTGTCAAATATTCCCAAAATTCGACCCCCGGTAACATGGCGATTTTCGGCGATCACTTTTCGCGGACACCTCCCCCGACGGTGCTGGTTGGATTTTGAAGGCCGCAACCATTTTATTCCATGAATTATTGAGGTTTTTGGGGCAAGAAAGATGGCGTCACTTTTTGGTAGAAAGCTCCTAATAGCCCAGGTTTTGGGATTTGGCCATGTCCCCACACAGAAAAGGTCTTCAGGGAAGTCTAGTCTAGAACGCTGCACCGTCAAATCGCACTTTTGTTTTCGACCCCAAAAATCAAAATGGCGACAGGGTACTACCTGTCAAATATTCCCAAAATTCGACCCCCGGTAACATGGCGATTTTCGGCGATCACTTTTCGCGGACACCTCCCCCGACGGTGCTGGTTGGAATTTGAAGGCCGCAACCATTTTATTCCATGAATTATTGAGGTTTTTGGGGCAAGAAAGATGGCGTCACTTTTTGGTAGAAAGCTCCTAATAGCCCAGGTTTTGGGATTTGGCCATGTCCCCACACAGAAAAGGTCTTCAGGGAAGACTAGTCTAGAACGCTGCACCGTCAAATCGCACTTTTGTTTTCGACCCCAAAAATCAAAATGGCGACAGGGTACTACCTGTCAAATATTCCCAAAATTCGACCCCCGGTAACATGGCGATTTTCGGCGATCACTTTTCGCGGACACCTCCCCCGACGGTGCTGGTTGGAATTTGAAGGCCGCAACCATTTTATTCCATGAATTATTGAGGTTTTTGGGGCAAGAAAGATGGCGTCACTTTTTGGTAGAAAGCTCCTAATTGCCCAGGTTTTGGGATTTGGCCATGTCCCCACACAGAAAAGGTCTTCAGGGAAGTCTAGTCTAGAACGCTACACCGTCAAATCGCACTTTTGTTTTCGACCCCAAAAATCAAAATGGCGACAGGGTACTACCTGTCAAATATTCCCAAAATTCGACCCCCGGTAACATGGCGATTTTCGGCGATCACTTTTCGCGGACACCTCCCCCGACGGTGCTGGTTGGAATTTGAAGGCCGCAACCATTTTATTCCATGAATTATTGAGGTTTTTGGGGCAAGAAAGATGGCGTCACTTTTTGGTAGAAAGCTCCTAATTGCCCAGGTTTTGGGATTTGGCCATGTCCCCACACAGAAAAGGTCTTCAGGGAAGTCTAGTCTAGAACGCTGCACCGTCAAATCGCACTTTTGTTTTCGACCCCAAAAAATCAAAATGGCGACAGGGTACTACCTGTCAAATATTCCCAAAATTCGACCCCCGGTAACATGGCGATTTTCGGCGATCACTTTTCGCGGACACCTCCCCCGACGGTGCTGGTTGGAATTTGAAGGCCGCAACCATTTTATTCCATGAATTATTGAGGTTTTTGGGGCAAGAAAGATGGCGTCACTTTTTGGTAGAAAGCTCCTAATTGCCCAGGTTTTGGGATTTGGCCATGTCCCCACACAGAAAAGGTCTTCAGGGAAGTCTAGTCTAGAACGCTGCACCGTCAAATCGCACTTTTGTTTTCGACCCCAAAAATCAAAATGGCGACAGGGTACTACCTGTCAAATATTCCCAAAATTCGACCCCCGGTAACATGGCGATTTTCGGCGATCACTTTTCGCGGACACCTCCCCCGACGGTGCTGGTTGGAATTTGAAGGCCGCAACCATTTTATTCCATGAATTATTGAGGTTTTTGGGGCAAGAAAGATGGCGTCACTTTTTGGTAGAAAGCTCCTAATAGCCCAGGTTTTGGGATTTGGCCATGTCCCCACACAGAAAAGGTCTTCAGGGAAGTCTAGTCTAGAACGCTGCACCGTCAAATCGCACTTTTGTTTTCGACCCCAAAAATCAAAATGGCGACAGGGTACTACCTGTCAAATATTCCCAAAATTCGACCCCCGGTAACATGGCGATTTTCGGTGATCACTTTTCGCGGACACCTCCCCCGACGGTGCTGGTTGGAATTTGAAGGCCGCAACCATTTTATTCCATGAATTATTGAGGTTTTTGGGGCAAGAAAGATGGCGTCACTTTTTGGTAGAAAGCTCCTAATAGCCCAGGTTTTGGGATTTGGCCATGTCCCCACACAGAAAAGGTCTTCAGGGAAGTCTAGTCTAGAACGCTGCACCGTCAAATCGCACTTTTGTTTTCGACCCCAAAAATCAAAATGGCGACAGGGTACTACCTGTCAAATATTCCCAAAATTCGAGCTCCGGTAACATGGCGATTTTCGGCGATCACTTTTCGCGGACACCTCCCCCGACGGTGCTGGTTGGAATTTGAAGGCCGCAACCATTTTATTCCATGAATTATTGAGGTTTTTGGGGCAAGAAAGATGGCGTCACTTTTTGGTAGAAAGCTCCTAATAGCCCAGGTTTTGGGATTTGGCCATGTCCCCACACAGAAAAGGTCTTCAGGGAAGTCTAGTCTAGAACGCTGCACCGTCAAATCGCACTTTTGTTTTCGACCCCAAAAATCAAAATGGCGATAGGGTACTACCTGTCAAATATTCCCAAAATTCGACCCCCGGTAACATGGCGATTTTCGGCGATCACTTTTCGCGGACACCTCCCCCGACGGTGCTGGTTGGAATTTGAAGGCCGCAACCATTTTATTCCATGAATTATTGAGGTTTTTGGGGCAAGAAAGATGGCGTCACTTTTTGGTAGAAAGCTCCTAATAGCCCAGGTTTTGGGATTTGGCCATGTCCCCACACAGAAAAGGTCTTCAGGGAAGTCTAGTCTAGAACGCTGCACCGTCAAATCGCACTTTTGTTTTCGACCCCAAAAATCAAAATGGCGACAGGGTACTACCTGTCAAATATTCCCAAAATTCGACCCCCGGTAACATGGCGATTTTCGGCGATCACTTTTCGCGGACACCTCCCCCGACGGTGCTGGTTGGAATTTGAAGGCCGCAACCATTTTATTCCATGAATTATTGAGGTTTTTGGGGCAAGAAAGATGGCGTCACTTTTTGGTAGAAAGCTCCTAATTGCCCAGGTTTTGGGATTTGGCCATGTCCCCACACAGAAAAGGTCTTCAGGGAAGTCTAGTCTAGAACGCTGCACCGTCAAATCGCACTTTTGTTTTCGACCCCAAAAATCAAAATGGCGACAGGGTACTACCTGTCAAATATTCCCAAAATTCGACCCCCGGTAACATGGCGATTTTCGGCGATCACTTTTCGCGGACACCTCCCTCGACGGTGCTGGTTGGAATTTGAAGGCCGCAACCATTTTATTCCATGAATTATTGAGGTTTTTGGGGCAAGAAAGATGGCGTCACTTTTTGGTAGAAAGCTCCTAATAGCCCAGGTTTTGGGATTTGGCCATGTCCCCACACAGAAAAGGTCTTCAGGGAAGTCTAGTCTAGAACGCTGCACCGTCAAATCGCACTTTTGTTTTCGACCCCAAAAATCAAAATGGCGACAGGGTACTACCTGTCAAATATTCCCAAAATTCGACCCCCGGTAACATGGCGATTTTCGGCGATCACTTTTCGCGGACACCTCCCCCGACGGTGCTGGTTGGAATTTGAAGGCCGCAACCATTTTATTCCATGAATTATTGAGGTTTTTGGGGCAAGAAAGATGGCGTCACTTTTTGGTAGAAAGCTCCTAATTGCCCAGGTTTTGGGATTTGGCCATGTCCCCACACAGAAAAGGTCTTCAGGGAAGTCTAGTCTAGAACGCTGCACCGTCAAATCGCACTTTTGTTTTCGACCCCAAAAATCAAAATGGCGACAGGGTACTACCTGTCAAATATTCCCAAAATTCGACCCCCGGTAACATGGCGATTTTCGGCGATCACTTTTCGCGGACACCTCCCCCGACGGTGCTGGTTGGAATTTGAAGGCCGCAACCATTTTATTCCATGAATTATTGAGGTTTTTGGGGCAAGAAAGATGGCGTCACTTTTTGGTAGAAAGCTCCTAATTGCCCAGGTTTTGGGATTTGGCCATGTCCCCACACAGAAAAGGTCTTCAGGGAAGTCTAGTCTAGAACGCTGCACCGTCAAATCGCACTTTTGTTTTCGACCCCAAAAATCAAAATGGCGACAGGGTACTACCTGTCAAATATTCCCAAAATTCGACCCCCGGTAACATGGCGATTTTCGGCGATCACTTTTCGCGGACACCTCCCCCGACGGTGCTGGTTGGAATTTGAAGGCCGCAACCATTTTATTCCATGAATTATTGAGGTTTTTGGGGCAAGAAAGATGGCGTCACTTTTTGGTAGAAAGCTCCTAATAGCCCAGGTTTTGGGATTTGGCCATGTCCCCACACAGAAAAGGTCTTCAGGGAAGTCTAGTCTAGAACGCTGCACCGTCAAATCGCACTTTTGTTTTCGACCCCAAAAATCAAAATGGCGACAGGGTACTACCTGTCAAATATTCCCAAAATTCGACCCCCGGTAACATGGCGATTTTCGGCGATCACTTTTCGCGGACACCTCCCCCGACGGTGCTGGTTGGAATTTGAAGGCCGCAACCATTTTATTCCATGAATTATTGAGGTTTTTGGGGCAAGAAAGATGGCGTCACTTTTTGGTAGAAAGCTCCTAATCAAAGATTATAGAGCGCCGAAGGCGCAAGATGCGGAACTCTGGCTGAAATGTGAAATCCCACTGGTTGCCATTTCGGCAAGTATAACTCTTTTGATACAACAGTAGATCAGTGCAGGTCAGTGCAGACAATGACCATTCCTATCAATGGGAAACAAAACATTCACTTGCTGAAATGGCGCCCATGCATATTTCATGTTCCAACAATAGATAAAGCTTTAGTTCCGCATCTTGCGCCTTCGGCGCTCTATAATCTTTGCTCCTAATAGCCCAGGTTTTGGGATTTGGCCATGTCCCCACACAGAAAAGGTCTTCAGGGAAGTCTAGTCTAGAACGCTGCACCGTCAAATCGCACTTTTGTTTTCGACCCCAAAAATCAAAATGGCGACAGGGTACTACCTGTCAGATTTTTCCTTTTTGGAAAAATGACCCTACATTTATAAAAATAGGGCCCTCTTAAGAGTGCTTACTTTTTACCCTTAAATCCTTTAAGTCAGAAGTTAAAACCCCAGGGGCTCATTTTTTTCTATTTTTCTACATTTCATAAAAGCCACCACCTTCAAATAGTTGAATCAGAGAAAAAGTTGTTGGTATACATTTTATTAATGAGGTTCCGCGCATGAATTTCTGTCATTTTAATTTGGTGCAAACAGCGCTTACCAATGACCTTTTAGTGCGCCCTCAATAGACCTTTTGATTTGCTTGTTGTTGTTTGGATATTGTTGACGTTTTTATTCACTTGGCACTGAATCTATTTACAATGCAGGGCGGTATTCACCATTATGCACAGATTGATAGCATTGTTTATAGTACAGTCATCACACGACAGGTGGGTACTGATTATCTGGAGTACTAAGTTTGAATTATAGTTCTTGAAATTGTTAAGGAAAACTGTTACTAAACTAGACCAAACTATACAATCAACTCTAGGGTTTCGTAACACAGTTGCTATATCATATGCTACTGCTGTACTGTATAACTTATTGTAACAAACCTATACCTGTATACTACAGCTAAAGTTCTTTCCATTACGCTGTTTCTCAGTCATCGAGTGCAATGTTGTATTTAATTAAAAATCATAAACAGCCATATGCCCTACTTTTAAGTATAGTTACAAACAAAGTAGTTAATATTCAGTTCAGGAGCCAAAAACTTAAGAAAAAAAATGTTTAAATTAACTAACCACTAATCTCCAAGAACCAAATTGAGTTGAGTTTTACATGCAGTCTAGGCCTACGTATACTCCTAGAACTATTCGGTTCGTTCCGCTATCGTCTCCCCGACCCTCATAGGTCATCATGTACAAAATCCTATTCGAAACTTTTTCCCCTTCACGTTTATGCACCTGGACTTCTCTTTTGATAACGGAGCTCGCCAAAATTAGGCTCTATGTATTCATTGTTTTCACAGTGAGCTCGGGGTGGGTCCAGAAAATCCACTCCGCAAAAAAAAGGTGCCAAAAATGATAAATTCCCATCGTTATTCGGAATCGTCGCCTTCCTATAACAAAAATGGCCGCCGTCGCTTGTATCAATGGTATGCTGCGCGCAACGCTGGTTCACAATAACCAACGCGTTGCAACGGTTTACGTGTAAAAGATAAGCCATTGATTATTGTGGACCAGTGTTGCGCACAGAATACTATTGAATACCGTCTTAAGGCATGTCGTGGACCAGCGTTGCACGCAGCATACCAGTAATACAAGCGACGGCGGCCATTTTTGTTATCGGAAGGCGACGATTCTGAATAAACGATGGGAATTTATCTTTTTTTGCACCTTTTTTTTGCGGAGTGGATTTTCTGGACCCACCCCGAGCTCACTGTGAAAACAATGAGTACATAGAGCCTAATTTTGGCTAGCTCCGTTTTTAAAAGAGAAGTCCAGGTGCATAAACGTGAAGGGGGAAAAGTTTCGAATAGGATTTTGTACATGATGACCTATGAGGGTCGGGGAGACGATAGCGGAACGAACCGAATAGTTCTAGGAGTAGCCTACGTACACCTGGCCAAAAAGACAAAACATCATCAAACAACCTAGCCCTCGTAGGACGTCAGTGTCTGTTGGACCCCTCCATTGCTTCCAACCTGGGCTACAAAATAACCACACCCACACACACTGGGTACACCATCCAGGCATAAACATGAGCACAAAGCTCCTGGTCCAAGATTAACACATGGGCTCCAAAAGTCCCAGCTACACTATTTACTACTTGCAATTTCTTGCATCATTCCTTGGGTATACCTATTTATGACTCAGAATTGGATATAATACTAATCCATTACCACATTTCAAACACCTTCATAGAACTCGTCATAACCTGGAAAAACCCACTTTGAAAACAAATTATGATGCAAGTGAAGTCGGCCGGAATAGCACCAAGTGAAAACTGAGAGTGCCTTTGTTATACCTTACAAATGGGTGGTGGGTGACAACACCCATGTGTTGTGGCCGGATGGTCTAGTTTTCGGACCAAAGCTTTGGTGTTGTCAGCAGCAGAGTAAGGTTCCAATCCCGGTCATGACACTTGTGCCCTTGAGCAAGGCGCTCAAGGGCAGTTAACCTTAATTGCTTCATACAAAGTTGGGAAGGTTTTGCATGCTGCTCTACCAGCCAGGCTCCTAGTGGATCATACCCTTGCCTACATCCTTACGGACTGTGAAGGGATCAACCCCGTTTCAGCCCCAGGAGAAGGTGGCAACGTGGCCCTTGTGACAGTTGATTTAGGCCGACAGCCAAAATCAGGTGTAGCCCTTACCTTGAAGTGGCTGTCAGGCCCTGGCACAAAGCGAGGTGCACACAGCACAAACTTGCTGTGCTTGGCAGTGTTTTTTTTGTTCTTTGTTTATTCAAACGTTACCCTGAAATTTAAATGTATATTATTTACCTTCTCCTTTTTCAGATTATTGGCTTTGGAAGATTTTTGTTTTGGGGGAACTAAAGTCTGACATAATGGTCCAAAACTGGCAACTGTGCATGTCCAGTGCTGGCTAAATGTACAAAGCCAAAACTTAAAGGTAGGCGGTGTATTGTTATTTTAAACTCATGCACCAGGTTCTAGCCTGGAAGGTATTAGGCACTTTGTGGTAGTCTATGGTATCAGTGTATTGACCCCTTGCATTGGCCGCCATTGTGAGGTCAAACAATGCAAATGTGCAAAATGTCAACTGGATATAAAAATGGATTTGCTTAAACTTTGTATAAAGTACATGAAACTAGTCATAATATTCTATCATTCAAACAGGAAGACATCCCAATCACCTCAGCCTCTTATTTCTCCTGTATCACCATGTAAGTTTCCTGTTTTCATTTTCTATATTTTTTTTATTATGTTGTTAGTTGTGAATTAATTTTAAACAAGCCACAAACAAGACTTACACAGTCTTTTCAACAATTCATAAATAGTTGCCAACTTCACAAAATAGCGCCATCCGTATTTTACTTTAACACCACAAAAAGTTCCACACACAAAAACAAGTTTTATTTAGTAAAAGTTTATTGTGTTTCTCTATAAACATAAACAGCTTGGTTGAAAAAAAAGTTCTTAAAAATTTCTTTGGAGGAGTAATTAAGAAAAAATAGAAAATTTTCAGAAGAAGAATAAAACATTAAGTGAAGGGGCTCGTTTTCCTCTACCCCTTTGTTTCTAACGCAAGTTCTCAATTGAAATTTTTGTTGCCGGTTGTTTCTGAAAATCAGGTTTTTTTTTTATGTTTTGGGTTTTTCCCCACTAGCTACGTAACATAAAGGCATCCTTTTTTACAGCAATTAAAAAGACCGCATAGAGCATTGATAACATTTTTAAAATTCACAAAACATATTTCCTGGTCTATGAAAAAGACTGTGTACAGACGCGATGTCTCCGAGTTCTGCATTCGTTGGACACCGGTTCTCACCCATACACTCAAGCACAGCTATTTAACTGTATTGATATTGTCTTTTATTTAACTGTTTATTAAACAATGGTGTAAACAATGGTGTCTGTGTCTCCGGGTGCCCCCATCCCTTTTGAAATCTAGACTCTTCAGATTACAAATTAACCGAATAAAATGTGATGGTTTTTGTCGTAGTATTTTCTATGTTTTTAATACGCTCTTTCTAATTACAAGCAGACAGCGTAGATTTTTTTTTTCACTACGGCAGATTATTTAGCAGATTTACCGTGTGTTTCCCTTGTGGTCTGCAGCCAGTAATTACCGAAAACACATTTTTTGTCAATTACTTGTTCAGTCTGTAGCAAAAACAGGTAAAACCCTTTAAGATATATCCTTAGACAGGCCTGATTGACATGGCCTATGACCCTTTAGGCAGTATGACTCATGGACTCGGAATCTTGGGTGAGTGATGGGGGGGGGGGGGGGGGTGGAGAGGCGGGGCTTACAGAGCCAACCAATAGAGTTCATTACCACATGATCTTTTTATGGCTTTTTTCACAGAGGATTCTTGTCCTTGAGTGTGTAGAAGTTCATCCACCTTACTTGGGATGTCTTGGTTTTATTTCAAGGGTGTAAAAACAAGAGCTACATGCAGAACTAACCTCAATGTAAACATAAATTAATGTTATTTTATATCTTACAGCAATAGACTGGCTACAAGTGCATGGGGGTAATTTTACCTATCAATTCAATATGACTTATCAAAACTAAAGTGAAACACTGACTTAGGATGGATTGGGGGGGGGGGTATTCATTGAGAAAAAGAAGCCCATGACCATGTACAGGGTAATTTTTTTGCGTTTGATGCCGTGCTATGCAAAATGTTGCGGTTTCGCAGTTTAAAACATAATTAAAATAATAATATCAATATTAATAACAATATTTATATTTTTTTCCCAAATTATCTCTACAATGTCTGGAAAGGTTAGCAGCTTTGAAAAAAATATTAAATCAACATTGCAAATGAAGTATACATTTTCCCTGTGAAGGACATTCGTGTAAATACTGCGGTTCCACAGTATAAAAACATAATTTGTACGATTTTTTTTTTTTTAATATGATTATGATATTTTTTTGGCCAAACTATCACTACAACGGTTACAAAGGTTTTTAGCTTTGAAAAATTAAAATAAATCAACATTGCAATTGAGGTATACACGTTTTCCAAACGTACTGCAGTCTACACGCTGCAGTAACCAATGCCACTCTTGATATCTGACAGGGTGGGGCAACACAGAGTTTTAAACAATCTGATTTAACCATTGTAATTTTAGCCTTGTCCAAGGCTCTTTACGCAAGCACCCCGCTTTGAATTCACCAGGTAACAATACTGGCACGGTACTGCAGTACTTGATACACAGTATACTGTGGGGTCGAAGCATGGTTTTTCAACCTCGTACCAAAAAACGAAGCCGAAACAGAGCCTTGTTCCCAGAAACCAGTCGGAACATTTCTGTCTGATGTATCGTCAAAATTGAGCAAACTGCATAAAAGACCATAAAATTACCTTGACTTGTTTCGATTGCAATAATCTAAATAACCACGTATATTAATGAGTTTGCATAAATTATCACCCCGTTTTATTTAATTAAACATACATTTTCTCGGGCGGGCGATAGAGGCCGCTCCTTTAGCGTTTATTGCATAATTATACACAATAATGTTGTATGAGACGTTCACCCAACTCCACAAAGCTGGTAAGCTTAGCTGAAGCAGGGTTCAAATCAATGTCCAATAATAAAATTACACTAATGGGATGTTGTAACCCGGTATGTGTGCATGTGTCTCCATACGGTAAATCAACTTGGGCTGTAGGAAGTTGATTCGAAGAAATTTTGACACATTTCACGTAGCGGGGGTGGGTGGGGGGGGGGAACACAGAATGTCCTGCCACACCAGCAAAGGCAAAGACAGAAACAAAAGTCTAGTGTAATGCTTCTGAACTGCCGGTTAGCTGCTTGACATGGAAACATACATAGCCGATTATAACAATTGTGTCCAGAAAAAACAGTTCTCCAATGGAAATATTAGTCCTAAAAGTTGTTACTCTGAAAAGTAAATATGCCAGTATCCAAACACTTTGTACTAAGCAAATAATACTAAAACCTTTAAATTCGATCAAACAAGCAATGACTAATATAATTATAACAGCTAACATTAAATACACTGAGTAATTAACTGATACATTTACCTACAAGGTTTTTCTGTCGTGTACAAAAATAAACATTGTTTGGATACAATATCTTGGTTATGATAAGCTAAAATATGATAACTTGATTTGACATCGGTAAGTATTTCTTGAGTAAACACAATATGGGTACAAACAATGCTCCCCCGCAATTTAAAACAAAATTGTATATATAGCATAACCTGTTCTCTCCACTGGTTTATTGTTACCCTTCTTTCTCTCAAGAAGTTTTTCAAAAATCAACCTGTTATGACCTATTCCTTCTGCAGAGGATTTACAAGAATATAAAAAATTATGTTTAAAAAGTAATGCAATTAGTATTTTCAAAAGTGCATAACAATAATGAAATCGTAAAACGTCACCCCAATGGAGTAAAAAAGCAAATAGATAAATCAACAATATAACACACAAATAAAATAAATAAACCAGAGATTTAAGAAGAAAAAAATCCCAAGCCGATAAAAAAAAAAAAAATCCTGGAAACTGACCTCCCCTCCTGGAATGGTCCAGTCTATGACAAGGAGGTCGGTCAACTCGCTGTGGGTTTGTAACTGGAGGAAACAATGAAAAACATGGGATCCTGCATAGAAGTGCACAAAAAGCCTGTTAAATCAGATAAATATTTCTGTGACATTTTGTAGTTATATGCATTTTGAAAATGAAACAAATTGAAAACTGTAAAAGGAACTTAATTTGTTTAAAATCTAATGAGTGGGCTGGGCCCTGCAGTTCGTGTGACGTGATTTGTTTATTCGTCACCACATCATTAGCTGTAAGCTACGCTACAGCAGGTTTTAGGAAATCATAAGACACCTGGGTATGAAGCTGTAATCTCATTCTAATCGAGCCTAATATGCCTCAGAGGTACTAGAGATGTTCTTCAGCAACTATGAAAGCAACAAATCATTTCCAATGTTTATGTTGGTAATTAATTGGATAATTAAAGCTAATTAGTGCATAGTATGTTGGTTAAAGTTGATAAACCATCATTTTCACCTGCTATAAAGTTGTTCCCAGTCGGGGAGGGGGGGGGGTGAGCACACTACCTTTATTACTCTGCCTGGCTAAAAAATAGTTGTGGAAACACCCCTCTATTCACAAGATTGTTAACCCACCACACACAGAGAGTCAGGCATAAGTTTGTTTCATTCAAGCTTGTTTGGAAGATTCCAGGCTCCTCCAAACCTTCCACGCCCCCCCCCCCCCAAATGATCTAGATTTGATGGCTCCCATATTGCCACTGAAAAAACACAAACTAACAACAGCTGTGAATCTCTGTCAAGCTGCTCTCTAGTAATGGGTCATAGGTCACTGTGGCAGAGCCAATACATCTGTCAATTACCAAGGACAGCTTACTACACAAAGCCATAGGGAATTCATACAAGCTGAACAGGGTAACCCAACCCAGGCCATTCAACTTCTCCAGTATGTTTCTCAATGATACAGTTGGGAATATCATACAGGGAATTTCTTTTACTTGTATGAAGGGAGTATTTAAAACAAATTTGCAAAATCCTACTGTGCCGTACAGCTATTCCCGCTTCCTTGAGGGCTTTAGGACAAATGCAAATGGAAACTAGTTTTAAATAGGCCTGAAGTGCCCCTCCCCCTAGAAAAAATGGTGCACTCCCTTAATATATGCCCCACCCCCTAAAGCTGTGCCTTAGTTTCGGCGCTGTCCAAATCATACAACATTGGAGAAAAAATCTTAATTTGTTCGCATAATATGTATAATAATAATTAATAATAGCAATAGTAGGCATTTGTAATGTGCCAAATCCATCTAAACTATGAATTAAAAAACTACATCTGGAAAAGGTGAGTTTTAAGAGTAATTGGAAATATTAGGAATATCTTGAGGAAGTTCGTTCAACCACACAAAATAATACACACCAAAAAATATCTTCACTTCTCTTTCTGTATTTACAAACGTGAAGCATCAATTTAATTAATTAATATCGCTATCAGTAAACATGCATCTTACAATAATAACAGAGTCAATTATAAACCTTTACATAAACAATTCTGGATTCATTCAAACTTGAATGGATGTCATTCAGTGGAACATCAGATTGAGACAAAAGAATTACGCAATCATTGTTATTCACCTGAAACAGAGGACACCGTCAAATCTTTTGTGTAGTTAAACATTAGGGTGTCTTGGGTTTCCTTGAGCGTATTCGCTACCCCCCCCCCCCCCTTACTATGTAAAGGAAACAAAATAACGTGCATTTGTTATATTGTTTTTTCACAGGACTCGGGAAAAGTGCCTAGGTTTCGGGCAAGACACTCATGAGTGTATGGGTAAGACACAAATAACATTCTTTATCCCAGATGCAAATTTAACATCAAACACCCTTTAATTGTTCCCAATGTTGAAATGTCTGCGAGTCTTACAGTTTGTTTTAGTCAACTTTTCTAATAGTTCCCTTTTTATTTTGAAATAATGATATTTTATTGTGTACGCATCACCACCGGCATCTGTTGTATAGCGGGTAAAACGTAAACAAAATCAAAATCCAGGCTTTTAAACAATAAACAATAGCACTGATAAGCTAGTGATTAATAAGCACAAATAAAGATTATGAATCTTTCAACCAACTTCAAACGGCGTAGCTAGGCCCATTTCATTATTCCGATCACTGATTTATCTGAAAGGAACTTCACTCACTGAATGTAATCCAGAAGCCAGTCAAAAATTTTTTGTTTTTTGTACTGTCAAAGTTGAGCAAATTGCATTTTAAAGACCATAAAATTACCTTTGCTTGCTTTGATTGCAATAATCTAAATAACCACGTATATTAATGAGTTTGCATAAATAATAGCCCCGTTTTATTTAATTGAATGGATATTTTCTCGGGCGGTCAATAGAGGTCGCCCCTTAAGCATTTATCACATAATTATTTGTACACATTTATGTTGTATGGGACGTTCACCCAACTCCACAAAGCTGATAAGCTTAGTGGAAGCAGGGTTCAAACTATACTATTGTCACCAAGCCCGGTGTCATATGGGATGTTGTTACCTGGTACGTGTGCATGTGTCCCCATACGGTAAATCCACCTGGGCTGAAGGAAGTTGATTCGAAGAAATTTTGACGCAATTCACCGTTTAGGGGGGGGGGACACAGAATGTCCTGCCACACCAGCAAAGGCAAAAACAGAAACAAAAGTCTAGTGTAATGCTTCTGAACTGCCGGTAAGCTGCTTGACATTGAAGTAAGCATAGCTGACTATAACTATTGTGTCCAGAAAAAAAAATTCCCCAATGAGAAAATTAATCCTGAAAGTTGTTACTTTGAAAAGTACATGAACTTTGTACTAAGCAATAATAATGCAAACGTTAAATTCGATCAAACAAGCAATGACTAATATAATTATAACAGCTTACATTAAATACACTGAGTAATTAACTGCTACATTTACCTACAAGGTTTCTGTCGTGTACAAAAATAAACATTGTTTGGATACAATATATTGGTTATGATATAGACTAAATATGTCAACTTGATTTGACATATGTAAATATTTCTTGAGTAAACATAATACGGGTACAAACAATGCTCCCCCGCAAAAAAACATTCTATATAAATATACATATATACATAATAACCTGTTCTCTCCACTGGTTTATTTTTACCCATATTTCTCTTAAGAAGTTCTTAAAAAATCAACCCGTTAATAACCTATTCCTTTTGCAGAGGATTTAAAAGAATATAAAAATAATGATGGTAAAAAAAATAATGCATTAATATTTTCAAAAGTGCATTACAATAATGTAGTCATGAAAAATCAGCCCAATGGAGTAAAACAACAAATAGTTAGATCAACAATATTACACACACATAACAATTAATTAACCAGAGATTTAAACAAAAAAATCCCTAGCCGATAAAAAAGAACCCACACAATGCTGGAAACTGACCTCCCCCTAGATGGGTGGAAAGTCCAGTCTAGGATATCGAGGGCGGTCAACTCCCTGCCGGTTTGTAAATAGAGAAAACAATTAAATACAAGGGACCCTGTATAGAAAGTACACAACAATCAGAGAAATTGTTCTGTGACATTTTGTAAAATTTTGAAACTGTGAAAATGAAACTAATTGAAAACTGGATAATGGAACTAATTGTGTTTATAATCTAATGGGTGAGTGTAATAGGCTGGGTTCAGTGAAAAGTTGTTTTTAAATTTTCCTACTTCCCGTTCAGACAGAATTTTTTTTTTCTACCTCCGAAAATGGCGTTAAGCCAGACAGTGTGCCACATCCTTTTCCTGCACTGCCTACGTCTTTTATACCACAAACACTTAAACCAGGACCCGGGTTTGTATTTTTTGAACAACTGTTTCCTTGTGAAAGTCTAATTTAGTCCACAGCCAGACAATCTAATTTTTATTACATAGGAACGGCTGACTGCACAAAAACAGTCATAAATACAAAAACGCCTCTCAGTGTAATTGTTTTTACAAATTATTGGCTGGAAAATCCTGGTTAACATTCAATACATGAAAGTACATTTAATTTTAAAGGTGGAAAAGAAACGCCATAATCTAAAACATAATAAATAATCGATGAGTGATTTTCAGACAGTTTCATAGATTCAAAATAGCCTCTTTTTTTTAAATAGTATTGGCTTTAAAAATTTATAAAAGCTATGCCAAATATTATCTCGGAACTCGGCTTGACTGCAGAATAACAAAGTACCGCATATTGATTCTTAGACAAAGTTATGCACACAAAGTGATGGAAATGATAATAAATTCAAAACGCACAAACGTAAGCTTTACAATCGAGTTGGAAAATAATTACATGTAACTTGGTGCGATACTGTTGAATCATGTTTATTCATGAGTTTGTCTTCGAACTGTTTTGGGGGATGGTGTAGTTCAGACATACAAAAAGGTTGACCGGTTATTTCTTCGATAGAGGTGTCTGTTTAAATTAAAAGATCCCTGATATTTATGACAACATCTTCAACCACTTTAAGACCTGATCTTAAAAAGAGTGGATACGATTTGGGGTTTAGTTTCGAAAATTGACATGGACCGTGGCGTTATTGTGTGACTTGTGCTGCGAATGTTGGCTTACTAATAATACTAGTGTTTTTTTATATAGCTACACAAAAAATTCAAACTACCTAACAAAGATTGGAGATCACGGAGTGTGATCTTCTTCCTAACCAACACACTGTCCAGTTTAGCCTGCAAGGCATCTAGTTTGCCCGGAGGCACCGTAACTTCCTGAGATATTGTATTAATGGACAAGCCCAGGAAAGTTAATGTAGTTGTCGGCCCTTCAGTTTTTTCAACCGCTAAAGGCACCCCGAATTCCTTGCAAATGACTTTAAAGGACTGCAGGGCACGCTCACACTTGTGAGTGGCCTGCCTACCAACGAAGAAAAAATCATCAAGATAATGCAAAAATGTTCAGCGACCTTGCGGGCACTGTACTCAAGGAAGGTGCTAAATCGTTCAAATGTGGCACAAGAAATAGAACAACCCATTGGCATACATTTGTTGAAATAGAAGTGGCCATCAAGAGTGAAACCTAGCAAATTAAAATCATCAGGGTGAACCGGAAGCAAGCGAAACGCTGACTTGATATCCGATTTGGCCATAAGAGCACCAGGAACCAAAAGACTCACCATGGCAACGGCATCATCAAAACTAGCATAAGTGACTGACGTTAAAGATTGATCAATGTGATCATTAACTGAATCCCCAAGCGGCGAAGAAAGGTTATGAATCAGGCGAAATTCTCCAGGCGCTTGCTTTGGTACAAGACCAATTGGGGAACAACGGAGGGCCGGAAAAGGAGGATCTAAAAATGGGCCAGCCACCCGGCCAAGTTAAACCTCACGGTCAACCTTCTGCCTAACCATGGAAGGATTGTCAAAAACAGAAGTCAAATTACGAGCCAGTGAACCAATCCGTTGACCAACGTAACCAAGCCTAAAGCCATAAGAAAAACCATGCAAGAGGATTTGAGAATCAGATTTGTTAGGGTAAAAATACAAAAATGGAAGCAACTTATTGAGCTTAATTGGTGTTGGTGCTAGCTGCTGGTTTGAGGGGACGAGTAACTCTGCAATGCACGGCGGCATGACCGGCTGAGGAGCAGTTAGCGCATTTGTGTGCATAACGGCAGGCTGTACGCGCGCATTGGCCACGGTTGAAGCCGTGACAGGTACGGAGCATTTGGGTTGAATGCCGTTGTCCCCCTCCACCATTGCGGTCGTGCTGCCGAAAGGAGCCATTGTTTCCGTAGGGACGAAAATTAATATGTGGCTGTACCGGCGCACCAACCAAAGTGAGCCATAACTCTGCGTCAATGGTAGCCCAAGAGCAGGATGGCATACGGGCTTGCCTCAATCTAAAATTGATGTCATAATCGCGCCAGCCAAAGCCAGTACGCCTATTGGCAGCAGAACGCACAATATCGGCATATTTAAGCAAATAGCGCGCTTGCAGGGTGCCGCTTGAGAAAAATGGAGGCAAAAATTTAAAATGCCGATGTCCATTGCTCAATGGATGTTACACGCCGTGGCTGCTTATGCGGCCGGAGTTGCCAAGCAGGAGACTCTTGGGAGCCGACCATAAAAATACAATCATTAATGGAATCGCCTGGAACCGGCCTCAACAAGGAGCCAAAATCAACAAACTCTCCTTTCCAAATTTTCTCTTGCACTGAAAGAGGCACTTCAGCCCCAAGCTCATCACACACGCTCAGCAATGGGGATTGAGTAACCCTTACTGTCGCTGGGTTAACCGCAGTGAGAACTGGGGCTGAAAAATTTGGGCTAGGAGAATTGAAAACAGCATTGAACTCACCTATCCCAGAATAAGCCGATGATGCGGAGGCAGACACCGTAACTGGATGCCCCGATGCAGCCGGCTCCACGTCTGCCACCGGAGTGGGGGCTGAGGAAGAGGCCGTCACAGAACTCGCCGCGGCTGTGGTGGCCGTCGAAGCACGCCCCGATTGGCCGCGCTTTGGGCGCTTAGCTCCAGTCACCCCAGTCGATTTCGGGGTGGCAGGGGTACGTTTCGTCCGCGGCATCCTCGAACCAATAAAGTGGAAGGCACACAGGTAGCAAAAGAACCACCAACGAAACTCCAAATAGCAGCAAACAAAGATGAAGGATATAACAACCAACGAAACTTCAAATAACAGCAAACAAAGATGAAGGGAATACAAATTTAACGAAACTGAATTTCTTAAGCACAAGAAACAAGTTAACAGAAGGACTGCTCAAACAAAAGTGACTGTCTTTGCCATGTGAACAGTGGGTCCAAGGGGGGACGCTGCCCGCAAGCTGTGAAACAAATAAAAGACCAATGGGAAGTTAATTTGTACCACATGGTCAGTTAATTGCACCAACATCCGACCACGAAGATAATATGCCCCACGGCAACCCACCAGCCTGTCTAGTAGTAATAAATTATTTGAGGCTCAAAGAATTGGCCTAAAATCTATTATTACCCCTGATCACTGGGCGATTTCTTTCAATCCTTAAACCATCATGCATCAGCTCTCTCGGGAGTACACAGCCTGTGCTGCCAAGTATGTAGTGCATGCACTAAGCTAAAACAATCACGTAAGCATCTCTGCCCTCATTGGTAGACAATTACCTCTGGGTGAAAAGAAGCATTTATTTAAATAAGTATCTTGCTCAAAAATGCAGTTGTCATGACCAGGATTCGAACCCACACCTTGATATCTCAGCCACCAGAACTTAAGTCTTGCGACTCAGTCTTTCTTTATGAAAGAAAGCATGCACACATTGTACGTCAATGTTATTGAAACATTGTTGTTTAAGTCTGGTCTGAAATCTTGCTGATTATGCATTCATAAAAGAACCATTCTATGTGTGAATTATTCCCTCTAAAACATGTCATATTCGAAAGAACTGTGTCTAAAAACAAGTAGAGAAAAACAAGTCTGCATCATCTGATTTTGGTTTTACCACCAAAATGAAGGACATTGCGTTTACACGCTTAAAACTGTGCATTTCTTTTTACATTTTTTCCCGGATTCTCACAACTGATTTAGCCTAAATGACTGTTTAATGTACATGATTGCTCAAACAAAACATGAACACTGTGACTATCTTTTCATCTCTACCAATCCTGTATAATACCCTTAATGTGCAGGTATCTCAACCATACCTTAGCCGGGGTAGAACCAGACGAGAACTTTGCAAACCACTAGTTACCTATTTATCACGACGGATTTCAGCATACTCACTCTGCTCCTCCGACTGAAGTGTTTCTGTGTTCCTGGCTGGTGAGGGGCGATGTAGGTCCAAGTCCGCATATACCAGTCCCTCCACGTTTTTCTTGTGAGACACAACATCGTCTTTGATGAGTGTGTCTGACTCTTTGCCGTCCTCATCTGGTAGTTGATTGACTTTGTGATGGTCATTCTTCCCTGGGTGGTTTGGTTTGGTTTTCATAGGTTTGTTCACCATTGTGTATATCGCTTGGTCCTTTGCATGTCCAATCTCCTTGTCCACGCTGTCTCCATTAGTGACTGTGTAACCATCTTGACCAGTTGTTGATTGAGCATGCACGCCATATCTCTTGATTTCGTTACGTCCCGTCTTATTGACGCACGCGTATAACACTTCAGCCTCTTTCGTAGCACTACTTGACATCCTGGCATTCCGATCTCCTCCAGCATCCAACGAGATTTCGTCGCACATTTGACCATTTTGATCCTCGCTGCTCAGAGTTACTCTCTCACCTGAAGGCTGTCTCTGCTCACGTGTAGCCGTCGTCTGCCCTGGTCCAGTGGGGTTGTGTTTGTGTTTAATCAAGTAGCATCCAAGCAAAGCTATGATTATCAGAAAGAAGATTGCACCAATGATTCCACCACTAATAATTATAACACCAGGAGAGCCTTGCAAGGTGTTGTCGTCAGTGTTGGAGGTTGGTTTATCAGTGTCTATTCCTTTAATAATTATAACAACAGAGGTGTTGTTGTCATTGTTGAAGGTTGATTTATATGTGAATGTTTCTGTAACTGAAACTATCGTTGTCTTTGGTGTGGCTGTGCGTAAAGGCAAGACGATTAACAGTGAATCATTGACGCTTGAAATTGTTGTACTGCCTTGAAATGCAATGCATCTGATCTTAGAATTGTTGAATTGTTGAGTTACGCTGATAATCTGAAGAGTTTGTCCATTTTGGTCAAGTTTAAACTGGCCATCCAGGTTCTGCACCGTGTCTCGGTTAACCTTTACTTCGTCTTTGTCAACCAGGAACACGCACCATTTATATCTATCTGCTAGCTGTTGTGGCATAGACTTCAAGTCACACGTGAATGTCGCGTTCTGGTGTTCAAGTAGCGTCAAATAAGAGGGTGAGATTGAGACAGTCGTTGGTATCTGAAGAGGGGTAACGGAACATTTTGGACCATTTGGGTTGGGACCAGCTACACATGTAAACTCTCTCATGTTGTCAAACTCAGTCAACTCTCGCAAAACTGTATACGTCTCACCTGGAATGACTTCTGTTACATCTTCAATTTGGACTGGACCGCTTGATGTGGGTTCGAACCAGGTCAGTGGGCTTGAAGGATCGCGTTCTGAGAGAGTGCATTTAAACAAGATAGTTGCACCGACTCTAGGTTGTACAGGTTCAAAATCACAGTTCGGTTTGAATTGGGGGAGAGGTGGATTAACTGTCAGTGCAGCTTTCTCACTGATATGCTGCCCTGCATTATACATATAACACCAGTATGTTCCAGTGTCTTCTAGCTGAACATTACGGATGTGCAGATAATAGCGGTCATTCATCAACTCAACTGCAATACTATTAGGCCTACGTCTTGCAAAGCTCCATGTAACGGTGGAACAAACAGAAATTCCCTCAATAGGAGAATCTTGATCTTGTTTCCATTTCCAACTGATTTTGTATGTATCGCAGTGTGGTAAATAGGCCGACCCACAAGTCAATGTTACATTTTCCCCCTCGGTGACTGTAACATTCTGTGGGTCCAAATTGAAAAGCTGAGATCCTGTCTTACAGAGCAGCAGCAGCGTAGCAAAGACAACGCTAACAAACATGTACACTCTTGTAATCTTCATAATTATTTACACGTGTGGTAAGGTTAAAAACTCAGCAATGTCTTATGAACCAGTAAGTAAACACAAGTGTGTAATGCTGCATCAGAAAATGTTCCATAACATTATATTGTGACTCATCGATCTAATGATGATCTAGTTGGCACTACATTATTACACTGGGAAAAACACAGTTACATCATTGCATTTATATACACTTTAGACAGCATTCTTCTTTCAATATGAACATTTCTTGGTTTTTCCCTAAACACAACGATATCACTACATCAGTACGTACGGATGTCAATCAACAATGTTGAAAATGGTTATCTTGCTTTATAGGGCAGTGTCAACAATTAACATCTACATGTATTTGGGGTTTTGGGCTATTATTAGAAAAGAATCTGTGGTTGGTGTTGTCGTGACTTCATGTTTTCACAGAGTCACTTCCTTGTTTTTTAACGAATCTTTTATTTCTTTGAAAAAATATTTTGCATATAACTTCCTTGTCCAACCGATGTCTGGGCAACATTAAAGGGCAATTGTTCCCGGTTTAATTTAGAGGATTTTGTTTTGAGATGTTCTTTGAAATGGTTTTTCCCAATCTATGAATATCAAGTAACAAGGGTCGAACAAGTTGGCCATTCTGTTTACTGAGTTTTGAACGGGTCAGGTAAGTCGGTTAAACAAGTGTGATAAGAAACAGGGTTACAATCACCAAGCCTCAGTTATTGATTGGCTTTGTGGGGCTATCATTTCAAGAATGGTGTAATGGTCTTCAGTGCTTTATTCTCGTACTGTGCAGTCGCTCTCGTCCGAGCAAACTCAGTCACCGTGTATAACCAACTGCAGGGCACCTCTGTGGGATTTGAACCTACAATTCGTTCTGAATTCTTATATAGACTAAATTTCAAAACGATAACACCAACGAGCTCGCCAAAGAGCTAGAGACCGCAACATATCTTGGAATTTCATAGCACAACCAACGTCCAGGACACTGTTTTTTAAAATAAGTTTATATTGAAAACATTATTTCAGCAAATCTATAAAAATGTTTAATCATTTGATATATTTGCCGAATCTGGTAGGACTAGGAACATTTCTGATAGAACAAGTTTTTACGGTGTAAGTCATCAATCCATAGGAAGGAAATCACTATTTTCAAGTATTTCTAGCATATAAGATTCATAATAGACCTACCGGCCAAACGTATCTCTATATACTGTCTCAAATTAGTCGTAATTACAACATAAGATTATATGCATATACGCATATATGCAAAACAACTTTTCATTTCGCAGTAAGAGTTACTTTAAATTTAGAAATATAGAAAAAAAAAGAACTATAAAATTAAGGTTTTAGAGAGCAAGAAACTTTTACTTTTACAGCGAAAAATGTTTTAGTCTTATCAGAAGTTTTGGATTTGTTGTAGCCGTTCCTACCTTGTGATCTGTTAACTTGCTGTATCTATACATGCATTCCAAAAGGTTTGAATGGTATGTTTTTTCTACCTTGCGTATGAAAGCTCTCTAGGTTTTTTACTGTTGAAATTTAAACCGGATCTGAGTAAGAGGGCGCTTGTCAGCAAAGGCTATGGTACGTTGCTGTAGAGAGTTTCATGGACTCTCTCTGCATCCGAACAAAGAGGTTGATACGGTGAAGGTTCAGAGGTTTCTCCGTCATCTCGTGTGAGTTCGGTATATGTCAAGTCTGCCATGGCAACGGAGCACCCCTGATGCCTGTCAGGTGATGTTCTCACACGACCATCAGACGGTTTTGGGCGTGGTTCTTCCCTCTGTCGTTTATTCTTTACGATGTAGCATCCAGTGAGAGCAGCGGCTGTAACCAGAAAGACAAGGCCTTCAACAGCGCCCCCTATAATGACAGCTGTACAAGAACATTGGAAGTGTTTCTCCTCACCGGACATGATCTGACCAGAGCCTTGCAAGGTGTTGTCGTCAGTCTTGAAGGATGATTTAACTGTGAATGTTTCTGTAACTGTAACTATCTCTGTCTTTGGTGTGGCCGTGGGTAAAGGCAAGACAAATATCAGTGAATCATTGACGCTTGAAATTGTTGTACTGCCTTGAAATGCAATGCATCTGATCTTAGAACTGTTGAATTCTCCAAGAGTTACGTCAATTATCTGAAGAGTTTGTCCATTTTGGTCAAGTTTAAACTGACCATCCAGGTTCTGCACAGTGTCTCGGTTAACCTTTATTTCGCCTATGTCAACCAGGAACACGCGCCATTTATACCTATCTGCTAGCTGATGTGGTGTAGACTTCAAGTCACACGTGAATGTCGCGTTCTGGTGTTCAAGTAGCGTCAAATGAGAGGGTGAGATTGAGACAGTCGTTGGTATCTGAAGAGGTGTGATGGAGCATTTTGGACCATTAAGGTGGGGACCAGCTACACATGTAAACTCTCTCATGTTGTCAAACTCAGTCAAAACTCGCGAAACTGTATACGTCTCACCTGGAATGACTTCTGTTTTATCTTCAATTCGGACTGGACCGCTTGATGTTGATTCGAACCAGGTCAGCGAGCTCAGGGGACCGCGCTCTGAGAGAGTGCATTTAAACGAGATAGTTGCACCAATTCTAGGTTGTACAGGTTCGAAGTCACATTTCGGTTTGAACTGGGGGAGAGGTGGATTAACTGTCAGTGCAGCTTTCTCACTGATATGCTGCCCTGCATTATTCATATAACACCAGTATGTTCCAGTGTCTTCTAGCTGAACGTTACGGATGTGCAGATGATAGCGGTCATTCATCAACTCAACTGCAATACTATTAGGCCTACGTCTTGCAAAGCTCCATGTAACGGTGGAACAAACAGAAATTCCCTCAATAGGAGAATCTTGATCTTGTTTCCATTTCCAACTGATTTTGTATCTATCGCAGTGTGGTAAATAGGCCGACCCACAAGTCAATGTTACATTTTCCCCCTCGGTGACTGTAACATTCTGTGGGTCCAAATTGAAAAGCTGAGATCCTGTCTTACAGAGCAGCAGCAGCGTAGCAAAGACAACGCTAACAAACATGTACACTCTTGTAATCTTCATAATTATTTACACGTGTGGTAAGGTTAAAAACTCAGCAATGTCTTATGAACCAGTAAGTAAACACAAGTGTGTAATGCTGCATCAGAAAATGTTCCATAACATTATATTGTGACTCATCGATCTAATGATGATCTAGTTGGCACTACATTATTACACTGGGAAAAACACAGTTACATCATTGCATTTATATACACTTTAGACAGCATTCTTCTTTCAATATGAACATTTCCTGGTTTTTCCCTAAACACAACGATATCACTACATCAGTACGTACGGATGTCAATCAACAATGTTGAAAATGGTTATCTTGCTTTATAGGGCAGTGTCAACAATTAACATCTACATGTATTTGGGGTTTTGGGCTATTATTAGAAAAGAATCTGTGGTTGGTGTTGTCGTGACTTCATGTTTTCACAGAGTCACTTCCTTGTTTTTTAACGAATCTTTTATTTCTTTGAAAAAATATTTTGCATATAACTTCCTTGTCCAACCGATGTCTGGGCAACATTAAAGGGCAATTGTTCCCGGTTTAATTTAGAGGATTTTGTTTTGAGATGTTCTTTGAAATGGTTTTTCCCAATCTATGAATATCAAGTAACAAGGGTCGAACAAGTTGGCCATTCTGTTTACTGAGTTTTGAACGGGTCAGGTAAGTCGGTTAAACAAGTGTGATAAGAAACAGGGTTACAATCACCAAGCTTCAGTTATTGATTGGCTTTGTGGGGCTATCATTTCAAGAATGGTGTAATGGTCTTCAGTGCTTTATTCTCGTACTGTGCAGTCGCTCTCGTCCGAGCAAACTCAGTCACCGTGTATAACCAACTGCAGGGCACCTCTGTGGGATTTGAACCTACAATTCGTTCTGAATTCTTATATAGACTAAATTTCAAAACGATAACACCAACGAGCTCGCCAAAGAGCTAGAGACCGCAACATATCTTGGAATTTCATAGCACAACCAACGTCCAGGACACTGTTTTTTAAAATAAGTTTATATTGAAAACATTATTTCAGCAAATCTATAAAAATGTTTAATCATTTGATATATTTGCCGAATCTGGTAGGACTAGGAACATTTCTGATAGAACAAGTTTTTACGGTGTAAGTCATCAATCCATAGGAAGGAAATCACTATTTTCAAGTATTTCTAGCATATAAGATTCATAATAGACCTACCGACCAAACGTATCTCTATATACTGTCTCAAATTAGTCGTAATTACAACATAAGATTATATGCATATACGCATATATGCAAAACAACTTTTCATTTCGCAGTAAGAGTTACTTTAAATTTAGAAATATAGAAAAAAAAAGAACTATAAAATTAAGGTTTTAGAGAGCAAGAAACTTTTACTTTTACAGCGAAAAATGTTTTAGTCTTATCAGAAGTTTTGGATTTGTTGTAGCCGTTCCTACCTTGTGATCTGTTAACTTGCTGTATCTATACATGCATTCCAAAAGGTTTGAATGGTATGTTTTTTCTACCTTGCGTATGAAAGCTCTCTAGGTTTTTTACTGTTGAAATTTAAACCGGATCTGAGTAAGAGGGCGCTTGTCAGCACAGGCTATGGTACGTTGCTGTAGAGAGTTTCATGGACTCTCTCTGCATCCGAACAAAGAGGTTGATACGGTGAAGGTTCAGAGGTTTCTCCGTCATCTCGTGTGAGTTCGGTATATGTCAAGTCTGCCATGGCAACGGAGCACCCCTGATGCCTGTTAGGTGATGTTCTCACACGACCATCAGACGGTTTTGGGCGTGGTTCTTCCTTCTGTCGTTTAATCTTTACGATGTAGCATCCAAAGAGAGCAGCTGCTGTAACCAGAAAGACAAGGCCTTCAACAGCGCCCCCTATAATGACAGCTGTACCAGACCATTGGCAGTGTTTCTCCTCACCAGACATGACACAGACGTCGCAAGGAGTCGGATACGATTCGATGGTTGGAAGAAGGTGGGGTTTCCGCAGAGGCAAGACAATCAGCAGTGAATCATTGATGCTTGTAACTGGTGTTCTGTCTTGAAATACAATGCATCTGATCTTAGAATTGTTGAATTCTCCAAGAGTTACGTCGATAATCTGAAGAGTTTGTCCATTTTGATCAAGTTTAAACCAGCAATCGAGGTTCTGCACCGTGTCTCGGTTAACCTTTACTTGGCCTCTGTCAACCAGGAACACGCGCCATTCATACCTTTCTGCTAGCTGTTGTGGTGTAGACTTCAAGTCACACGTGAATGTCGCGTTCTGGTGTTCAAGTAGCGTCAAGTGAGAGGGTGAGATTGAGACAGTCATTGGTATCTGAAGAGGCGTAATGGAGCAATTTGGACCATTAAGGTGGGGACCAGCTACACACGTAAACTCTCTCATGTTGTCAAACTCAGTCAACTCTCGCGAAACTGTATACGTCTCACCTGGATTGACTTCTGTTTCATCTTCAATTTGGACTGGACCGCTTGATGTGGATTGGAACCAGGTCAGCGGGCTCGGAGGGTCGCGTTCTGTGAGAATGCATTTCAACGAGATAGTTGCACTCACTTTAGGTTGTACAGGTTCAAAGTCACAGTTCGGTTTGAATTGGGGGAGAGGTCGATACACTGTCAGTAAAGCTTTCTCACTGATATGCTGCCCTGCATTATACATATAACACCAGTATGTTCCAGTGTCTTCTAGCTGAACGTTACGGATGTGCAGATAATAGCGGTCACTAATCAACTCAACAGCAATACTATTAGGCCTACGTCTTGCAAAGCTCCGTGTAACGGTGGAACAAGCAGAAATTTCCTCGATGGAGAATCTTGATCTTGTTTCCGTTTCCAACTGAATTTGTAGCTATCGCAGACTGTTAAATAGGCCGACCCACAAGTCAATGTTACATTTTCCCCCTCGGTGACTGTAACACTCTGAGGGTCCAAATTGAAAAGCTGAGATCCTGTCTTACAGAGCAGCGGCAACATAGCAAAGACAACGCTAACAAACATGTACACTCTTGAAATCTTCATAATTATTTACACGTGTGGTAAGGTTAAAAACTCAGCAATGTCTTCTGAACCAGTATGTACAATGTAGACACAAGTGTGTAATGCTGCATCAGAAAATGTTCCATAACATTATATTGTGACTCATCGATCTGATGATGATCAAGTTGGCACTATATTATTACACTGGGAAAAACACAGTTACATTATTGCATTTATATACATTTTAGACCGCATTCTTCTTTCAGTAGGAACGATTCCCGGTGTTTCCCTTAACACAAAGATATCACTTATTCAGTGCGTACGGATGTCAATCAACAATGTGGGAAATGGTTGTCTTGCTTTATAGGGCAATGTCAACAATTAACATCTATTTGGGGTTTCTGGCTATTATTAGACAGGAATCTTGGTTGGTTTTGTCGTGACTTCATGTTTTCACAGAGTCGCTTCCTTGTTTTGTAACAAATCTTTTATTTTTTTAAAGAAATATTGGTTTAAGATTCAAGATATTTTGCATTTTACTTCCTTGTCCAACCGATGTCTGGCAACATTAAAAGGTCAACTGTTCCCTGTTCAAAAAAGAGGATTTTGTTTTGAAATGTTATTTGAAATGGTTTTCTCCAATCAATGAATATTAAGTGACAAGGGTCGATCGAGCTGGCCATTCTGTTTACTGAGTTTTAAACGGGTCAAGGAAGTCGGTTGAACGAGTGTGATAAGAAGCAGGGTTACAATCACCAAGCCTCAGTTATTGGCTTTGTGGGGCTATCATTTCAAGAATGGTGTAATGGTCCTGGGTGCTTTATTCTTGTACTATACAGTCGCTCTCGTCCGAGCAAACTCGGTCAATGTGTATAACCAACAGCAGGGCACCTCTGTGGGATTTGAACCTACAATTCGTTCTGAATTCTTATATAGACTAAATTTCAAAACGATAACACCAACGAGCTCGCCAAAGAGCTAGAGACCGCAACATATCTTGGAATTTCATAGCACAACCAACGTCCAGGACACTGTTTTTTAAAATAAGTTTATATTAAAAACATTATTTCAGCAAATCTATAAAAATGTTTAATCATTTGAAATATTTGCCGAATCTGGTAGGACTAGGAACATTTCTGATAGAACAAGTGTTTACTGTAAGTCATCAATCCATAGGAAGGAAATTACTTTTTTCAAGTATTTCTAGCATATAAGATACATAACTAGACCAACCGGCCAAACGTTGATGTTGTGAATAAACATCAATGACCTTTATAACATAATTTCTTATTACATATCTAAACGGGTGCAGTAGCTGCGAAGCAAGGAAATAGCCCTGCTTACACTTATCAAAATCATATTTTTTACAATCTTGTTAGAGCTTTTGTCTCCTCTAGCGGTTTGCAGGTATCAATCATTAAAATGAACAATTTTAAAGAGCATTTTTTTTTTCAAATATATATCATTCCATCTCGGGAGACACGCATAAACAAAGGCGTTGGGGCAAAGCATTGACACAGATGAACAAACTGAACGAAGATTCTCAGACAAGTGATCATTTTCCTGTATGTTTGTGTTGATATACATGTATATATGTATGTGCAAAGACTTTACACACAAAAATAACATGAACATATTTTATTTAAAAAATGGTTGCTATAATATTCACAAAATAGTGGTTTTGTGCTCTCATCTAGAACAGGTGTGTCACTGTGCAGTCCAGTGTTTTTTTGGAGCCCTGATGATGTACTCTTAAATCACTGGCCATGTGTCTGCAGTCCAGTGTTAATTTGGAGCCTTGATGTACTCTTAAATCACTGGCCATGGGTCTGCAGTCCAGTGTTAATTTGGAGCCCTGATGTACTCTTAAATCACTGGCCATGGGTCTGCAGTCCAGTGTTAATTTGGAGCCCTGATGTACTCTTAAATCACTGGCCATGGGTCTGCAGTCCAGTGTTAATTTGGAGCCCTGATGTACTCTTAAATCACTGGCCATGGGTCTGCAGTCCAGTGTTAATTTGGAGCCCTGATGTACTCTTAAATCACTGGCCATGGGTCTGCAGTCCAGTGTTAATTTGGAGCCCTGATGTACTCTTAAATCACTGGCCATGGGTCTGCAGTCCAGTGTTAATTTGGAGCCCTGATGTACTCTTAAATCACTGGCCATGGGTCTGCAGTCCAGTGTTAATTTGGAGCCCTGATGTACTCTTAAATCACTGGCCATGGGTCTGCAGTCCAGTGTTAATTTGGAGCCCTGATGTACTCTTAAATCACTGGCCATGGGTCTGCAGTCCAGTGTTAATTTGGAGCCCTGATGTACTCTTAAATCACTGGCCATGGGTCTGCAGTCCAGTGTTAATTTGGAGCCCTGATGTACTCTTAAATCACTGGCCATGGGTCTGCAGTCCAGTGTTAATTTAGAGCCCTGATGTACTCTTAAATCACTGGCCATGGGTCTGCAGTCCAGTGTTAATTTGGAGCCCTGATGTACTCTTAAATCACTGGCCATGGGTCTGCAGTCCAGTGTTAATTTGGAGCCCTGATGTACTCTTAAATCACTGGCCATGGGTCTGCAGTCCAGTGTTAATTTAGAGCCTTGATGTACTCTTAAATCACTGGCCATGGGTCTGCAGTCCAGTGTTAATTTGGAGCCCTGATGTACTCTTAAATCACTGGCCATGGGTCTGCAGTCCAGTGTTAATTTGGAGCCCTGATGTACTCTTAAATCACTGGCCATGGGTCTGCAGTCCAGTGTTAATTTAGAGCCTTGATGTACTCTTAAATCACTGGCCATGGGTCTGCAGTCCAGTGTTAATTTGGAGCCCTGATGTACTCTTAAATCACTGGCCATGGGTCTGCAGTCCAGTGTTAATTTAGAGCCTTGATGTACTCTTAAATCACTGGCCATGGGTCTGCAGTCCAGTGTTAATTTGGAGCCCTGATGTACTCTTAAATCACTGGCCATGGGTCTGCAGTCCAGTGTTAATTTAGAGCCTTGATGTACTCTTAAATCACTGGCCATGGGTCTGCAGTCCAGTGTTAATTTGGAGCCCTGATGTACTCTTAAATCACTGGCCATGGGTCTGCAGTCCAGTGTTAATTTAGAGCCCTGATGTACTCTTAAATCACTGGCCATGGGCCTGCAGTCCAGTGTTAATTTGGAGCCCTGATGTACTCTTAAATCACTGGCCATGGGTCTGCAGTCCAGTGTTAATTTGGAGCCCTGATGTACTCTTAAATCACTGGCCATGGGTCTGCAGTCCAGTGTTAATTTGGAGCCCTGATGTACTCTTAAATCACTGGCCATGGGTCTGCAGTCCAGTGTTAATTTGGAGCCCTGATGTACTCTTAAATCACTGGCCATGGGTCTGCAGTCCAGTGTTTATTTGGAGCCTTGATGTACTCTTAAATCACTGGCCATGGGTCTGCAGTCCAGTGTTAATTTGGAGCCCTGATGTACTCTTAAATCACTGGCCATGGGTCTGCAGTCCAGTGTTAAATCACTGGCCATGGGTCTGCAGTCCAGTGTTTATTTGGAGCCCTGATGTACTCTTAAATCACTGGCCATGGGTCTGCAGTCCAGTGTTTTATTTGGAGCCCTGATGTACTCTTAAATCACTGGTCATGGGTCTGCAGTCCAGTGTTAATTTGGAGCCCTGATGTAATCTTAAATCACTGGCCATGGGTCTGCAGTCCAGTGTTAATTTGGAGCCCTGATGTAATCTTAAATCACTGGCCATGGGTCTGCAGTCCAGTGTTTATTTGGAGCCCTGATGTACTCTTAAATCACTGGTCATGGGTCTGCAGTCCAGTGTTAATTTGGAGCCCTGATGTACTCTTAAATCACTGGCCATGGGTCTGCAGTCCAGTGTTAATTTGGAGCCCTGATGTACTCTTAAATCACTGGCCATGGGTCTGCAGTCCAGTGTTTATTTGGAGCCCTGATGTACTCTTAAATCACTGGTCATGGGTCTGCAGTCCAGTGTTAATTTGGAGCCCTGATGTAATCTTAAATCACTGGCCATGGGTCTGCAGTCCAGTGTTATTTTGGAGCCCTGATGTAATCTTAAATCACTGGCCATGGGTCTGCAGTCCAGTGTTTATTTGGAGCCCTGATGTACTCTTAAATCACTGGTCATGGGTCTGCAGTCCAGTGTTAATTTGGAGCCCTGATGTACTCTTAAATCACTGGCCATGGGTCTGCAGTCCAGTGTTAATTTGGAGCCCTGATGTACTCTTAAATCACTGGCCATGGGTCTGCAGTCCAGTGTTAAATCACTGGCCATGGGTCTGCAGTCCAGTGTTAATTTGGAGCCCTGATGTACTCTTAAATCACTGGCTATGGGTCTGCAGTCCAGTGTTAAGAATACATTGACCTTTGTTATGTTGTCGCCAACATTTACTTACCACTTAAATCAATGTAAACCAAAGATAAGTTGAGAATCAGTTCTCCAACTTAGATGATCCACAAGGAGCAAGACTACTGAAAATCATCATAGCTCCCTCTTGTGTCGAAGCAAACCTTCACCATCAAAGATTATGCATCGTAGGCCTGCAGTGAATGTGACAGAAAAGTAATTGAGATGCTACCCCTTGATTGTTTTTTCATCCAGGATGCCAATTGTACAAGTCAAGATTGTGACTGAAGACATCGTCACGCTACCCAGCCTTCTGATGACAAGTAAAGACCGACAATTAGTGAGTAAATTTTGATTATTGTACTGAACAATTATAGTGTTGTACCGAAAAACCTCAGAAGTGTCATTTTGTTTGTAGTGAAAAAGCCACATCTTGCTGGCCCATGTTGAGCTGCTCAAAAATTCAACCACAAGTCCAGCAAGATTTCAAAGACCATGATGTATGCATTGAAGGCAAAAATACCATTCTCCAACTTTAACTTTATCTCTTTTGATTTAGGTCCAATTTTATCTTTAGTCCAGAAGAAATGTTGATTGAATATACACAGAGACAGGAACTGGCACTTTGAATTCTTACAGTGTTGACATCATGAAAAATACACCCTTTTCCTGATCTACCACTAAATGCCCTTTTTTCTTTTTCTTTTTTCCTTTTTTTTTTTTGCTTTTTGTTTTTTGTTGAGCATAAATTCCCATTGAAGTTGGGGTCATGGATGAAATAATTGCTTGAATTTTCCTTTTTACTAAGGTCAGCAATAAGTATTTTAGCCACCAATTCCTCAAGAGGAATGTAATAAATCAGTAAACTTTAAAGGCCAAACATCCATCAAAAAAGATCCCTTGGAAAGAGGCAGTCGTATATCATTTTTATAGTTACATAAATACAAGAGAAAGGAAATTAAATTCTGTGCTCTTTTTTTGGTCTTGTTTTGAAGCGGCTCTTTAAGTTAGGATTCAACCTCGTTCCGAGGGATGTTTAAAATGATCTCGCTGCACCATTTTTCCCCAGCATGCCTTGCTCGATCATAACCCCTGGAATTGGTTCATTAGACCTGAGGTCGATCCATTCTATGCGCACGCTCAAGAATGGTTGCCCCTAAAAGAGGCATCAAGTCAAAATGCAACTGGTCCTCTGTCATTCTTCTCTGATTTTGTGATGTGTCTAACTGTATGCAGTTTAGGGTGACCGTGCAAGAACATGATTCATTTAAAATAGAATCGCGTCAAAATATTTGCATTTTGATGTTCGTGTACTAAGCGTCCTACAATCGCAATACAAGCGATCACAAGTTTTTAAAAAGCATGCATGCAAAGTAGTCACTTTTTAGAGCCAGTCAGCGCTGTTTTCCAGTACATCCCTACCAGGGATTAGTGATGAGAGGTATCGATACGGCACGCTGCCCATGGTAGCGAGGCTGGTTAGGATCCTACTCAAATACCGATTGTGATTCATCCATAGTTGTATGTTTTCTTGTTTTTGTACAGGATCTTTGTGGTAGACACATTGAATTTCTCCTTCTGGGAGGAGACCAATGACTAGAGATTCTTAGTAGACTACTGAGGGGCAAGCATAGCAGCTACTGGGCCTTGTGTGCTGCTATCACTAAGGCCCTGGATGTAAGTATGTATTGCTGAAGTATTTAGAATCTAACATTTACTTTAGAAACATAGGACACTTTTCTTATCTGTAGCTTTTGTCCCTTAATGATTGATTCTTGATTTGCATTTTTTAAAGCACTCACTGTGTATGTTTATTGTGCAAGATCTCAAGACTTGGTCCCGGTCTCAAGACCTTATTTTGGTCTTAGTCTCAGTCTCTCTCAATTGAAGACTTGGTCTCTAAAGGGGAGGTCTCCCCATCAGGAGGGCTGGTTTGGATCTTGATCTTAAAGGGGCTGTGATGTCATTCTCAAAGCAGGCCTGTGGCTGTACATGGAATTATGAACTCTCACCCAGCAACTGGACGTGTGCGCCCTCCTTCTGTATCAACTCTATGGATTGCACGCATGCAGTAACCGGGTGAGGTTTTATTATAATTCCATGTACAGCCACAGGCCTGCTTTGATCATGATGACAAAGCCCCCTTTAAATGATTTGGTCTCAGTCGCTGACTTTCAGGTTTCACAATAGCTCAGCCCACTGTTCTTGTTCAAATCTGATGGTAGGTCACAAATTCAAGGAAAAAATCCACAAGACTGCATTGCTTGTAGCTAAAATCTTTTACTGAACCGGACATTTTTTACTCAGACCAAGATAAAAATTATGAGAAATAAGTTCCAAAATCAAATTCATCTCATTTTTAATTTGGGTTAGTATACATCGTTACTCAACAAATTGCAAGAAAATTGTCAGACCCAAAGTCAACATGAACAACATTTGTCTTTTTTTTTTAAGGTACTATAAACAGTGGCGCATTATTATTCAATTAAAAAACAGAAGGCTGCTGGTCTTGTTTAGTAATGAACTTACTGGCCCAACACTAAACTCACTGGCCTTGGGCCTACTTCCCAGTGTAAATTATGAGCCCTGCCTGAGATGGGCTAATGAGTTCCTACTTGCTTTTTGTTCATGATGTAGTGATGCATGATGGGACTGATGTGTACTACTGTTAAGCACAATGCACACAATCACAGCGCACGCACATGGTGTGATAATGAAACTGTAACTTAAAACATTTTTGTTAAAAACCAAAGTCGCAAGAAGAATAAAACTTTCCAAGAAAATTACTACTGTTGCAATAAATTCCTATATTCAGCACAAGTCACAAGTCACAAGAATGACAAAAATTACTTGCAATGGATTTACACAACACAACTATATTTAATGATAGAGAATGACTCTTTCCAAAACAGGAAGCTGTGACTGATGATTGCTAGGTCAGGAGAGAGGGTTTAATGAGCATGTACGGCAGTCCATCCCAGCGCCTTGGGTTCAGGCACTGGAACTGAGCGAAACTAACACAATGGGACTGGATTGATTGAATAGTTTTAATTTATAAAGTTCATGTACACCCAAATAGTCAAAACATATTGTCTTTCAAACAGGAAGACATCCCAATCACATCAGCCTCTTACTTCTCCTGTATCACCATGAAGCAACTACAACCACATCTTCCACTCATCAACAGTCACTAATATCCCACTTGTTAGATTATAAGAGAGTACAGCATCTTCATCAGGCAGGCAAAATGCTACTGGAGGTAAGTCATGTGATTGAAATCACTCAAAAGTCTTTTTCTCATCAACAGGTTGAAAGCAACAGTTTCATTCTTGTTTTTTATTCAATGAGAAGCATCATTGGAACAGAATATTTGTCCAGTTATTTAAATTTCCTACTATTTGTGCAATCTCCAACTGGCTCTTCCAACAACATTTCAAACAATTTCAACCATTTTGAAAAAACATGAATCGCAAAAGCTTCCTGACTGCTGTTTGATGAGAGCACAACCAACAGCAACACATATCATGAGAAGTCTAGCTGCAAGCTGTAATCTCATTAAACAACCATTGGAAAGCTTTTTCAAACACAGCAGTGTTGTCACGTTCATGGTTTGTGTTTGAGATCAAAATAAATGACCATTAATTTGGCAAATGGTGAGTAAGATGACAGACTAGTCATGACAGTTTTGGATAACTTGAAGATATTCAAAAACACATCCAGAGTGTTGAAAATGCTGCACAGATAGCACTGCCTCACCACAAGAGAATTTGTGAAGCTCACACCACAGGGCGAATTTGACTATGAATCAGTGTTAAATAGGTAGTAGTTTAGTTTGGTAGGGGTTACGGGAGGGAGTGTTGGGGGGGGGGGGTCATAGGCAAATGTTGTGTGTCTCTTTTTGGGTTTGTCAATGCTTCTTTTTAATCTTCACTGCAGTTCGGGACAAAATGTTAGGTCAGATACAGTATTGTTGACAAAACAGTAAGTCTCCAAACATGTATCAGAACAAATGATGTTTGTTGCTTAAAAGGAAACTTTAGGGTCATTCAGGTGACTGGAACTAAAGTATTAAGCTAGTCCATGAGGTCTTGCTTAAAAACAGATAAAATATAACGTGGCCATGGAAAAAAAGGTTAACTTGGGATATAATGTTAATGTGCAACAAAGCTAAGGAATGATCTCCCCTATCAACTCTGTACTCTTGACTCCGTACTGTTCTTCAAAAGTCAGCTTAGGACTCATCTCTTGGAATCTGCTCGCATTTAGTCCATTGCTCTTGTCATCTCCACATGAAATTCTGTAAACCTGTCTGTCTTCAATTTTTCCTTCACCTTGCTGAGAGCCTTGGAATAGGCAACTTAAATGATGGTGCTCTACAAATGTCTGACGATTGATTGATTGATTGCCATGTGTTTTCTTCTTTCATTTTATGTCTGCTCCTCTCAGTTTATGTTCTGCTCTACTGAGGGATGTTGATGCCTGCCTCATGCAACATTTTCCTTCAATCTTATCATAGTGTTGGATGTCCCTTTTTGGTAGGATATACATTCCCCTCAGTCCTGAGCACTACCTACTCCTAGAGGACACTGTCCATCTAATGTCCCTCTATTGTTTTATTCAGTTTGGGTTTTGACAAACTCTTTTTGGCATCCTCTGTAGCCATATATGAGAGGATGAAGAGGGAAGGATGAAGTGGTACACAATTGTCATCCTTTGTGTGTTTAATCCCCTTATCCCCTGAGAGAAAAAACAAAGTGTTTCTTATGTCTTTAATGTGTTGGGATGCAAAACTCTATGTGCATCTTCTTCACATTGTTACATCTTGGAACTTTGCAAATGGTTAATCTTCTATTTTAGACAGCTGTTGTCCTCAAATATTTCATCTTTACTCCTTTGGAGGATTGCTTTAATTCTTTCTACCTTACAATGTCAGCCTATTTCTTTAGTTACAGTCTGCTGTCAATTTGAGCTTTCATCTCTCCTGTAATTATCTCACCTTGAGAGGTTCTTAATTTCTTTCATTGATGAAGATATTTCTGATTTGAAAATTTGTTGAATGACAAATTGAAAAATTTTAGACAATCATGCCAAAGATATAACAAAAGTCTACACAAAATATGATTGTTCAATTGATTAAGCCTTGTGCATCTTTTCCATTCTCCCACATATTGGATTATTTCAACTATTCTACTTCTGCCTCCTCAGCATTTTAATCATTTAACTGAAAACATTTCCAAGAGAAACCTTGGCACAATTTCCTGGCGCTGCTTACCAGAGAATTCTGCGCTTACAGCGCCCCATAAAGCGCATACTTCTATGGGCCTTGGCTGGGCATAAGCACAGACTTCCACAGTAAGAAGTGACAGGCAATTGCGCCATGATCACAAGTTCCTGTGGTCAGGTGATTATTTAGTCTTCTATTGAGTCTTATGATGTTATGAATGAAAACAGTAAGTGTAACATTGGAAATCAAACCATACTCCCATAGTCCGGTGGCTAAGGGCCAGTTTTGGGAAAAATCTTGACACGATGGATTAAAGCACCAAATTTTGTACAGTTATTCTATAGGAACCATAGAATCATTCTAGAGGGGGGTGCCCGGTTTGGGTGACCTAGGTCAAGGTCAGGCTGAGGTCAAACGTCATGCGGTATTATGATACTGCCTATCATTTTTTCACCAATAGAGGGCCGCTTCCGCATATCATTAAACTTATAACAAATGACCAAGCAGCTCCTATTTCAGACACTCAGGCAGAGCTATGTGGAAAAAGTTGATCCCTTTAGTTTACTGACCTGGAGATGACAGACCGGGCACCCCCCTCTATTATGCTTCTATGGGACTCCTAAAACAAGTGTGCAAAGTTTGGTGCTTTAATCCGGCGTGTCACAATTTTTTCTCCAGACTACCATGTTCCAAAACCATTACAACTAAATTGATCAGTGGTCAGTTGTAAATGATATTTTGCAAAATCTCTATGTAGGGTATGTATGTAGTTGTTTCTTTTTGGCCAAGAGTTGTAATGGATTTAAATGAAACTTTAAGAGCTTGGTTTGATAAGTTAAACATCTTTATAAAGGGGCTGTGTCGTCATGATCAATGCAGGCCTGTGGCTGTACATGGAATTATGAACTCACACCCAGTTACTGCACACATGCGCCTTACCTCTGTATCATATCTATGGAGAGTGTGTGTGCAGTAACTGGGTGAGAGTTTATCAATGATGTACAACCACTGCCTGCTTAGATCATGACGATGCAGCCCCTTTACTGATAAAGTGAATAACAGAGGGCTGTTTCCGTAGTTTTCTGAATATTAGCCGCGGCTTATGAATTTATTTTTACGCCGGCAACAAGCTCTGTGGCTCGTAATATGGGCAGCTTCTACATTAGTTCTTAAACCATTTTGGCTAAAATCATAGCAGCAAATTAGTCTGATTGGTATCTGGGTTGGATTTTACAAAAAGGTTTAGAATTGTCTTAAGATGTGCATCAATTTTATTTGCCAAGCAAAGTGTGATGTCAATTACACAAATCATAATGGCAATATTAACAACTAATCTGAAAATGAATCTGAGTGCTTTGTGAAATCGAGCCCTGGTCTGGTACCAACATTTACAAATGAATGTCCGAAATAGAAAACAAATTAACGTGTTTTGTGCATTTGATAATACAACTGGGTGCTGGCTTATACACAGGCATCTTAAATTTAAAAAAGAAATTCTGATGCTGTGACTTATAGTCTGGGTGACTAATATTCAGAAATTTACATTAACTTCCATTATGGCTATTTATCTTCCCTGATCATTGCTGTTGTCAAACTATAAAGTTAAACTATAACCATAAAGCAATGATCAGACATCCAGGTTATGTTTTGTATATTTTTTGAGGATTTTCAGGCCTGGAATTTCATCTTTGAGAGGGCAAAGGTCATTTTCATTTTGCAAAAGGCACTTCCCTTAAGTAGAAAATTTTAAAGTCTATGTAAAACTTCTGAAGGGTCACCAAGGCCAAGACCAGGGGCAACAGAAGCCATGGCCTACGTGGCCTCCGTGTATTTCCAGGCCTGGATTTTGGTCTAAGTCTTGGAATTCAAGACTTAGTTGATAAAGAAGGAATGAATGTATTATACTGTATGGAATTGAAGGATTGAGGGCATAGGATGATTCAACTATGTGTAGATCAGAGGATGAATGGTAGCATGCAACTGAGGCTGATTGGATTGGGTCATCAACAAAATTGCTCTCCAGACTGTAAAGTTTGTTTCTGTCAAATGATGTTCTTGTACACCAGGTTGGGGAATGGCCTCCCTGCGCTGTGGTACTATGCCGCCTGCGAACCAAGGGTTGGCGGGGTCCAGAACCCTTAAATTGCTGACTCGACGGCGGGGTACGCACAGTGAATTGGTCAGACCTAATTGGTTGCATAGGTCATCTATTTGTACAAAAGAACAACATACAAATGCTATCAAGCCCTCCTACTGTGTGACCATTTTATGGAATATTTGAATGAAAAAAAAAACAAATTCTACACAGAACACACATGTTGTACAAGCTTTTGTCTGTATAAAAACAAGTTTTTGCTCAGATTTTCCACTCTACCCAACCTGTGCATTTGCATGGTTTCAAATTTAATGGTTGGTCAACTCACTGGAAAATGTAGAGGAGGGTTTAAACTAAGGAATGTATGAGATAATCCATAAGTACATATATTCCAAACACTTTTTACATAATCACATGCCTTCAATCTTCTGATATACAGAAGCAGTACCTAAGAATTTACAAGAAACTAGTAAGCTGTTTAATAATGTGAACTTTTTCCCAAAGACTTTTTGTATCAAAATGTATGTAATTAGATATGTGGATAGTATTTGATGTAGCTCTATGTACATGTTAGAAATACTGGATGGTCATTTATTTTACAAATATTGGAGGCATATGAGTGCATTATTGCAGAATATAATCACAAGGGTAAATCTGGAAAAGCCAGGTTTTAATGAGTGATTATATTCTACAACACAATGCACAAATCAAATGCATTCAATATTTGTTTCATGGAAACACATACTCACATAGTGATCCTTGTCATTTGAAATTTGTTCGATAAACACAAAATAGACAAGAAAACTCATCTACCCCTTTCTCTGAAAACCTTTCACAAAAACACACATCTGAACAACTTGGATGACTCTGTTTGGACATCAACATTGTCCGCTGTAATATAGGACCTTTCCTTGTTTGGACAAATGGGCAGGGAACAGTTATTATGGGAAAGAAACTGCAAATCATCTTGTAGTTTCCATATTGGACTACAATATTAACTTGTGGAGCATTACAGCAGTAAATAAATGCCAAAATATTGGATGACAGGTGACGCATAATCCACCAACTAGATGACAAAGACCTGTGTGTAAGGTATATAATTGTTGGGCTGATAACTGATTTTAGTTTTCAGCCTCTGAAAATGGTTTATTAGCAAACTCATTTTTATGCATTGTTATTGAAATCATAATGATTGTAAAGCAATGTTGTACTTAGTAATTATTATTAATTTGGGGTTGAACAAAGACAAATTGTCTAGAGTGTGATTTAAACAACGGATTCCAGAATAAGTTAACATGCCAGCAGTTAAAGGTTGTATGGCTTCTGACTGGCATCCCTGAACAAAGATATTGACAAAACAGGGGGAGATGTCCAACATAGGGCTAGATAGCTAAGTTGGTAGAGCACCAGCCTGTTAAACTGGAGGCTATTGGTTCAAATCCCGCTCTAGTAAATTTGTCTTAGTTGAACCCAAAGTTTTTACAAATTTACCAAGTCAGTTTCCCTTGTGTTTTATAACTTGATATGTAATTATTAAATTGATAAGGTCATGTTGTTGGATTCAGAGGTTGTTCCAGAGAAACACATGCAAGGTCCAAAGTGATTGTGTACCTTTATGATTTCTGACCCATACATTGTAAAGTCAAGTCTGGAGGTGTTGATCTAATGTTGGGGGGGGGGGGGGCTGGGTTGTAGGGTAGGGAACTGTCTTCCTCTGAATCTAGCACTGTGATGTTAAAAGTATTTCTTATTTTAAAATGGTGTCAGGATGGGATCCAAAATGGGTGCTTCATTTATCGCAAGTAATCAAGTTTTCATTTGTTCTTTGTGGACACGTTGATTGATGTTTAACATCTCTTGAAATGTGTTTGCTTTTACTCTTGATATGCAATTCAGAAAACGAAAGACAACAATTTCTGGTCTAAAGATGCATTCTCCATGAATAACAAAAAATAAATAAATACAGACTCCTTGATAATTACATCAAAACTTAATTTACAAATTTTCAGTTGGAATCAAGGGGTTTAGATTTAGAGAGGCAGTCTGCAAGTATTGTTTTCAATGTTGTGCCTCAGCTATTTTGGGGACGTTGGGAATGCCCAGTTTGCTCCCTTGGAAGCCTCCTGCTTAAGTTGAGTCAGCAGCTGGACTTGGATTTGTTTGGCGATGGTCACCAGACTAACAATTCCAATTCAGTCCTGACTTCCATGCATCCATTCTCTTTAAGTTTGACCAACCTGTGTGGGGGTCTATTGTACTCTATGTATAATTAATACATTATTTTCTTCTGGTCAAGAAAACTATGATGGAATTCAGTTTGGATTCAGATTCTTTTGGCGATGGTCATCAGAATAATGAGTACAAAGTCTGACTTTTGTTAACTTGACCAACCCATGTGATGGAAAATCACTTGGTACAAATCTTGACAAATTTATCATTGAAAGTGCGATGAAAAAGTCATTTCGATATCAACACTGATTATATACCCTTGTTCCATAATACATGGGTGTACTTTGCTTCTTGTTGGGGATTATCACAATTTATTTTGTCAGCAGTTGGATTCCGAATCTTGTGATGATGGTCATCAGAATTCTGAGTCCGAGTCCATCATAAGTTTGACCAACCTGCATGACCTGTGTGGTGATGTTGCATAATTTAGGTACAAATCTTCATCAGACTAAGCATTTGATCACCACATGTACATGCAGGTCATCACACCATGGACCAGTGGTGTTCTTACATCCTTTTGGGAGTGTAATGACTATCATGCAGGCCTGATGCTTTGTTTTTGAAACAGCAAGGTCACCAAGACCTTGTCTCCTTGGTAAAGGGCACCTCTAAGAAGAAATAGTAAACTTGTATTGAAGCATGTCAAGGGGCACCAAGGCAATGACTAGTGGCAATGGAGGCAGTTGCCTCCATAAAGCATCAGGCCTGATCACATTCAAGATCAGTCTGACTGAACTTGTAATTACATGATGCTGACTAGAAGCAGCTGGATTCAGATTCTTGTGGCGATGGTCATCAGAATAATGAGTCCAAGGCTTGACTGTCATAAACATGACCAACCTGTGTTGTGATGAATCTTACAATATAAATCTTTATTTATTTAATTAATATGTTTGACCACTGTGTCATTCTTTTCATTAACACTGATCCCACATCCATGTGGGTGAGGTTTGCTTCTTGTCATAGGTGGTCGTGACCAAGTGGTTTAGAGCAATGAATTCAAATTCTGGTGGTTAGTTCATCAGTGTGTGGGTTCGAACCCCGGTCATGACACTTGTGTCTTTGAGCAAGATGCTTTACTATAATTGCTTAACTTCACCCAGGGGTGTAATTGGGTACCTGTGAAGGTAGAGTTTGATATTGTGTTGGAAAATGCTTTTAGAGCGCCACAGCAGCCCGAGGCTGTGTACTCCCCAGGGAGCTGAGAAAGATTAAAAAGGAATGCTGTTGGCCCAATGACGAGGGCATTAATGGAAAGCGCATTGATACATTATTATTAAAAACTAGTGATTATTATTATTAATTTTATTATTATTGTCTGGAGCATCACATTTGACTTTGTCAGCAGCTGGGCTTAGATTCTTGTGGCGATGGTCATAAGAATATTGAGTCCAAGTCCTGACATTTGTAGTAAACAAAAGACTTGTCTCCAGGAGTATTAGATTAAAGTAATTGGGCTTATTGGGGAAAGGAGGGAAAGGTTTTGAAGCCAATGATTACAGCTCAATGCAGTGTGACATCAGACGGGGCTTATTGTGTTTGTAAGACCCCGTTCAGACAGGTGCTCTAGAGATGTGCCGAACCAAATAGTTGAATTAAGTTCATGAAAAGTTCAACGCCTGAAACAGTTAGGAGCGACTTGGATGCGCTGGAAGTAAAAAGATCGACTGTTGCAGTCGCTCGAAGTGACTCTGAAGAGTCTTGGTTTCAGACAAGATTGTCATTAGCCAAACCTAATGTAAATGTTATGCTTAGTTAGCTGGCCTGCCTGAAACCAAGATTTGTTTGGATTGACCTAGAGTCACTCCTAATCTATTTTGTTCAGCGCGACTTTGGAGCACCTGTCTGGGGTACTGGGCCCATTTGCATAGAGCTGCTTTAAAACTCAACATTTTACCAATTTCTAAACAATTTTGCTTACTGGAAAAGGGTTACCAGCCAAAAAATACCACTGAAAACTGGTTCCCTGCTCATTTTTTGTAAGCAGAACTTTTTTAAGCAATATTTTTTGCTTAAAGCAGCGCTATAATTTTGGGACCATGTCTGCCCCTGGATCTGCGGCTGTGATTTTAAGGTTGTCACCATTTTAAAATAAATGTAGGGAAAAACAGAACAAAATGTGTATTTCATAATCATAGTTCTGACTTTTACAAAAATTGTGCTTCTTGGACATGATGCTGTTTAATGTCTCCTGAATCAGTCAGGTTTTCTTTACTCTTGATGTGCAATTCAGAATATGTTGGGCAATAAAGCCTGGTCTGAAGATTCATGACAGAACTTGCAGACAAACAGGGTATGTCACAGACCCCTTGAGAATTACATCCAAACTTGATGTACAAAATGAGACGTTAGATTGCATGCATCATTTGCTGATGTTTTCAGCAAGTTTACTTCAAGGATGTTAGATTTACAAGAGCAGTTTGGTCAATACTACTTATTGGTTTACCTCATGTTTGCTTCTTGTTGGAAGTGTCATGATTGAGTTGAGTCAGCAGCTGGACTTGGATTCTTTTGGTGATGGTCATCAGAATAACAATTCCAATTTAAATGCTGACTTGCTTCATAATCTAAAGTTTGACCAATCTCTTTTACATTATTTTATCAATGTCATGATTATAGTTGAGAGCTTTTGTCTTCAATAGGCATTATTATTGGTTAATTTAAAGTATAATTGTCTGGCATTGTCTGCTGATTTTGTCAAACACAAGTTTGCTGACAGGGTTGACGTAGTTCTTGCATCTAGACACTATGTAATGTATCATGAGGTTTGGTTTTTCATATTTATATGTTGGAATTTTCTGCCCAATCATGAGTTGATTTGTAATGTTTATTTGGAACCCATCACATGGTAATTTGTTTTCATTTTAGCTTCTACTTACCAGATTATCATTGATACTGAACTCTTTACAAATAGCCTCACTTTCTGTAGTGTGAACCGTTGGATTAATTCTCCAACAACATTTAAAAAACTGCACTGCGCTTCCATTCATTTGAAATGGTCACTTTTATAAAATGAAAAGTTTCACCATGTGAAGGGTTTTTGCAGATTATATATTATATATAATTTAATTTTGCCATTTAACATGTAAGGTACTGTTCCAAAGACTCAAAGGTAGACTGAAACATACTTAACTACACACAGTCAGAAAATGAGAAAGATCATTAACATTAACACTTTTCCCCCACAGTTTTTTAATTGTGTGCTTTGATGCATGAAGCAGAAGGGAAACCAACATTCAGATTCTTTTGATTCTGGGATTTTATAGCTTATGTTCAGTATGAAAAAAAAGACTGTTTTGCTCAAAAACCTGCAACACTGTCTGCTTTTGTAGGAGCTACATCTAGCACTGTCTAATTCTCAAATTCAAAGTGCTGCATCTTGCTTTCTCTTTATTTCTCTATGGAACTGGATTGAACATCCATCTTTAAATCTTGACAGCAAGCTGTGAAGGAGAGCTTGACATTTCTTTCTCTTCTGTGTTTTCCTCAATGGACTCAGGTGATTCTATTCCAAATTTCTCCAAATCTAAAATATCTTCTGGTTTTTGTTTTCTATCGTCAGGATAGACTTGAACTGAGTCAAACTTTTGTCAGGTTCTTGGTTGTGCTTTTAATCCACTGCATGCACTCCAAGTATGTAAACATCATCACATTATTATGAACCTCAACCCAACAGTTCAATAGTCTGTTTCATACTTGAGTACCTGAACTGTCCTTCACTTTCATTCTCATCAGGACAGAAACAATACTTTTTTTTTCTGTGTTACTTACACTGAAATTTGATTGTTATTTCAAACTTGAATGTGATGGAAAACATGTCATGGATCTGTGTTCTTGTACATGTATATACGTACTACTTTTTCTCTCTAACTCTTCTTGGTCAACATCTGTTTAGACCTCAACTCAAACACATTATTACCAAAGCCAACTGTGAACTGTTTGGTATTTATTCCTTTCTTTTATCTTAATGAGGTTATCTCTCAGTAGAATTTATTTATTAGACCATCCTCAATAAAGTGAACTATCTACTGTTAATTCTGTCCTGCCCTGTCACTAGACACTGGTCCTGTATTTCATGCATTCCCATCAACAATTCTCTTAGTTGTTTCTCCTTTAGCTGTTCAACTTTGCCAAGGCGTTCAAAAAGGGACTTTTGTTGCTTTTCAGTCCTGTGAACATCAGCTTGAATGCATTTGGAAGACAACACTCACCCAGAGTCAATCTCTTCTTCATCTTACATTGCCTTCTTCAAGCTTGTATCAGCTCCCTTTGTTTTATTCCAAGAATCCCTGATGTTAACAGTTTTTAACACTATATACTAGGCTATTGGGGACAAACACAACATGGTAATGACTCTAAGAAACTGAGATGGGAGATATTTAGTAATTTGATACAGTGCTAAAATGTGGGTAAATTTGGAGGTAGCATAAAGAGGAAGACTATTTTCTAGGGCGGGGGGGGGGGGGGGCACACACATCTGGCCAATTGACACCATAGATTCCATTTGCATTATTCCTAAACATTCCCTTTTCAGGTTCTTGATATGCATTTGTACAATAATCTGACATGCTCGTGAAAACAAATACATTGTCTCCGTGCAAGAGAGAAATCGTTTAAAAAACATTGTCACAGTAGAGCTTTAAAAAAGAATCATTCTCTTGTTACCCCTTATGGGGGGGGGGGGGGGGGGGGCACCGACATCAATTGAGTCCCCCCCCCCACAGTTGCACCACTGATTCAATGGTCAAGTGGGGTAACTTTTTCAATGCTAAGGCAGTGTTTTGTAATATCCTTCCTAAACCACCAGAGTCCCCTTTCCAAAATAAAAGCATGACCCCCACCACTGACAAACCCTAGCTCCCCTGCCCCCCCCATACTAAAAAGCAATGCCCCCCCCCCCCCACCCTCGGGCCTCCCCTCCCCCAACTGAAAGAGTCTTGGCTACGCCGCTGAGCCGAGACAGGATTCAGGATTTGATTGTGTTTAGTCAAAACAAGTTAATCATCATATCTTAAGAAGTTTAAAGTCGAAGAATGTAAATTGACTGATGACAAGTAAAACTTTTCAACATTAGACACATCTTAAAACGAAAATGCACATTTTGTTTTTAATTTGAAACAATAGAAGTAGTAGCTTTCAGATTGTTCATGGTATTAATGAGAAAGATGACCTTATCACTAATAACTCCAATATTGGAATTCAGATGACCTTGATGCCAGAAGAAAATGCTAAAGGTTTTTTTTTTTTTCAAATTAAAGAAATTTGCATTGAAACCTATCCAGAGAGAATGTTGGCTTTATCCTGAATCCTGCCTTTATCAAAAATGCATAGCGTTTTACAATAATGTATGTTTCATCTTTATTTTGTAATCCCCTGCATGGGTTGTTGGTGTAGAGGAGATTGGTGAACTATGGAAAGACTACAAGATGAGGACTGACGTCTGATCTCACTAGACTTGTCAACCTGTTGGATCTTCATCATTGCTCTGATTAAGAGTGCAAAAAACAGCATCCAAGCAGTTTGAGACCCTTGTTCAAATACGCACAGACAATCAGTTCCCACATCCCAAACCAGTTACTCATTGCCTCAACTGGGTCAAAGTGTAGAGCAATCTTGTAGATGTAGAAGTTTTGTTTATGTGTTCAGGAATCTGGATACCTCTGAAATAACTCAATTCAGTTCAGGCTGGGTACGGGATTGTAAGTGTTTCAGGCAAGTACTAAAAGCAGCTAAGCACAACAAAATTATGCTTACCAGATTAAGGTTAACAGCTACAATGTTAAATGTACAATGTTTGCCTGGTACTCTGCATATTTTGATAAGCTGAAAATGCTTAGGCATTTTGTTTTGATGAAATTGGGTGCTGAATACAACCAGAGCATACTGATCCAAACACTGATTAACAAGCCAGGGCTTTTCTGAGCATTACAAGGTATTATCACATGCTCTCTTATCATATTGTGCTTCTGCAAAAAGTTACTGAAAAAAGCCATTTAAAGAAGACAATATGACTTTTACCTTGAATGACAAATTTAATTTAATTTATTAATTCTGGCTGTGAAGGACTCTCATAAAAGCCAACTTTATCACTTTACTTTCTAGCCACAAATCCCATGGAGAGAAGACAAGAAGGGGCATTATATTTGTAATTTGATGAGAGTGAAATGTTTGAGGACAATTTGCAGCAGCGTTACTAACTGGTTATTTTATTTTTTTTTTTTTTGGGGGGGCACAAATCAACTATAGGTAAATCAACTAGAGATTCCATTTGCTCTTTATAAAAAAACAAGATCTTGATCTACGTAATGGCAGGTTCCAATTTAGTGGGGGCACCTTGGGGGGCACTGACACTGCCCCCCCCCCCCCCCTTAGTTACTTCTCTGACAATTTGGTCAAAATGTTTCCTTCGTCTCATCACTTAATATGAAGTGATGTAGGTATGTTTCATCCTTGGTGTAATCCAGCTCTTTGAAGAGCATCCATTCATGTCTGTTTAGGGCTCTGTCTTGTACTTTGCCTTTCAGTCATTCATAATTTCAAACTTTTATTTAACTATTCTTTTTCTTTCTTCTTTTAATTGTATGCAGTGGAGAGTGATGAGCTAGGGAGAGAACAACCTGATATAACTGACGTCTGAGCTCAACAAGGCAGCAACATGCAATGTATTAGTATTCTCAGACAGTTCTGTCTCGAAGCATCTACATTGTCAATCCATTGCAATTACACTCTATGAAACTCCTTGGTCAGAAATGACTGGAATTCCAGCTGCTGATTCAGAAGTGATTTAAAATAGGATTTTAGCTCAGATTCCACTTCAGTTTGACCCATAAGTTGGTCAGTAGAGCTGCCAACTCTCCCTGATTCTGCAGAAAGTTCCCTGAAAATAACCCAATCTGTCCATGTTCTGATCAATAAATTTGAAAGTCTACCTGAAATTCTCACTGATTATGTTCCCTATTATACTGAATCTAATTCTGATTGTTGTACAAAATCTCTCTGATTGCAAGATGCAAATGTTGGCAGCTCTTGGTCAGGCCACTCTGACCTGGAATTGAGTCCGAGATGACCGAGATGTTCTAAGAGTGAGCAAATTAGTCTGGTCCCACTTTGGTATGAGGATATCTATTATTATTGCAAGCAGGGAACGTGACAAAGAAGGAGGCTGCAGTGCAATAAAGGTCTACAGAGATTCATTGATTTTCATGTTTTAGATGAAGGCATCACATCTCATAAAGAATACAACACGTTTAAGTTGGTTTTCTATTGACTCATAAATATTTGTCACTAATTACACATTTTATCATGGGTTTGCAACTCATAAAAAAGTTAAATCTTCGAGTATTTGTTTAATAAGTTGAAAGGTCAGTGGGGAAAAGGATGCCTGGATGGAATCATGCAAACCTCAATGGAAGTCAAAATAGGATTCTAAAAACAGTGAAACCAATCTTCTCTCTCTCAATATTATTTGTGAAAGTATTAAATCTTGTTGTACTTTAACACATTTTAGTTATGATTGAAACCCTTATAACGAATTTCACATTACAATGTTTTACAACTTGACTCTCTGTGATGAATCACGAGGAAAACATGAACCTTCATTACTGAAAGCACTGATTAGAAGACAACAATTGTACAAAACAGTTTGATGGTCAACTGATGGTTAACCTAAATCACTTCAGTGTGGTGTGTGTTTCTAATTCATATCCAGCTTATAATGTGTGACATGTGGCTTTGTGTATCTTTTTTCAGTGAAATAAAGGAAAATAAAATGTGTCTGTGTGTGTTTTTTGTTTTGAAATAAAAGAAAATAAATTGTACTTGTGTGTCTTTTCCCCCGTGGATTAGAATAAACCTGCATTGTAATGTGTTTGCAGTGCAGACCTTTCACTCACAGTCAGCAGCCATCTTGTACGTCAATATTAGACAAGTTTGTAACTTAATTAGGACACGCAGAGCACAGTGTATTTCAAAGCAATATAACGGGCAATTTAATGAAACATTTTAAAAATGGTCAACACTCTTTATCAAGCGCTGCCTTTTGCAAAACGAACAATTAAACTGAATGAAAGTCAAGTACAAAACCAATTTGCAGTTAGAGGATATTGGAACAAGTTTGCAGAGAGTGGGCTTAACAAGTGTCAATAAAAGATGGCCATAATGGGTGAAATGCTTGAACATTGTAGGTCAAACAAAAGGTAGTACAACCCTAGAGGGAGCATCATCTGAAACAAAACAATCCAATACCTCATTGATTGAACTGGTTTATAACAACTGAATATCATTATTGGAAGCATTTAATTTGACTAAAAATGTCGGGGAGATTCATTTGTTAGGGGAGCCTTGGATTACAATTTGGGTTGTGGTGGAAAAGGGTGTTAGGGACTCGTCCTAAGGTGACGTCGGGAGGGTGAGTTTAGGCATTAATTAATTGTGGTTTCAGTTTGACTTCAAACTTTTCTATTTTTTGTTTGTTACTTTTTTTTTATCTCAGCCGGCTCAAGTAAGCGTCTTCCATCTCGTTCCCCTGAAAAGGTAAGTTTGTGTGATTTTTGCGCCCTCTATTGGTAACAAAAGGTACGGGGTTGGTTATAACTGAAGTTGCATCAACTAAGTTAAAACAAAAATCTTTTTTTCTCTTTTAACAAAAATTCATTTAGAGGTTTGGGAGCGCTAGATGGCGCCAGACATCCCAATTGTTTACATCTGAGCATGCGCATTTCCTGCATGCGCGTTTACAGAAAGGTTCATTTTTCAAACTTGTTTACGTAGTTTTTCACAATAACTTGGTCCCTTTTTTCAACTGTTCCAGGCCACTATACTTTCCTCCAAAAAGTCAACCAATTATTTACTATCGTCGTACACGGATGACCACCAAATTTATAAAATTTTCAGAACAATTTGGCACCTCTAGATGCCATTCATAATACAATGCATTCCAAAGTCATCAAGACGAAATGTTGATGCCCGTCGGGTATCACTGTTCAGCCATTGTGTTTGTATCATTTCAAAACAACACAACCAAAGCGAGGCTGGAAGGGGAAACGTAATTTTGATTATCATTAATTGTCGTGATCAAAGAGTTGGTATGAATCTCCTTTACCATCCTCTCTCGTCTTGGCTAATGTTTTGCAACACCTATAACAACCCCCATTACAACAAAAATTCACTGCACATTATTTTTTGTTACCTTGACTTTTATTTACTATTATTATTTTGTTATAGCCTATCCTTAGCCTTACCAACAAATAAAACGTTACTCCAAAAAAATCAACAGAATGAATGTACAACAAATCATTGTAGTTAACTATTTTTGTCCAAAAATTGGCTCATCTAATATTTATTTTTTTTTTAAATCGGTGGTCGTATTAGCCACACCTTCTTGGCCGCTCGCATCCCCTACAAAAACGTCACAATAAAACAAAAAACGAAAACGAAAAAGAAAACAAACGAAGACAAAGTGAGAGCCCATGAGATGAGCAGATCCAGCATTATTCTGAGGCTGATTTGACTGTCTTTGTTTTTGTATTTCGATCTTTGACAGCTCTGTGTACAAAAATCCCGTTGAAGATACTTTTGTTGGGCATCATTCGGAGTATCCCAACTTGCTGGTCATTTTCGTCTGAAGATGGCAGAAAGTGGCCCCAAAAGCCTGATTTTCGAATGGAGAAATACCAAAGGAAGAGTCAGGTACAAGTTGTGTCTCTCTAGCACGCTTAGTTCAGGAGTTATTGTCAAACATACCGCAGAATATTATTTCAAACTACTTCTTGCTGAAATTGAACCGGGTCTCAAGGGGGCCTGACTGTTTTGGGGGTCAGTGTGGCCCGAAATATTGTTCAAAATTACCCATAAATGGGTCAACTTAACTGACGCAGAATCCGAACTAGAATCCAATTTTTATTTAACAGTTTCCGAGTCGGCCAAGAAATGGATCAGGCTCCCTGGGGTTGGGGGGGGGGGGTCAAATATGCCGGGAGTTTGCAGAGTAGTGTGATGTTATGTGCAATGGGAACGTTTGCTGTCGGGGGCTCGTGTACCAAGTGTGTGTGGTCTCAGCAATTTAAGGTAGGGTACTTTTGTAATACTCTTTTGTACATTTGTAATATTCGGAAACCACTGGTAATACTGGTCTTTTCTAGTTTACTAAGTGCAATAATAATAATAACAATAACATTATTGGTAAATTGCTAAATTTGTTATAGCGTTACAAAACGTGTTTACACTATTTGAATACAAAGGCTATTATTAATATTACTTTTTAAAAAAACTTAACTTAAAGTATCACTAATTTGAACTGTATGCACTTTAAATAGCCTACCTGGTTTAAATTCAACTTGAGTGGGATCTCTTATTTATAGGTAAATTGAATTATTTAATCACAGTTTACAATAGAACTTATTATGAATAGTTTTCACTTAAATAGCTTAGTGGCCATTTTTTTATGTGGACGTTTTGTAATGACTGAGATAATCAAATTCAAATATGCAAATTAGTTTCGAATAGCGCCCTCAATTATCCTTGATTTTTAAACAGGTTACACAAATAAAACAAACAGGCATTTTGCCACCATTACAATTATTTTTAGAAAAGGGATACAAGCTCTAAGTTGTGATTATTTCCTTCGGTATTTATTAGTTTGTAATTTACGGGACAACACGGCTTTTCGGGGGTAAAGTTTGATAGCTATGTAGGACTGCTAAAGTTACCGTTAATTTAGGACATATGAATTTCATGTATACCGCTGCGTTTTCTTTCTAGAATTAACACTAAAAATTTAAAAAACTATGACATTTTGAAATCAACGGCACTAGAATAAAAATGAAAATGTCTCAAGAATAGAAAGAATGACAGGAATGCTATTTGAAAACATCGTAGAGTTTCTGTCAATGGATTACGGTTCGTGATGATTCTTGGGGGAAAATGGAATGGGGTCTGTGATTTTTGATGGGGGGGGGGTGGTGGAATCGGGTTGGTTGTCTTCTTTAGAGGAACTGTTTATATTAATTATTAAGTGGGGTTGAAAAGCTATTTATTTTAAGGGATCTGTGTGTGAAAAGTACTGGTATATAAAACAAACGTTGAATGCGTTTTGTTGGTACATTGGTCTCAGATTATAACCAATCGATGAAATCTGGCTTTTCCGATTCACTCAGCTTTGCCTCGTGAAAAGGAATGTCCAGATTTCACCTCGTGTTTATATTTAAGACCAATGCACTCGATTGCATCCAATATTCGTATATATGCCTAAATTTAGTCATCTCTGCTTAAAAGGTTTATATAAGAACAAGAAGGACAAGAACATGATTGCATCAAAAGTTTCTGGTAGCTGTAAGTATTGTAAATTGTTATAGAAAGTTTAAAATCCAAGTTGTGTTTGGATGTTTTATTTGCTTGTAACGTGGATTTGCCTGATATGTATAATGTTTTATTATTCGTCTTTGACAAGAATAAAGTACATTTATAAGCATTTCCCCAAATGGAAAGCAAAACAAAACGTAGATGCTTAGTTAATATTACCTTTATACTATTCTGAAGCAAAATTATTACAGCCTACCTTGTTTGTATTTTTAATCATTTTTTTTCACCATCAATAAAGTGTTTTACACACAAAGATTATGGAGATATTGGTTTGAGTCCACTAAGTAACTTTGATGGTAATATTAATGAAAAGGGGAACAGACTTTTCTTATTGCAGGAAGGAGTCTGAACAAATGTAGTCTGCTTGGAGCAGCATCCATGAAGACGCACGGTAGCAAAGAACCCATTGGGGTGGGAGGGGGGGGGGGGGACTTTAAGAACCGAGGAAGGGGTGACGATGGCGGCGTTGAGAATGTTTAGACTGTGGGTAAACGCGGATGACTTGAAACAATTTAGGAATGTTGGAACAAAAATTGTATGGTTAGTTGTGAAGGAAATGGTAATTTATAAGACACTCCATGATTTGGTACGGGGTAATTTTGATTGATGTTCAATGTTTGTTTGCTTGTTTTTAAGGTGTTATTTACTGTGTGTAACTATGGTTAAATGTAGTATTTATAACGGAAGATGCAAGAACACTGCACTGTTCAGTTTTAGTGTAGTAAGGCTGGCTGGTAATAAAAGTATTCGGTTATTATGCAGTATTAGTTCAGTAAATAAGAGACACTCCGTGATTAGGCTGTTGGGTGTTGATAATAAATGTTTTTCCTTCTGTTCTTGTTTGAGAGAAGTTAGAAACAAAAGTATGATTTTAGTGAAGGAAAAATTAATAAGGGTGAGTGATTGATTCGTGTATGGGTGTGTTTCGGTTGGGTTGGGGTTAAGGTTATGATTAATTTGGAAATACAACTCTGCGTTTACAAACAGCTACATTCATAAGAAAATAGTTATGAAAGTAACTCCGTGATTCAGATATTGTGTTTTCAGTTGATGTTAACGTTAGATTTTTTTAAAGTTTTTTTTAAAGGAAGGTTGGAAATAAATTATTCAGTTACAAACAGCAGTCCTAAAGGAAAGAGTAATGTCACAGTAACTCCTTGATTAGGTCGTGTGTGTGTGGGGGGGGGGGGGGGGCATTCGGCAATGAAACTCTGCCGTTGCAGGTATTATTCATGAGGTAAAGATTACTATGCACGAGAAATTTCATAATACGGGATGTTTTATGTTGTTCAATCTTCTTTTTATTGTTGGTAAAATAAAACTACGGCTACATGCTCTTTCTTTCTGTTTGATTTTGAGGACATTTGGTAACAAAATTATGCTGTAGGACGAGCAGTAGTCACGAATGAAAGAAAAATGTGAGTGAAACTCGTGCGTGGGATGTGAGGTGTTTTCAATAGGTGTTAAAATGGGGGGGGGGGGGTTAAGTTTACAACAAAATATGAAACTCTGCATTTTACTAGTAGTATTCAAGAAGGAAAGAGCAATGTACGAGTATTACTATATGGTTCGGAATGCTTGCACGCTTGTGTCTTAATGTTTAATGTTTTTTCTAAGATTATTTATAATAAAAGTAGTCATATGAAGTAATGAGTAGCAATAAAAGACCGAATGATTCGGGATGTGTGCAATTTTGTTTCTTGATGTTCGTTATTTCTTTGTAAGATTGATGTAATGATACAAATGTTTTTCTGGACGGTTGGGATTAAAGCTTTGTGGTTAAGAACAGCAGTCCAGGAGGAAAGAATAAGCAAAAGAAAATCCATGATAGGGATGAGGGTGTCTTGGGGTTAGGGTTAGGGTAAGAAATAAAACTATGCAGTTCAGAGGAAAGAGTAATGTAAAATAAACTCTATGATAGGAATAAGGGTGTTTTGGGTGGGTTGTTTGGGGTTAGGGTTAGGGTGAAGGTTAGAAATAAAACTCTAATAGGGATTAGGGTGTTTTGGGTGGGTTGTTTGGGGTTAGGGTTAGGGTAAAGTTTAGAAATAAAACTCTGCTAGGGATTAGGGTGTTTTGGGTGGGTTATTTGGGGTTAGGGTTAAGGTTGGGGTTAGAAATAAAACTCTGCAGTTCAGAGCAAAGAGTAATGTAAAATAAACTCTGATAGGAATTAGGGTGTTTTGGGTCGGTTGTTTGGGGTTAGGGTTAGGATGAAGGTTAGAAATAAAACTCTGCAGTTCAGAGCAAAGAGTAATGTAAAATAAACTCTAAGTTAGGGATTGGGGTGTTTTTGGTGGGTTGTTTGGGGTAAGGGTTAGGGTGAAGTTTAGAAATAAAACTCTGGTAGGGATTAGGGTGTTTGGGTCAGTTGTTTGGGGTTAGGGTTAGGGTAAGAAATAAAACTCTGATAGGGATTAGGGTGTTTTGGGTCGGTTGTTTGGGGTTAGGGCTAGGGTTAGAAATAAAAGTTTGATAGGGATTAGGGTGTTTTGGGGTGGGTCATTTGGGGTTAAGGTTAGGGTTAGAAATAAAACTCTGCAGTTGAGAGGAAAGAGTAATGTAAAATAAACTCTTTGACAGAGATTAGGGTGTTTTGGGTCGGTTGTTTGGGGTTAGGGTAAGGGTGAAGTTTAGAAATAAAACTCTCTTAGGAGTTAGGGTGTTTTTTGGGTGGGTTGTTTGGGGTTAGGGTTATAGTTAGAAATAAAACTTTGATAGGGATTAGGGTGTTTTGGGGTGGGTTATTTGGGGTTAGGGTTAGGGTTAGAAATAAAACTCTGCAGTTCAGAGGAAAGAGTAATGTAAAATAAACTCTATGATAGAGATTAGGGTGTTTTGGGTGGGTTGTTTGGGGTTAGGGTTAGGGTGAAGTTTAGAAATAAAACTCTGATAGGGATTAAAATAAAACTCTGCAGTTCAGAGGAAAGATTGATGTAAACAAAACTTTATGATAGAGATTAGGCTGTTTTGGGTCGGTTGTTTGGGGTTAGGGTTAGGGTTAGAAATAAAACTATGCAGTTCATAGGAAAGAGTAATGTAAAAGAAACTCTATGATAGAGATTAGGGTGTTTTGGGTCGGTTGTTTGGGGTTAGGGTTAGGGTTAGAAATAAAACTATGCAGTTCATAGGAAAGAGTAATGTAAAAGAAACTCTATGATAGAGATTAGGGTGTTTTGGGTCGGTTGTTTGGGGTTAGGGTTACGGTGAAGTTTGGAAATAAAACTCTAATAGGGATTAGGGTATTTTGGGGTTGGTTATTTGGGGTTAGTGTTATGGTTTAAAATTAAACTCTGCAGTTCAGAGGAAAGAGTAATGTAAAAGAAACTCTATGATAGAGATTAGGGTGTTTTGGGTCGGTTGTTTGGAGTTAGGGTTAGGGTGAAGGTTAGAAATAAAACTCTGCTGTTCAGAGGAAAGAGTAATGTAAAAGAAACTTTTTGATAGAGATCGGGGTATTTTGGGTTGGGTTGGTTGTGGTTAGGATTAGGGTTAGGGTTTTTTTACGGGACGGTTGGAAATAAAACCCTGCAGTTACACACAGCATTCCAGGAGGAAAGAGTACTGACTGTAAAAGAAACTCCATAATAGGGAATGGGGTGTTTTCTGTTGGGTTAGGGTTAGGGTAAGGGTTAGCGTTAGGGTTAGGGTTAGGGTAAGGGTTGGTTTTTTGTGACGGTTAGAAAGACAAGTAGGGTTACACGCTGTATCCATGCATGAATGGGTAATAACAAAAGACTCAATGATTCGGGTGAGTGTTTTTTCCCTTCTTTTCTGAGTGTATTGGTATATTAAACACAGGAGTTACACACAATAGTCGTGAAGAAGAGGCACTGCTGGGTTGTGGGATGTAGCACGGATGAATCTTCGGGTACGGAAAGCTAGGAATTTTCTAGTGTGTTTATTTCCTTGTTAGAAGTTTGTTTCTTAGGTGGGTGGTTATAAAACTCCATGTTCAACTTTTTGCATATTCGTGGAGGGAAAGGGTATATTAAACGCCTCAAAAGCCCCTGTTGGAATACTGGTGGATGCGGCCTAGTGTAGAAATGTGTGGATTTTGTGGAGGGGGTTACAGGGGTAAGGTAATTTATTCCTAAAAAAAAACTTGAGTGGACTATTATAATCCTTATCAACTAAAACTAATGATTGTATATAAAATTTCCACCAAAAATTTAAACCACCCCCTTAAATTTGGAGTTTAAAACCTCAGTTTTGCCATAAAACTTTGACCAATCCGTGTGAGGGCGCTTAAAGTGTATGGACCCTGGAGTCATCATGGGGAAAATGCATAGAAAACACACTTATCTGTATGAAAATGGTGACAGGAAGCCAGTCTATTTACAAACGAAGAGGGGCTTTTTATTTTTGGGTCAGCGGCAACCTAAACTTATCAATTTCTTCATGATTTCGTAGACGAGTGATATTTTAAACCCATGCAATGAATACATAATCAGGTAAGGACCACATTGGTGATTTCAAAATCAGTAAATTTGGACCCTTTGAATATCAACCCACGAATGTTCAGGCTGAGACTACAGCACTCCCACCACTAGCCCATGGCTGTCCCACCACGTGCACGTGCACATGTACATTCCACCGGTGCATTGCACGGTGCCCACTTAGTGTTCTGTTGCTTGTTGGTCTACACAATGCATACAAAGCATGCACCTCCATGTTTTACTCACACAAGTTGAGGGCACTTGGATTTTTGTTCACAGCACCCAAACAAATTTGTTATCAATAGTGATTTGGTCAGCAATTAAATTAAATGGATATAATTTTAATACCATGATCCATTTGATCATAATATTTTCGGGGTGGAGATTTAGAGGAAAACTGTCTTACACATGAAACAAATCAATAAGCAATGGTTTAGTTTTCAATCATTTATTTTCCAATATGACAGATAGGAAACACATACACTACTTGAACAAAGTCCTAACACTAGGTTTGCCCCCATTTGAGGGTAAATACAATGGATCCCCTAAACACAAAGTACAGAAATGATAATCAACAAAATAACAATTCAAATAGATACAAATAATTGAATGAGTAAGTCTCTGTGATAAATCACTGATTACATTACATTCATACTGATATTAATCCAAAAGTGAAACAATATTATCTTCAAATTTTGACAAACTTTTTCACAGAGTGTATTTGGTGGGTTTTTTTGTCCCGGCAAAAGTGAGATTGCACCCCCAAAAAGAGAGACCATCCTTCATTTAGACATGGTTGGAAAGTTACACAGAATTGAAAGTGCAAAAATAGTTTCAAATAAGAATTTAAGAAATAAAACAAATCTTAAATTTGTCATACATGTAAGAAAAACTCAACAATAGTAGCATAAATATTAATAATGTAGACAAAAAACCTTTTATTTGTCATAAATAAAAGGTTGTCACTAAAATACTTAGGGGTTTTCCCGTGTAAGGATCCAGTGCAGACAATAGATCTGCATTACAATGGTTACAAAACAACAAACTGATGGTTGAATGCATTCCATTTCACTTAAATAACTAGAGACTAAAAAACTACCATAAAGTTAATCAGATTAACAAAATAATTAAAATAAAATAACAATCCAATAAATAAGTAAACTGGAGCAGTGTGTTTGTGCGAACTAAGGTAACACTGCACCTTTAAGGTGACATCACGTGACGTAAGGTGACATTTGATGACGTCATTATAACAAGATGACGTCATTATAACAAGCATCAAATTTTGGTTGTAACACATCCTGGCATGAACACATGCAATGGTTTCAGCTTGAATGTATAGATCTTGTAAAACTGCACCTTTAAGCAGTAACATAACTAAGAGGGGGGGGGGGACACAGGAAAACACGCGCCCCCCCCCCCCCAATAATGTCAGTGACCCCCAGGTCCCCCCCCCCACTTGGAACTCACCATTACGTAGATCAAGATCCAGTTTTTTTAAAGTGCAAGTGGAATCTATGATTGGTTGGCCAACAGTGCTCCCTAGAAAAAATGGTGCCACCTAAAAAATATGACATTAGTTACGCCACTACCTGGTGATGTCACATAACACTTGATGATATCATTAGTAAGGGCCCTCAAACTTTGGATGTTACACATTCCAATTTTTGAATACATGCAAAGTTTCAGTTTGATCCCCCCTTTTCTGTAAACACAAACATCTTTGTAAAGTGCACCTTTAAGGTGATGTAACATGATGCACGATGACGACATGATGCCAACATTGTAATATGAACGAGGTCTCATCAAGGTCCTAACATGGTGTAATTGTGAAGTTGTAGTTGTAACTTCATTGTGTATTTATGATACTGCTGTCACTCAAATGGACACTCTAAAAAGTCCCTGGTCAGAACTAGTCTGGACTCCAGGCCCCTATGGGGCCTGACTCAATTATGGGTCAGTATGACATGCTATCTGTGTCTAAGTTACCCCCAAACTGTGCCAAACTGATACAGAATCTGATTCAAAATCCCATTTGTAATCAATTTCTGTGTCATCCCAACCCAATAATAGGTCAGGCCTCCTGAGACCTGGATTCTGGGCCAACTCTGACCTCAGAATTCTTAGAATGGAGGCTCTCATTTTTAACTGCAAAATAAAGAATAACTTAAATCTCATGAATAAATGCTACATGAATGATCCACCTAACATAACAAAAAAAGAAAGATAAATCACAATTAGCCAGGAGGTTGTGGAAGTTTGCTTGGAAGCTGAGAGTTAATTGTTTTTGTAACATAAAGTCTCAAGTCTAACAGCGTAGAATCTCCATGGAGTTCAATGTCACTGGTTTTTTCGAAGATCAAGCTGGCTCATTGAACCCATAACTTTCACACTCATAGCTGCTGGCTGGGCCTTAGTTCTCACTACTATCTGAATGGTCAAATAAATAACTACATTGTTTTAGTAACTACATCATTATTAAGTACACATTCTAGGTGTAATGTATGCCTAGTCCCATTTTCATACAGCTCTTTAGCAGAATGGTCTTAACAACTTTTGTATAGCTCAGCAAACATAGCGTGGATTTAGTCAGAAACAATATTCCTTACATGGTGTTTGGGATGGTAAGAAGCCCCTGACAACTATGTATGTTCTAAGCCAAATTGAAATCTAAAATAGCCAATAGTCTGAAATTTTTTTAAATTATTATAAGACACATATACATGTAGATCAATGCCCAACTTCATGGCTCTGCTTACTGGAAGTGAAAAATCAGCGCTTAATGTCAGAGATAAATTCATGCTAAATGTAATCATTCTTTAGTCAAGAATTTGTGCTTGTGCATGTGCATACTTCGCGCTACAAGTCTCCTGACACAAAGACTTGTAAACAGAAGTGCTATAAAATGGCAACAGTTAGTCCAGATGGATACTGAAAAAAAAAACAAGGCTTTATTTACATTTGCAGTTTCTTATGACCAACAAAATGACTTCTATATTTGAGAAAATTCTGATTGATTCTCACCAGATTATGGCCAAACAATAACAACAAATGTTTCTTGAAAACAAGAGAATATCAATGTAAGATGCTTCTTAAATGTGTCTGTTTTCAAATGCACTTAAACTGCCACTTCTGTTCTGTCAGTATGACCCAGAAATGGGTAAAACCTAGGCAGAATCGGAGTAAAAAAACAACAAACCCCAAAACAGTATCCAGGTCAGCATGACCCAGAAAAGGCTCCAAATCTGTCCCAGGAGTTTGTAGAGAGCATGCTGCCACAATGTTACCTGACTGCAATAGCAATCATAAATACCCATCCTAATTATCTCTAAAATGCACCAATCTGTTCTGCCTGCCAGCCTTGTTTTGATTACGTTGATTTGAACAAGAGACGAACAAGATGGCTGCTCCATGATACAAGTTTACTGGCCTGGCCAGCTAGTTCATTACTTCCCAAAGCCTCAGTACATACATTGTAAACCACTCCTCACATAGATTTTTCATATCCATAGTTGACATCATATTGTCCAGAACATCAGCTGTGCTTGGTTAGGCTTCTGTCTCTGAAGATGGCTGTAAATGAAAGGACAGGCAATAAACATCGTTAGCGATGAACAAATAGTAGAGAACCATAGTGCACTGTAAATGTATTGGTTGCATTACTTTAATAAGCAATGTGAAAGTTGTTTGAAATTGCAAAAACATTTTCATACAAAATATCCTTCCCTAATTATGAATTTCTGTAATTTCTGTTGACTTTGAGTCTGAGAATTGTATTTCAATTCTATTGAGTATTGAAGTATACTTGATAACCAAAGAGAAGAAAGAGATTTTTACATCTTCTTTTACGTGTCTTAGTGCAATTATTGGTCAAGTAAAAACACTTTGATTCTGGTCTTGAAAAGTAAACAATTTGATCTGCAAGCTCTGTGTTCCTGTGGATTTTTATCTCCAATCCAAGCCCTGGCTTGTAATTTTGTCCCCACTCACATGAAGATCCTATCTAATGGAAAATGTGTGAATAAAAAAAATGAAGTTGACATTTCCCTTGCTCTTTAGTGGCAAAAACAGTTTGAGTAACCGCTGTTTATGGACTCCACTTAGGCTCAGTCCAATAACAGTGGCCAGCATTGATTCAAACTATTTAATAACATTTACTTTCTATAAAATAGTTTCAAAGATTAGTTGTCAGTAGTAGATAATTTCAGCCAGCTCAATACTCAATGACTCAATATAATACAGAGAGATTGACTTAACAGTCAGTCCCTCTTAGAGCTTAAGTTCATGCAAAAACAATATCCTAAAATTAGAGTTGTAACCAAGTCACCTGTGTCAAGTCTGAGTCCAAGTCCCTAGTCACAAGTCACTTGGTTCGAGTTGGAGTCTCAAGTCACTTGGGTCAAGTTTAAGTCTCGAGTCACTTGGGTCAAGTCTGAGACTGAGTCTCGAGCCAATTGGTTGGAATCTGATTCCCGAGTCTTTTGGGACGAGTTTGAGTCTGAGTCACAAGTCACTTGGTTTGAGTCAGAGTCTGAGTCACAAGTTACTTGGTTCGGGTCCATGTCCTGAGTCACTTGGGTCTAGCCACTTGGTTCAAATCCGAATGTCGAGTCACTTGGGTCGAGTCTTGAGTCCCAGTTCCTAACCTCTTAGTTTGAGTCTGAGTATCAAGTTACTTGGTTCGAGTCTGAGTCTGAGTTCCAAGTCACTTGGTTCAGGTCCATGTCCTGAGCCACTTGGTTCAAATCCGACTGTCGAGTCACTTGGGTCGAGTCTTGAGTCTGAGTTCCTAACCTCTTAGTTTGAGTCTGAGTATCAAGTTACTTGGTTCGAGTCTGAGTCTGAGTTCCAAGTCACTTGGTTCGGGTCCATGTCCTGAGTCACTTGGTTCAAATCCGATTGCGATTCACTTGGGTCGAGTCTTCAGTCCGAGTTCCTAGCCACTTAGGGCAAGTTCGAGCAGCGACCATTTGTCAACCACTAGTCAATGTTCCATGGTTACCTATGCATGAAATACATCCTGGGTACCAGGCAAAATCGCCAAATGGTCGACAAAAGTCAACTATAGTCCCTTGCTCGAACTTGCTCTACGTTTGAGTCTGAGTACCAAGTTACTTGGATCGAGTCAGAGTCCATGTCCTGAGTCACTTGGGTCTAGCCACTTAGCTTGAATCTTATTGTCGAGTCACTTGGGTGGAGTCTTGAGTCCGAGTTCCTAGCCACTTGGTTTGAGTCCGAGTATCAAGTTACTTGGGGCAAGTTCGAGCAGCGACCATTTGTCAACCACTAGTCAATGTTCCATGGTTACCTATGCATGAAATACATCCTGGGTACCAGGCAAAATCGCCAAATGGTCTACAATAGTCCTTTGCTCGAACTTGCTCATGGATCGAGTCTTGAGTCTGAGTTCCTAACCTCTTAGTTTGAGTCTGAGTTCCAAGTCACTTGGTTCGGGTCCATGTCCCGAGTCACTTGGTTCAAATCCGATTGCGAGTCACTTGGGTGGAGTCTTGAGTCTGAGTTCCTAGCCACTTGGTTTGAGTCTGAGTCACAAGTTACTTGGTTCGAGTCCATGTTCTGAGTCACTTGGGTCTAGCCACTTAGCTCGAATCTTATTGTCGAGTCACTTGGTTTGAGTCTGAGTCCTGAGTCACTTGCATCGAGTCAGAGTCTGAGTCCTGAGTCACTTGGGTCGAGTCTTGATTCCCAGTTCCTAGCCATTTGGTTTGAGTCTGAGTATCAAGTTACTTGGATTGAGTCAGAGTCTGAGTCTGAGTCACTTGGGTCGAGTCTTGATTCCCAGTTCCTAGCCACTTGGTTTGAGTCTGAGTATCAAGTTACTTGGATCGAGTCAGAGTCTGAGTCCTGAGTCACTTGGGTCGAGTCTTGATTCCCAGTTCCTAGCCATTTGGTTTGAGTCTGAGTACCAAGTTACTTGGATTGAGTCAGAGTCTGAGTCTGAGTCAATTGGGTAGAGTCCAAGTCCAAGTCATGAGTCACTTGTTTAAATCACTAAATAGTAAGAACACTTTCACATTTCACTTAGATGACTGGAATGCAAACCAAATGTTGTAAAATAGGAATTGAAAATGACAAACTTTGCTACAACACATTTAGTCTAAACTAAGTTCTGTAATATGCAATTACAACTTTATTTTAGGCTCAGTTCTGGTTGTTGCTTTACCAATACCCCTTGCCCCCTCTCGAGAATGTCTTTATGTGACTAATTGCCTAAGCTTTAACTTTAGAGCACATCTATCTCCCCCAGGGATTGTCAGTGACTAAAAGAGGGATCTATTTCCTGAGAATGCAGGCCAAAGGTAATAGGTCCCTCACTTCTGGAGACTCAAGGGCCCAAGAAATGTCAACAATTAATTCATTACCAATTAAATCATAAGCATTTCAACACTTCAAGGAATGTTTTAGTTTCCCCAGTTGTTGTTTTTTAATTGTTGTTCACTGTTCACATCATGAGGGGGCGCTGTATCAAGTAAAAAAGTTTAAGTGTATTGCCTCGTTTGGGAACTATTTCCTGCAAATTATGCGTACCCGCATCTAGATCAAGGAGGGGCAAATCTCATGCACTAACCCAACGTGACCATGTTTCAGCAAACTAGACCACAGAACTAGCAAGATGTGTGTTATAATACTTTTTTTGGTGGGGGGGGCATGACCATTTTAACTGTTTTTATTCAAATGTCTGATTGAAAAGAGTGAGCTTTTTGAAAAAGTGCAGAATACATGTTTTTATTAGTTATAGGGTTTTGTCTCTGTTAGTAATTCTTTGTGCATAATAGAATCAAGCTACCAATTGTCTCTAAATCTTAGACTTCAAACTTGATACAAATATTTGTTTCACCAACATCTACATGATGACATTAAACATTTTATATGGGGTCCTGATTGAACATTTCTATTATTTCTTGTTAAAGTTTTAACCCCTAAATACAGGCTTGAAACACAACATCCAAGATGGTTGCCAGGTATGGCGACCATGTTGAGTTCCCACAATGCATTGACCACCATCACTTGACACGTCACCAATAAATTGGCCATAAATTTGGTCAGTTGTAATCAAAATTAGTTTTGTTTTCTCCATCAGTAACACATTCCATTGCAATATTTGTGAAGTAAAATTAACTAATTTGTCTATTACTGAAACTGCTGTAAGAACTAGTTTTGCTTTGTTTTTGTTGCATTTATTTTTGGCATTAATTCTAATAATTGAACCTTCTCAGAGTTTCAGATAGTATTGTCTAGATTTATTAATTTGTCAAAAACAGGTAATTTCAGCAAGCTCGTTACTCAATGCTTTTAGATTTTTCACTCATTAAAAAAGCATTTATCTTAATAATAAAAACCTATCTTTAGAATAGTCAGGGGGTGGGGGAGCTTAGATAGCCAAGCAAGATTATTAATGCAATGGTACAAATTTGGGCTTTTCGTGGGGCATGTTCATTTAAACCAATGGCTAATAAGCGAGAGCTGTTTGAAAACGTGTAAATTAGTAGTACTTTTTATAACTATAAAGTGTTGTTGTTGTTAATAGTAAATTTTTCAGAAAGTTTCAAAATGCCATTTTGCCTTTATAACTTCTGTCAGAATTTTGACACTGTTATGTGAAGTTTTAATTCACAGCCTGTCAATGTAATCAATAGCAAAAAAACATTGCACATTTTTAAGGTTCATTTTGTTTAATATACTAGAAACAGGCATTATTATTGGTCCTTGGAAAAAAGTGGGAAAATTCACAAGTACATGGGCTGACCAAGGTCTACATGTACATGTCGTATAGGCTTTCATATACTTTTTAGGGTACTTAATCAGAGTTTCTCAGAATTTTCCAAGGAAAAACCCACTTTTTTAAAAGTAAAAATTGGAAGTAAGACAGAAATAGGAGGAATATCAAACATGCAGAAACAAACTCCATTGCAATAGGTGTTTTGAAAAAAGAATATTTGTTTTATTTATTTGTTGTTTTTAAATAGAGACTAACTTAACTGTCATTCTCTCTTTGAAATCAAGTTCCTTCAAAACCTTATCCAGGCATGCAACTGCCCGATGAAAAAAAAAGAGGAAATTTTCAAAGGCACAACGCAAGCGCGGAGCGAGGCAGCCAAAACGCCAAGGGACATGAGATCCACAATGGTACCCTAGAAAATGTTGAGGTTTATTATGCTCTTAGGTGCATTCTTAGCATGTACTAGGCTTATTTCACATTATTGTGGTTGTACATTGTTGTTGCCAAGCATATAAATAAAGGCTTTTAAAAAAAAAAAAAAAAAAATTTTTTTCAATTTTTTTTATTTTAGCGCTGATCATTTTACAAAAACGCGGAAATCCGCGGAAACGCGGAAGAGTTGCATGCCTGCTTATCCTAAAATGTGAATTTTTTTTTAGCATTCTGCGGTAGCTCAGTAGATGCTAATTAGAAAAAAACCCATTGTAATTGTTGCCTGTTTCGACATTTTTCTCCTTAAAAAAGTTGGAAGGGTGGTTGGTTAAGTTACCTCAGCAAGTTTGTTGTTGCAATTGAATATTTTTGTTATTTGTTGTATGTGGTGCATGAACATTTTAACTATTATTATTCCATTATCTGATTTTAACCCTTGTGTTAAAAAGGGTCAACAATTCCTACCACACCATCTAAGGCATATTAAAAAAATTGATGTGCATTTCCTAAAATGTGTTACCTCTTTGCGTGACTTCTTTACATGCCCCGCTATTGCCTAGACTGATTTGAGCATTTACATTACCCAGTAATTTAATTTTCCCCTTTAATTAGCTAACTTAGTGTCAAGGAAACACCCCTGACTTAATCCTGACGAGTGAAAATGCCAATTATTTTTACCAAACCATCCAAAATGTAGTTTGAAAAAATCCTGTAAAAAAAAACCTCTAGGGTTGACCCCCCCCCCCCCTGAGACACATAGACTGATCAAAGGATAACTTGATCAGTTGAAAAAAAAATATATTCGAACAATAGGAACTAATTAATTTTGTTTTTACACCAGTAACTAATTCCATGATTTAAAAACTACTACTTTGGCCTTTACTAAAACTTAGAATTAGTATTGCTTTGTTTTTAGCTGCTACTAAATGACATATATGGCATTTATTCTGAGAATTTTCATATAAAGAGGTGTTGGTAGTAAAGACAAAAAAGTGATGATAATAATATTAAATTGTCAATAAAGGCTACTTTCTGCCAGCTCATTACTCAATGCTTTTAGATCTTACACTCATTAAAAACATTTATCGTCAGAAGAAAAGTAGTCATTATTAATTCATTAGATGAAAATATCAATTGAAAACATTGTCATTGCTGCCATTTAATTTTGTAAAAATATTGTTACCCCTTTTTGTTCTTTCTTTTTTTATAGAGTGGGGGGGGGGGGGTAGGGTGCGGTAGCTTGGGTAGGACAACAAGTTTATTGCTTCAATGGTACACATTTTGTTGTGGTACATGGTCACTAAAGCAACAGGATAATTGAAGTAGAAAAACATTTGGAAAAGTGTAAATTTTTTGAATTTTTTGGGAAGTGTAGGGTTTGGATGTTTTGTTAAATATTTGCGTTGACTTTTTAAAATTTTGTTTTTACTTTGCTCCGTGAAACTATAAATGCCATTAAATGTTATTAGCTATAGCAAAAACTAAACAATTTTAAGGTTCATGTTGTTTTATAAAACAGTAACAGGCAGTATATTGGTCCTTGGAAATAAGTAGGAAACTTATATGGGCTGACCAAGGCCTACATGTACATGTAATGTAGGCTTTTTTTTACTTTTTAAAGTCTCTTTGATAAGAGTTTTTATGATTTTTCCAAAGAAATTATACTAAAAAGTTAGAATATCCTGCCTGCAGTAAAAGTTTGATTGTAAAATGTGAGTTTAAAATAACATGTACTAAAAAAAAATGCTTTATAGTTTGTAAGTATTTTTTTAACTGAACTATTAATTTTGTATTTATTTGTTATTTTGTATTTATTTGTTATTTATTTGTTATTTATTTTTTATGTTTTAAAATTACTTCTTTGGGTGGTCAAAACCACCAGTTTGTGAATTTTTAAACCAGCTGAAACCATTTTTGACATGAATTCAAAATGTTTACACTAAAATACTTTTAGTTAATTTGGTGGTTAGGCAGGGGGGGGGGAGTTGGCACAAAGTTGGGTTTCTGTCTCATCCTGATCATTTTTTAACCATAATTTCAATGGCTTAAAAAAAAAAAATAATAAAAAATTAAATTGCCTCATTATTTTTATTAAATTAAGATAAAATTGTTTTGTTTTATTGATAAACCGAAATACTCATGCAAAGGGCCAATTTATTTGAATAAAAAAGAAGAAAAAAATTTGTATACTTTTCTATTCTTAAAAAAATATATATAATTGAATTACTAAACTAGTAATTAATACGAATAATTAATTTTCTACTTTCTCAAACAAATTGAGGCTTGCAAAATATATTCCACTAAAGATTAAATAACAATTTTCAACAAAAATAAAAAGTATTTACCCTGAATAACTGGGTTGTTGTTGAGCTCAGCCGACTGACTTCCAGTCATAACAAATTAACATAAACCATGTGCTCCTTCCACCACTGCAGTGTGTGGTATTGTTTACTTAAATAGGTACCCTGACTCACTAAGTATGTCATAGCATGCACAGCTTAAGATTGGAACCATGTTATTATGCTCTATTAAATATGTTTTTATATTAAATTATGAAAGTTTTGTTTTAAATTGTTATACCATATTGTTACCTTAAATTATTCAAAAGGATCTTGTTTGAGGGTTTTAGGAATTTAAACTATTTTGAGCTTTTTCAGTTTTTAAAATGGACATTTGAAAATAGCGCCACCTATTGATCATGGCTTCCTTAATTTAATTGTGCATGCAGCATATGGGATTTTGTGTACACGCGGTTTGGGAAACTTAATTTTGTTATTTGGAGATTGTAATATAATTCGGAAATACCCTGAAGTTTCTTATGAGGAACAGTCATTTTGTGGAGTCAAAATTCAGGTAAAAATGCACTTTCTGGCTTATAGATTAAGGTCAACATTCTGCCTACATAATGTACAAATGATTAAATGCAATTTTGTATGACATCCTCCATGCATAAACATGTCATGTGTTCATTTTCCTTATTCTAAGTGTACACTGTCCTGTTCCATTATCAGGATAATCATATTTTCAGTTTAAAAGACGACGGTTGGTATCAGGGGACAAGGAAGCCCCACCTACATCCAAAGCCTAATCAAAGTTCGGTACTTTTAGTAATGCGAATTTTGTTAAATTGACAATGTTCTTTAATCTTTTTGCGTAGATTGTTGGCCCTATTTTAACATCAGTTCACCTTTGGATATGTGCCCCTATAAATATGCAAACTGCAATATCTTTTAAAAGTGCAGAAATAAAAAATAAAATGTATTTGCAGCATGCTTTTACTATCCAGGCTTTCGTTTCATTGCAAAAATTTAATGAAAAGGAGATACGTGAACTTGAAATTATAAATAAACAACACAAGACCATGAAGCCTTCCGATATGTAATTACCAAAATTTATGATATCAATTAATTAATTGCCATACAAAGAAATGTGATAAAAAATGCAACAATGAAATGATTCAAGAACAGATCAACAATGTGGTTAAGAATTGAACATGAATTGGGCCAAAAACATTGTTATTGGTTAATACAACAAATACAAGAACAGCCAAAAACGTGATTATTAGGTGTAAAAAACTGGAGTCAAATATTGGTCAATAACGTGAATATTGGTTTTGTGAAAAATGACATTTTTGTGTCAATAGCGTGAATACTAAGTTTGCATCACTTGATTCAAAACTTTTCAATAACCTGATTATTAAATGTGCAGAACACGCCATTGACGGGGCAGATAGTGTCATTATGTGATTACGTAATCACATAAAGAATTTTTTGATTTTGTATGTGATTATGCGGTGAAAACGCATTACTGCCTATCGTTAGAATATCCTATTAGTGTTGAACGTGATTAGTACTTAATGGGCTTGACGTTATTTTAGCTTTGTTTTAAGGCCAACATTGGGTGTGAAAAATGGGATTTACTAACAAGTCAGTAACATGACCATCAGATTTTAACCACCAGATTGAAGAAGTGTTACGAAGGTTACGAAGTGTGTTAGCGTAAATGTTGATTTCAACAGCACGGAAAACGCACTAACGCAAATGGTTAATGCCTTAACGAAATTTGTTACCATGACTATGCGATAAAAATGCAATAACCCTTATATAGCTCGATTATCCCATATGAAGAATGTGATTAAAACCAACTCAGTTTACATCTACACAAGCTACAAACAGTGTGTGATTATAAAGATCATGAACGGTACACAAAATGCACAGCATGCACATGTGTGTGTAGGCCGTGACCAGCCCACAGCACAGAGGTCTCAAAAGTCATGAATATTCATTAACTTGCTTATTCCAGTTAAAAACAAAAGCGCATGCATCTAAAGCTCCCAATGTTAAAAATTGTAACTTTTTTATTGATGTTACAAAATCTATAAAAAAAAATCCTATCATCTACTAAACACCGGCCATGCATCTTCAAAAGTATTCCAGCCCCGTGGTCCATCAGCTAAAAATTAACTGGCTTTGCCAAAAATACACCTAGTTTCTGTAAGAAACATCCCGTTAACCAACAAGGCATGTATTTGAATCTGAGGTAGGATTGTAGTGTGTCTACATAGATAACTAATTCTTTGAATTTGAAACTTTCTTTCTTTTAGATTGATTTGTCTACATTCCCCATGACGTTTTGCAACATAAGATGTCGACACCAGCAGCACACAATATACAACACCAAGTTAAAGATGTAGAGGCATCACAGAAACACAACACACTTGGACATTTACTGACTATATGAACTGATGGAAACCATGGATGACTACACTGAGTAGTTGATTGTAACGATGACCAGAATGAACTGATCACAACACAAACCCAGGAGGTAACCAAGGTACGTGCATTTTAAACTCTTATTGAACTCATGTCCATCTCAGAGAGAGGTTTGCTGCATTTAATCTCAGAGCAACGAATCAAGAGAACTTCACAACCTTTGTTAAGTGCTTTCCCAGATAACATTCATACATTGGGCCAACATTGGCTTTTGGTCGGCAATGTTGGCGTTGGTATTGTATAAGCCTGTGACCCTACGTTTAATTTACTATCCGTTTAAACAAAACTTTTCGAAACGGTTAACCGTTTAAACGTTTGTCAGCGGCAAGTCAATGTTGTAAAATACACGAACACCAAAGACAATGGTACAAGGAAGTCCCAATGTTTTGACTATTAACGGCCGCCCTCCCAAAGTTTAAGGCCGCCCTGCCAAAGAATTGGCCGCCCCGCTAAAATAATTGGACGCCCTGCCAAAAAAATGACAAACCACAGAACGAAAGCAACTTCGACGGCAGCGCCGAACACTGGTATAAGCTTCCTTTACACACAGACTCTTTCGCCTGCACTTAATACGACCAAACGAGCAGCCGACAAGCCATGCCCGACTTCCAAACCCCAGCATTAGAATTGCGATCGTTCATTTCAGTATACATGTACATGTTCTGTACATTACAAATGTTAAAGGGACACACCGGCTTACTGTTTACCTAATTTAGTGATGTGGAATGACAGACAATAAATTTTAAATGGTTGTTGGAAAAAAAAAATCATCGAAATATCACGTAATTAACGAAAAATGTGAAAAAAACAAAACGCGGTCAAAGGTCAGCTTATACGCTTTTCCAGCCATTGCAAGTCGTTGTAAGTAGACTGGTGCTCTGTTTATGTATTAATTATAACAATGGCGAGGCATGACGACCCAGACTTCATATCCATCAAGCACAAATTCACGTGGAAATAAAAACACAGACATAAACGGACGTCAGTCCATAGAGCAAGGTTCCTTGCTCTATGGTCAGTCCTATTCTAAGTCCGATCGCGGTCGTAACCAATAACTGTTTCAGTTGATCTTGCCATTGAAACAGTTATTGGTTACGACTGCGAAAACGCACCCAAACCAGTATTCTGTGTACGACGAACTGGATGAACTTACTTGCAATGGAGAATGTTTCTTCGACATCCAAGGTACAAAAACATCGCAAGGAAAAACACCCAGAAGGTGGTCCAACGAAAAGTAAAAAGTAGAAAAACCAACGGTAAATCGTGCATCGGCCCGGGCCCCACAATGTATGGTCTACAACAGCAGGGTCCAAAGTCCAAGCTAACCAACATTCTGCACGCTGTGATTGGCTGTTGATGGCCGTTGTAATTACCATTATTATTCATAAGAGAGCTTGGCTAGTCTCCAACACGGTACACGCTCACGGGCCGAGTAAAGAATTGTCGCACAGTGTGCCGCACGCCTGCAGATTGGTACAATACATGTATATACAGCCTTGGATTAAGGCTATTCAAACAACAACAACTTTTGCCGATAGAGGGCGATGCGTGTCAGTTTGCGTTGTCGACCGGTCGTTGAATCTCGATGATTTTATTACAAACGAAGTTCTAAACAACCGATCCTTAAATCACGAATCCATGAAAATGGTTGTTGATGGAAAAAGTATTATTTAGGGCAGAAATTAGGGATAACATCGTCCAAAAATGATTTTTTTTTTAATGTTTCTTAATAACGCATAGCCAGCTTTCTAAATATAATAAAACCCCACACTGTGCGGCATATTCTGTGTGTATGTTTTCGGCGCAACGCACAAAGCAAAATGTATAACAAAATGTAGGTTTGAATTAGTTGTAGCTTAGGTTCGCTGAGCAAGTAAGTGTCAATCACACGTGCCCACAGTGGAGCCGACCAAAAGCTTGTCGGCAAATTATTGAACCACAAACAAGTTACTATCAGCCTTCTGACAGACTGTACTTGCCAGAGATAAAAAGTATCGGGCCATTCAACAGTAGTTGTCGGGCAATTTCAATTTAACTAAATTGTTTCAAGCAGAAAAATACAGCGATAAGGCAGCAAAAACGAAAGGCTTATTTTTTCATTTTTCATTTCGTTTAAACGGTTAGTAATTTACTAAACGGATATTGATTTTGTAAACATTTAAACGTTTAAACGTTTAACCGTCACAGGCTTAATATTGTATTAGCTTTTTGCATTGGCCTCATGTTGCCATGAACAGTGTTGGCATTATGTTTGTTTCTGACATTGGGCCAAGGTCATCCGAATCACATTGTCTTTCTGTCAGCAATTCATAGAGCAACGTTAGATTTGCGAGAAAAAAACACAACATTTGGCAATGTGTTGGGGTATTGATTTTTGGCCAATATTGGCTGTAGTTCGACAATATAATAATGGTTTTACGTTGACAATCAATGTTGAGCCAACGTTGGTTTTTAGTGGTAAAGCAGTATCAACATTGTGTTAGTTTGCAACGTACATAACGTAGGACCAATGCTGGCTCCAAATTGGCATTGTCACATTGGTTTTATGTCGGCTATCATTGTTGAGCCAACATTGACTATTATTGGGAAAGTATTATAAACATTGAGTTGGTTTCTGATGTAGGACCAATGTAATGTTGTTTCTAGGTCAGCATTAAGGGCCGTTAACAATTATCAACATTTTCATGAGCCTACAAACCTCACGCTGGGGGAGGGGGGGGGGGAGGGGGTTAATGCCCGCCGTATGCTTTTTTTCCTTTTCTTTAATTTCAATGTTTTCTCGCCCGTTAATGCCCGCCTAACGCTTTTTTTGTTTTTTAAATGTCGATCTGTTTTCTCGCCCGTCGCCACAGCCGATACCGAGCGACCACTGGCCGAGCCGGTCGCGCCCCACGCGCCGAGCCGGTCGCGCCCCACGCCAGGCTCCGCATCGCATCCCATGAACGTATTGTGTACAGCATGCGGGCCATTGTCCTACATACGTACATGTACATGAAAATGTACTGTATGTACATACATGAATAGTCCGTATCCACTGCGTGTTTTTAATGGCCGGCCACGCCCATGCACACACAATCAGACATACGTCCCACACGCACTAACAAGACTGCCCCAACAAGTTCATTTTATGTAATGGGTAACAATTATCAAAATATTATAAATACACTGTAAACTAATCTGTTTCAAAGAGACGTTTTGTAAAATATGTTTTTTTTGCATTGTAAAAAGCTTTAAATAATTTTCGTCTCCTGAAAGAAAATTATTTAAGCATACATGTATATGTACAACGGATTTACGTGACTCCTGAAAAAATTGCTCTGTGATTTTCACTTTTTTCTCAAAAACTTGACAGCTTTAATACATTGTCTGAAACTACAGGTAAATTATAATACATACATCTTCATAAACACTGAATGGGGTTCATGTCATGGCCAAAAACTTGATCTACAAAAGGTACAAAAACCCTTTAAATCACATGCAAGTGTCTATAAACAGACTTGTGTGAAAAAAAATCAGAGCAACACATGTAATTCCTACATACGTTTAGGGTTTTTGTTAAAATGCATAAAATGGGAATAAGTTTTATACCATCGTGTTCCTTATGAAATTTATTGTTATGAATTGTTTTTTCTTTTTCTTTGACGTCATCAGGTGTCAAATTACGCTTATTCAAAGTTTATTCCTTTACAAATTCATGTCTCCTGAACCACATGTCGTTAAGTCGTGTTGTTTGTGTTGTTTTGTAGCTTACAACAAATGCAACAATTTTTTCAAAACATTGGTCTCACTTTGACCTCTTCTTCTGGTCAAAATAGGAAGCTCAAAACTCTTTAAAAAAAGCATATCTCCTGAACAAAATGCCATACAGTCGAATTGTTTTTGTTGTATTGTAGCTTACAACAATTGCAACATTTCGCTTTAAAACATGGCCTCATTTGGATCTTTCCTTGCAGTCCAAATAGGAAGTTCAAATAAAAAACTAGACATTCAGTTTTTGTTTACTACAAAAACAAGATGTTCAGGTCGATGCCATCAAATTATTGAATGATGTTATATTGAGGAGTTATTATTTGTTAATTATTAAATTCATCTTCCGGTTTAAACCGGAAGTCAAGGTCAAAGGGCATATCATTTTGTGTATCGTTTCTTCACTTGTTATCTACCTTCCAAATGATGCATAGTTTGAAAAAATCCAAAGTGTGGTTCAGAAGTTAGGATTTTTTGAACCACGAAATTTCAACTTCCAGTTTGAACCAGAAGTTAAGGTCAACGGGTCACATTTTGTGTAGTGCGTGTTTATTTTATCAATACCGTTCAGACGACGTATGGATTAAGGAAATCCAATGTGTGGTTAAAGAGATATGAATTTTTCAAATATTACCAGACTATCTGTTATTAATTGGGTTTGCAATGTACATGTACAATGAAATAGCGAGCAACGCTTCATGTATTTGCACATGTAGTACAGTCGACTCTCGTTAATACGAGGTACGCCGGACTGGCCCGTTTTCCCCATATTATCCGAACCTCGTCTTAAACGCAGCGCACTATTTACACGTACATGTACATGTAGCTACATGTACATGTACTGTATACACATGTCGTCATAGTGCATGCACTACACACGTGTCTAGGCTAGAACGGAGCGGTTGGCTATCTAGTACAGTTTTTACGAGCATCCTGTACACAAAAATATTAATGATAAATGCAATTTTGTTGACTATGATCATAGAAATTTAATATTTTGTATAACTCAAATAAAAAATCATAGCTGAGTCATGTCAAACTTGCCGTTCATGTGACCATGATGTGACAGATCTGATACTGCGTAGCGCCTATGCTGAACATTGTTTTCGCTGGTAGCCGCTAGGCGTATAGGCGAAGTAGTATTTCAAGCATAAGTTACCAGCGTAATGTTTCTGATTTTCGGATCGGGCGGAACGGTGTAGCCGGTCCGATCCGATAAATAGTTTGGCAATAAGCATGAAATTTCAGAAACTTGGCTGACTGAATGGTAAGCTTTTACGCAACAATATTTTTCCGATCTCACTATAAAAGTATGAAAAACAATACATTTTGTCATCATGGGGCCGCAAAAATACCTGGTATTATCCGTGTTCTCGTTACGACTGTGCTCGTATCTTCCGTTTTTTAAGACATAGAAACACGAATGGGACAGTTCGGGACCGGTGAAATACCTCGTATTAACCGGCGTCTCATATCTTCCGAGCTCGTACTAACGAGAGTCGATTGTACATGTACATGTCAACTTAGCTACATTGTACACGTGCATTGTACAGGTGCGTGACTGTGTACAGTGTCGGCATATGTTTGTTTTGGCCTACACTGTCGTGCGTTGTCATACGATGAAAGTCAACAGACATGTGCGCTTTGACGCCCAGTTTTGACCAGATGCAAATATTAAAATGCTATAATCTCTGTGCAAAAGTTTCGGCAGGATAACTCATCTATAACTTGATGCGAAATTCATGTTAAAATATTACGTAGTTTTTGAGATATAACTTTTTGAAATTTTCACCTACCCGTTTGAACCGGAATTCAAGGTCAAATGGGGTCACAATGTGTGCAGCGTTTGTTGAACTTTTCACGACCTATCCGATGATGTGTAGATTGTAAAAATCCAACTTGCAGTTCATGAGTTATGATTTTTTACAAATATTAAACTTTGATTGAATGTAATTTAATACCCGATGACGTCATCTCAACATCATCAAGTTTGAGGTGTCTTGATACTGAGGTTCAAATGTCTGATGAGTTTCAACCTTCAGTTCGATTTCAATCTTGAGTTATGCTGTAAAAAAGCCAAAAACATGACTTTTTAAAGGAAAAAAATTGAGGGAAACTTCGACCTAGAGTAATGACCCGGAAGTTAAGGTCATACGATTTTGACGCTAACTTTTCAAATGTTGCCCCAGTCTTGATTTATCATATACCCAATTATGAACATCATAGCTTTCAATCCAATGTGTGATTCGGGAATTATGATTGTTTCAAGTATTGAATTTGATCATCAGGTTTGAACCGGAAGTCAAGGTCAAATTGGGTCGCATTCTGTGTGTCAATTCTTAAGTTGATAAATACTTTGCCAATGATGTAAAGATTGCAAAAAACAAAACAAAGTGTGCTTTAGAAGATATGATTTTTGGAAACAGTAATTTTTAACTTCCGGTTTGAACCAGAAGTCGGTGTTAAATGAGGATACACTGTGTATCGTTTGTTAAGTCTTAGGAGCTCTGTCTGATGACGTTTACTTGATAAAAATACAATGAGTGGTTGAGGAGTTATTAATTTGTTAATTATTAAATTCATCTTCTGGTTTAAACCAGAAGTCAAGGTCAAAGGGCATACTATTTTGTGTATCGTTTCTTCACTTGTTATCTACAATGTGTACCTTCCAAACGATGCATAGATTCTAAATATCTAATGTGTGGTTCAGAAGTTGTGATTTTTTAAAACATTAAATTTCAACTTCCGGTTTGAACCGAGAGTTAAGGTTAAACTGGTCACAATTTGTGTAGTGCGTGTTTAGTTTATCAATACCGTTTAGACGACCTATGGACTGTAACAATCAAATGTGTGGTTAAGGAGGTATGAATTTTCCAAATATTACACAGACTACTATTATTTGGATGTGCAACATACAATGAAATAGTGAGCAATGCCAAATGTATTCCTATATGTAGCTTTACAGTTTCACCACAGACATTTTAACTTACACCACACGCGCAATGTGCATGTGGCTGTATGAACGTGTAGCGAGACCTTAACTACACGTGCATCGTACACGTGCGTGGCTGGTGCAGGTTTGACATACATTGTGTTTGTACATTGTATTACGTGTAGGCCTTCACTACCATGTATTGTACAATGTGGTTCAACAGAAACATGTGCTTTGACGTCAAGTTTTAACCAAATGCAAAGGTTAAAATATTATTATCACTGTGCAATACATTCTGCAGGATAACTCATTTATAATCTGATGCAAAATGTACGTAAAAATATTACGTAGTTTTTGAGATATGAATTTTCGAAATTTTCAACCAGAAGTCAGGGTCAAATGGGATCATGTTGTATGTAGTGTTTGTTGAACTTTTAACGACCTATCCGATGATGTGTAGATTGTAAAAATCCAACCTGTGGTTTTTGAGTTATGATTTTTTACAAATACTAAACTTTGATTTAATGTAATTCAATACCCAATGACGTCATCATGACATCACAATTTCAATCTTGAGTTATGCTGTACAAATTCACAAAACATGACTTTTTGATGGACAAATTTCGGAGATAAACTTCGACCCAGGGTAACGACCCGGAAGTAAAGGGCATACGATTTTGGCATTAACTTTTCAAATGTTGCTCCAGTCTTGATCTATCAGATGCCAAACTTTGAACATCATAGCTTATTAATTCAATCAAATACAGCAAAAAGAAATTGGTAATTTTTTTTAAAATTTGAAAACCTTGTAATTCAACACTCAATTTTGTCATCATGGCGTCATCCAGTTTGTGCTGTCCTCAATTTAAGGTTCAAATGTCTGATGAGTTTCAAGGTTCAAATCAATTTCAATTTTGAGTTGTGACAAAAGTTTTCTTTTTTTTAATGAAAAAACACAAAGGCAGACTTTGACCTTCTGTTAAGTCCGTAAGTAAAGGTCATACAATTTTTGCGTTACTTTTCAAATGTTGCCCCTATCTTGATGTATCAGATGCCCAATTATGAGTTAATAGCTTTCAAATTCACGAAGATACAGCAAATAGAAAATGGTAATTTTCAATTTATAAAACCTTGTAATTCGACACCCACTGCTGTCACCATGATGTCATGACAAGTGTGTTGTCTTTATATTAAAGTTAAATCTTGAGTTATGCTGTAGAGAAGAGTTCTCCGGAAGAAGATGGAGAAGAAAAAAAATATATAACAAAAACAAATGGTGTTCATGCACATATTGCACGAACACCTAAAAAACAGAACAAAATCAATAGGTGTTCGTGCAAAATTGCACGAGCATCTAAAAAACTTTTCCTGACTTACAAGTGGTTAAATCTTAATTTTTGTGCAGTATTGTAGCATAGAGCACATGTAAACATTTTATTTAAAAACATGACCGCACTTACTGGTAAGCTTTATGGTTTGGGATTTTTGCACAGTTAGAGTCAAATTTGGGGTCTGTGTTAGGTTTAGAGTTATTGTCTAATTGCCTAAATTTCTGGGTTCATTTCTGGGTTCATTTCAGGGTCTGGATCACACAGTCATATCGTAAACCGGAACAATTTTTTTTCTTGTTCACAGACACCTAATGTCTAGTTCAACTTAAATTTGGTTATTAAAGAGTGTTAAAATAAATGGTGCAGGGCTGTTCAGCTACAGGTACATAAGCCTGGCCAAATTACATACTTTTCTTATTAGGTGTTTGCATAAACAGAAGTTATAGCAATGCATGTACTTGATTTTGTATGTAGAGTGTACAAGTAAAGGTTATTAAATCTTTGATCTTTTATTTGTCTTACTTCCAGATTGCTTTGTCCTCATTTCCCATGGGCAACATATAAGATCTACACAAGCTACCTGCAAGTTATGACAGCAAGTTGAATACATCACAGAAAGACAAGGCACTGCCAGGCACCGGACAGTCTTAACATCTGTTTGAACTGATCAAACCATGGAGGAATCCATCAAGTACTACAATGTAACGATGTCCAGAATGAGCTGCTCGCAACAAGAATCCATAAATAAGGTGAAAACTGCAAGTCAGAGAGAGGTTTGCAGCACTGTAAACTCACACTGCAAACAGTCAAGAAGACACAAAGGGGGGGCCTACAGATAAATGTTTGTGTCACAATGGTGGAGAATCCCACACACTGGCTGAGTGCTTACCACTGGAACCCAGAAAGTACGTGTTGCAACTCATGGTCCTCCTTTAACTCAAGAGAACATGTACATGTTGCAACAACAGAGTCCCTAGCACTGCCCAATGCGTTCAACAATACCGTAAATAGTAAAACTACCCTGTAATGCTAAACTGGAAATTCACAGTGACAGCAGTTCTGATCAGTAGATTTGGGATGTACATGAACAGAAATCATGACAAACTTAGTATAATACTAGCCACATGAACCTGATGGAGTGCAATTTACAACTCAAAGTTCTTGCATGAGAGATGACTGTGCCTTCATAGAGTTGTGTCCCATTATTTGAAACTAGCCCTAAACTGATTATACTCACCACAGGAATAGGATAGCATTGCGCAGTGTTCTGCACTTTAACTTAGTTTGACATTCATCAAGAAGAGTACATAGATACAATGTGACAATCTAGCCCCATATTTGAACCAGTGCTCACCACAGGAACTAAAAGCAGGTTCAAACAGTGCCACTATGTAATCTGAAGAATAGGGTATGCTGAAACAATTGAAACCCCCCAAAACTTTGTTCACTACTTACCAAATACACCAACAGAGTACTGGAACTCATGCTTCACCTAAAAAACCAAGAGAATTAGATGTTGCAACAATAGAGCTCCAAACAATGCTTGATGATTACAACAATATCCTTTAGAGTTCTACAACTTATGCTGATACTTTGTACTACATCAGCAGAAAGCTGTCTAAACTTATCCATACTCAACACATGAACCCAGAGCATGTCACAAAGTATGCTGTACCAATACAAGGGATCAACTCACAGTGCTTGCATGACAGATTAGTGACATTTAGAGAGTTATGTTCTAGTACTAGTAAAGCTCCACACTACTACTCAGTGCTGTACCACTGGTATTAGAGAGGATTGAAAAGGATGTGAAGATGCAGTGACAATCAAGTCTAAGCTTGATGCAGTGATGACTACAAGAGCTAAGAGGAAAACCACACTGCCCTGTAAACTGAATTAGTTGCAGTAGTGAAGAATATGTTGGATGTTAGAACAACAGATAGCCAAGCAATGAGTTGGAGCACATGGAAGTCATTATGAAACACTGTGTCTCTACAACTTTTGGAATGAAATCACAGACTTATTAGGGATGTGTTTTACTTTTGCCAATCCAGTCAACAAGGGAATGACTTTTTGACAGCTTTCAACACATTTTCAAACCTTTACTCAACTATGAACTACGGGCGGTTACCTGTTCAAACAGTCTACATGTGCATACGCCGAGTCTCCTCCCATATCTCTCTGCTTTCTAGTACATGAAGGTGTATATCTAGTACCAGAATCCCTCCCGACTCTTCCCAAGTGAGATTTGCCTGAAAACTTTCTTGGAGGACTCCAATTGTTCAGCTCTCAAAATGTTCAGAAACATCTTCAAACAGCCATGAAGCAGTTTCATAACAGTGTGGAGTTTGCCACACATGTTTGCCTCTCATGGCCAACTACTGGATGTTTCATCATTGAGGTTTGCCTGAAAACTTTTATTGGATTCTGGACAGCTTGCTCAATGTACTCTCTGGACAGCTTACACAATTTACTCTGGATTGCTTTCATCTCCATCTACTGAAGTACAGACCTGCAGCCAACAAATTACGGGCATGGCGGGAACCTACACAACTGTATGATCCCAACTACTGTACAATGGATGTACCTGCAATACATTGACAACAGATTTCTGCAGCTTTCTCTCTACTGAGACCTGATGTGAGGATCATTTCAAAGGTGAGTTACTCTCTGATTAAATTGGAGCTAGACCAATGTAATACCTTTTTAATTTGTATTTTTTTAGATGAGTTAAGAGAAAAACACTTGCATAGGGAGCCTGATTTAAACACTGTTTTAATCTTATTACCATCCTTCATTAGACTTCAATTGAGGGACAACAGTCTGCACAACATTGGATGCACAACTCTCTTATGAGGCTCACTGTCGCGATGATGCAGTAACTTTCAGCACAAGAATGGTAAGTGGAAAACAGAATCAGCTCTTACTATACTCAAATAAAGGTGCAATAGAGTTTCTCAACTGTTTGGAGGATTCTTTCACTTCAACAAAAGTTGGGAAATAAACAAGTTCTTCTCTACACTTTGGTGGTGTGGTAAAATTAGTAAAACATATTTGTCCGGGATGGAGTCTTCCTAGAGAAGATCCATAAAGTGCTCTTTCCAGCAGGACACCCTTTATTAAGAAAGCTTTTTCTACATTCTTTGGTCTCAGAATGGTCAGTACATGAGCTCTTGGACTGTAGATAGCTCTGATTCCACTGAAGAAGTCATGTTTGGCATTAGTGTACACAAAAAGTTTAATCAACAGTTTATTGTTTTTCCACTACTGAACCATCTGAGTTCCTGTGATTCAATTTGTATAAAATTCCTCAGTCCAAATATACCTACAGGTTTTCACTTTGACATCAAATACAAGTAGAAAGGCAGTCATCATTCATTTCCTTGTCGCCCTAAATTTGTAGCTAAACAATTGTCTTTTTTACCTTGAGGCTCTGAAAGGGCATTTGGGAAGGGAGCAATTTGCCATGTGTTTTCATTACGAGTATGAACACATTTTTAGTTTGAAGTAAAAGTTAACCCATTAGTTTATATAGAAGAGTTGCCTGGACACAAAAGGAATGTTATCCATGATTAATGCAGACAAATACTGAAACAAGTGACATCTGTTTAGTTAGTTTGTGGATTCAGTTGGGAGTATTGCTATAAAGTCTTCCTCTGTTAAACATGACATATTCAAAGACAACGTACAGAGTTGATATTTTTGTTTAGAATTACTTTCATTCTGAAAGCTCACTGATTGAGACATTAAAAATGTTCCCTAATTGCCAAAAACAAAATTGAAACAAATGAACAAAAGAATAAATACAAAGGCAGGGATACAAGTTAAAATATAAGAATATTCAATAGGTTTTGATTTTACCTTCTCTTTACCCCAGATTATCGACTTGGTGTTTCCTCTGCAACAGCCTCTTCAATGGATGCACCGAATCCTGGGCTTTGAATACAAACTCACCTACAGGAATACAGGTAGGAAAGGATAACATTGTCAATTGAATACTTTGAAACATTGAAGCAAATTCTGGCCTGCCTGATTGTGTCAGAAACATGACAGGCAATTGACTGAAATTTTAGTTCAATAACGAGGGGTTTATGATGCATGTTATTTTATTGGACCTTTTTTGACCAAGTACACTTGATCTCATTGTCAGTGTGTGTATTTGTGTTAACCAGCATGAGAATGGAGTTGTACACTAAGAGTAACAATTGGCAAACAGCTTTGTACCATTGCATGTCATCAAAATATGTCCCTATGTTTACAAAAAACTTTGACTGAATCTCACAAACAATCAAACAAACAAACACCCCATCACTCCAATAAACAAAAAAACAAATAAACTAACTAAATGGTTTTTAATGACAAATCTGAATTCTTAGCATAAATGTGAAACATTATTTTGTTAACAAAAAATTCATGACCATTTTGTCATTGTCACCTGAATTATGTTGCACACATCTACAGACCCAAAAACAAAAGCTGCATTCAACTAGGCTTCCCTGACCTTTGCAATCAGTCAACAAAGCAAACATGATTTGAAACAAAACAAACATGTTTAACATAAGAGCATTAACCACCCTCCCTCAATACATTTTTATTTATCTAGAGTGATAGTATTATGCAAACATGCTTAAATTTTTCCTTGGTTCCCCATAAAATTTATTCTGATCTCCCCCCCCCCCCCAAAAAAAAAAAAAAAAGGTCCCTTTCCTCACACAGAGTCACCTTTCACCTTCACTAATTGAATTTAAGACTTCAAGTAATAAACCACGAGGGAACTGACTGGATTTTGACTGGCACTCAAAACAAGATATTCACAAAATAGGGAGACTGTCAACATTTGGGCTAGATAGCTTAGTCTGTAGAGCTTCAGCACATTAATCCAGAGGTCAAAGGCCCACATCTCACTTTAATAATTAATTTTGTGTTCAACCCAAACAAATTGGTTTAAGATTTGATGGAACTCTTTTGTCAATAATTGTTTCCACATTTTTTTACGGATAATTAACAGGTACATCATATGTTTGATTCAATTGTAACTCTGTTAGTTAATGGGTTTACTTGTGTATCATTTGCAGAATCAAATATTCAAGTGGAGAGGAAGATTTTCATTATGGAATACTTGAGCAGGAGACTACTCTCTTCAAAGACCTTGGGAATGTAGGAAACGTCCATCAACCCATGCTGCAAGCTGCAAGATGCAATGCGTGAGGAGACATCATTTTTGCAAGGATTCTCAGAGCACTGAATCATCACCAACTGATCCTACAAACTTCAATCCATCAAAGACTATGTGAACAATTTGGACATGTAGGCTTTGAGATGCAGCTCTAGAGTTATCTAATCCTACATCTCAAAGCCTGGATTGGAGACAGAATTCCTAAAGACTCTTTGAACACTTGAGATACAAATGAGATGAGAAGGATACATCAGTTCTGTACAGACACAGTGTATGCAAGGCTAGAGACATTTCTGAACCCACATTGACATTGAACTCTTTGGAACCTCAATGTGATCAACATACAAGGACCAGACCGTTTGTATTGTACATGTATCTTTAAATCAATGAAGCAATGCCAATGTCTGTAAAAAATACTTAGGACATAAGGGGGGAACATGTCTGTCAATCAGTTTAAATATCGCCACCGTTTTCAAGAACAGAAAAATTTGTAACAGAATTTTGTAAAAACTGCAAAGTGTTACATCTACACAGAGTTTGATGTTTCATTAACATCAACATTTTTTCTAGGTTTTAAGTCATAAAAGTGCTTAGTCTTTCAATGACATAAATTAGCACAATGATAACATCACCAGATTAAAATAGTTTTTAATGAACAGACAATCTTCAATTTGACTTCTTCTTATTTTGAAGTACAATTGCTTGCACAGTGCCCCAAAATGAGTGCTTTGGCTTTTGAGTTTTTAAAGTGTGACCTTAATGATTTTACCAGTTTGTCAAACTGCCAATTTTGTTTATGCACTGGTTTGAAAATGATGCTCTACACGATAGACAATGTTTGTTCCAAAATGTGTACAATTGAAAATCCCCACCTTCATGGTTTCTAAAATGTCACAGTTGAAGTGGCTAACAATTTTGTAAACAATGGTTTCAAAAATTCAATTTCTCCTTACATGCAAGTTCGTCTGCAGGGGCTAATCGTCTATTCAAAAAAACGGTGGCGATATATTTTCCAAATAAGCACTTAAGTAACTAAGCATAAAGGTATAGTCATCTGTTCATGCATGAAATTTTATAGAGGTAGTGAAATAAATAGGATTGAACTAGGGGAAATGGTATGTTTAAATAGCTTTTCAACGGCCTGAATCTAAAACAAACAAGTGTACTAAAAAGGATAGGATTCAAATGAAAATTGCTTTTAAAAATATGTTATCAATAAATGTAGAATCTCTTTAAAACCACCAGGTAAACTAAATGAATACAGGAAAGACTACAGCAGCAAGATATTTCTAAATAGGTTGTCATCAACTTCTCCTTTAAACCATAAAGAGTTACCTAATTAGTTGGGTAGGACTAAAACCAAATATTTACTAAAGATTTGTCAATACCTGTATAGCCTCTCACTAAAAACCATCTAGTGAACTAAACAAGTTGGATTAGAACACTCTCTAACACCAAAATGTGTTTTTAAAAGGCATCCAAAGGCATCAAGTGAGGTTAAGTCTGTGTTTAATTACATGTAAAATGTTAAATTCTTTAGATTCCTTGATGAACAATGAGACAAATTTGAGCAAAGTAGTTTTGTTTTTAGAATTGTCAATATATATATTATCAGAACCAACACTGATGTGAAAAAGATTGAATGCATAAGAGTTATATACATAAATGTACTTGCTTCATGCACCATGCACATATTTTAATCTTATCTAATTGAAAAGAAATTTTAGGACTTATGTAAAGTATTTAAAGTTCAGTGTAGTACTTCAAAGGAAATGAAGACATGTTAGTGTTTGTAACTTGGAAGATCTATGATAGGATAGTGCAGTGGTTGTTTCAATAATCTTGTTAGATTTGACATTAAAGAAAGTGCATCCAAGTCAAGAGAGCACATAGGAATTCATGCATGAACAGAGGGCAATTAGTATTGTTAGCAGTAATTGTAACTCTAAATAATTGCTAGGAACAGCCTCTCACAGCAGGCCTGCGCACAAAAATTATACATCTAAACAAAGAAGTCAAAATTCAAATTTAATTTTGAGAGGCTGCTCTAGCTTACAAATAATATTAATTAGTTAGTAAGAGAGTGGAGGGTGAATCTACAATATCTGTTGGTACTTGGGTACAAGATTGGTCTTAATGTACTTCACAACTCAAAACTTGGACTCAAAAAGTCAAACATTTACCATGCAAACTGTCCAAAGAAACTTACACATACAATACATTGGCTGGACTAGTTGATGTCATTATTGCCCCTACCTTTTTGAACTTTAGAATGTTTTACAGAAATAAAGTATCATAAAAAGTCTATTTGGGAAAAACACCATTGATTTTTGTTTGAGCAGCATGGACAAATTGTCTTCAAAAGCTGACATCTAAATTCTGGATCTTCCTTTTACAGTCCATGGCAAATGCCACATGTTTATTTTTATCAATCTTTTTCAGTGAACAATTCTGCTCTTAACAAATTTTCAAATTGTATCGCTAGCATTCCAAAAATGTACATCTACCCCTCTTACAGCACCCTTTGCTTGTAAGCCATTTTCCAAGTAAACATTCATCACATTTCTTTTATCTAGTAGTCTTAGACTGTTATTATAGTGAATTCGAATAGATCTCTTTGTTTTTACTAGACTGATTTGCTTTTGAGAAAAAATCTCCATTAACACTCTCAAGTTGCATTTTGTTTAGTTGTTAGTTTTGATATTTTTGTAAAAACTTTTCTGAAGTACATTAGCCATCTTGTACCCCAAATTTAACTTTTTAGCAGCATGGACAAATCGTCTTAAAAAGCTGAAATCAAAATGTTGGATCTTCCTTTTACAAATCAAAAATGACACAATTGTTTTGCCAATCTTTTCCAGTATACAATTCTGTTACTAATGAAAAAGTTACTTTGTATTTTACCAACAGAAAAGGGAATGTAGGCCTATCCCCTCCCCTCTTATGGCACCCCGGTGCATGCAAGCCATCCTGGTGCTCGCACAAGTGTTCCCCGCCCGCAGGTGTCGGCAGGCTGGTCGGTGTGTTGTTCTCTGAATGCACTTGCAGGTGTTTGGCTGTTTGTGGTGTGTCAACCTTCCCAAGATTTGGCGGTCTGGATGAATCAAAGACCCACAGTTGGCTGCAACATGGTAAGGATCCTTTGAACTATAATAACCAGTTTTCTTTCCACAGAGGAAGATGTATCCATCTTCCACTCCGGGCATTGCACATGGAAGAAATGCCCTCAAGTCTACTCTGAACTGTACATTTCAAATGTTGCATCATGGTGTTTTGATCCATGAGAATGGAATATCATCAAATGTACGTTTTTGCCAAGTATTTCTGAGATGTTTGTCATACAAAAAGATTTTGGTCACAATGTTTAAGCCAGCCAATCATTAATTTGTTGAACGATCACTAAGTCACTAAATCACTCTCTGCCTCATGTTAAAATGATCAAAATTTGTAAACTTAAGGAAAATAATATCAGTTATAAAGAGCAAAAATCAATCTTTGAGGAAGCAAATAGAAATCACCAGTCAATCAAATTAGAAAAACTAATTCATCAGCACAAATAGTGAACAACGGCTTTTCAAATCAATAAAGTAAAAATTTAAAAAAGAATAAAAAAGAACTGAACAGATACAAATTTTTACAACAGAGCGTTCAATTTTAAAAATTAATCTGAAAATCCACAGAACAAAAACCAACCTTGTGTACTCTAACAAATAAATAAGATATTAGTGAATGAAGTTGAAATGAATGAGCTATTTTCAAACAGTGTTTGGTGAAAAAAAACCCACCCAAAATCTTCCCAGCAAAACATTTAACAAAGGAAACAAATATATTTTAAAGCAAACAAGATGCCAAAGTATTCTCAAATTAGGATTGAAAATGTTGCCATTTCGCTAAGAAGATGCTACTTCTAGTTCAAAAATGATTCACCCTACTATTAAAAATCATACTTTTGGAAGGAAAATAAACAATCTGCTGAATTACAGTTTGTTAAATATTAAATTCTACTGAAAGAGGCAAAACCATACTAAAATAAATTGAATAACATCCAATTTGATGTTTAAACAGTTTGCAGCAAACTCAAATTTGTTCAAATGATCTCTTACTGAAGAGACAATTCTAGGTTCTGTAGAAGAAAAAAAAAGTCCAAATGATATTTACAAATAATGTGAAAACCCACTTGGGTACTCCTCAGTATCTTGATATAAACCAAAACCAATTACTTTCAACAGACAAAACTGTTGATGTATTATGTTTTGAAGTATGCAACGAAAACAGAACTTCCTTGCAGGTAGTTCTTAAATCTATTTCACTATTTCAAGCAAGGCAACAAAAAAAAAAAAAATCAAAAAATCAAATCAACAACAACAATGATGGAGAAGTTAAAATGAGTTCAGTTTTATCCTGCATGTCATTGCACTGCAGCTGAAAATAACCAAACTGTTGTGTTAATAATCACCATGACAACAATCACAGATTGACAATGGCAGCAGTCTATTGGAGACTTAAGCCTCAATGTGAATCTTATAGACTTGAATGTTAAACAAGTCACAGTGGCTTGCCTTGGATAAGGATCCATTCCCAATGGCATAGTAAACTAGTTTAACTTGTAACTCCCAAGATGTCAGTACTTGAGCTGAAGTGTAACAAGTCAGAAAAAGTACTGAAGTACTCTCCAATAATGGAGAAGTTTATATCAGATCTACATGTATAATCATGGTAGTTCCCGGCCAAACTGTAAAATCATGTTAGTTCCTGGCCAAACTAAAAATCATGATAGTTCCTGGCCAAACTGAAAATCATGGTAGTTCCCGGCCAAACTGTAAAATCATGGTAGTTCTAGGCCAAACAGTGGAACTGATCCCAACACTGGGAAAACATGGGGTGCCAAACTCTTTAAACTGCTGTAGAGGGATGGCCTGGTGTGCAAAAGTAGAGCACCATATTATAAACTAGGGCTGCACATGGGACGATGTGGTGGGTCCCTCAGTATTGACGGAAACTGTGGTGTTAGACACGGGGGTCCCAGTCCTGTTAGATAGGTCCATGGTAATTTTAATTGAAGTTAGAATTCATGTACTGTAACTATACATCCTCAGCCATGCACCGATAGTCTTCAATCAAAGGCAATACCAAGCATGTTAGGGTTGAATATCAATCAAGGCATTGACCAAAGTTTTAGGGTTTAAAATGGAGACAGATTGTCTTCAGACCGGTGTGTTTCCATAGAAATAAGAAGCACTGTGATATTTACTCTGTGCCTGCAATGGATATCTTAAATTGATTCAGTTCCAAACACTGATCTTTACTTTGAATGGGAAAGTTTTCTTTAAGAAGAAACATGACAGTTGCTGTCAAATTCCCTGAACTAACTCGGTCATTGCAGTGACCTCTCGTCAAACCAAGATGGCCACAGGTCATTTGATTAAGATAGCGATTGTTGCAGAAATTGGACATGCAGCATGGTCAATATATTCAGGCCAATCCTTAGCTGATGGTACATGATGTGACACCCCTGAAATAACCCTAAAAGTTAAACAAATAATGCAGGCACAGTCCACCTAGATTCCTCTTACTGGGTAGAGATACATTACAGTAGCATATATTAGTCAAACAGACACTACCCTCAATGATACCCATACCCTGGGTAGAGAGGGACTTAATCTAGACCAGTAGCTACTGTCAGACCTATCAAGAGATCTATGACACAAACTTCACCAAATGAAGGAAGCAATGCATCATGGGGCTTTATGTCCAAAGTATTAAGTGTCAACATCTTAACATCCAGTTAACCTGTACATGAATGTACATGTGACGACAACTTGATGTTGTTAAAGTGCAACAGGAAATCCTCATATAGAGGTTTCTTTGAATGGTCAATGCCTTGATTGATAATTTTGCTAGTTCTAGGCAACCTTAAACTATTATCTCAGGCTTGGGGTATTTAGTTGATTCATGTGTAAGTATTATCGCTTTCAAGTCAGAACCAAAACTACAACCAGTGGTTAGGTTTGAATCACTGCTATCAATCAACCAGTGAAGGTTTTGAAGAAACCAATAACCTTAATACACACTTTTATTTAGCAATTCACATAATGGGTTAGAAATTTATAACCCTCGGTCTGAAACAAAACAAGAATACACTGGTTATGTGATTGACAAAAGCAACTAATGCAGTCATCCAGTCATTTTAGAAACGGTGTATATTACCAACCTTAATTTATATTTCTCACATAACCCCAAGCCTGGTTTGTCCTTAAACTGAGAGTAGGGTTGCACCTTGTATAATTATAGTCCTGAAAGTTCTTCACATTTGAATGAAAATTAGCCGGCCTTTCCATGTGTACACAATGAGATAGGATAATGCAGTAATCTGTGAAGCTAAACCTTTGAGTATGAAGGGAAATAAGTGGAGTCTCACAAATCCACCTACCCCCATCATAATGTGATGCTCTAGGTGACTTCACTCCTGGCTCTAGAGCTGGTGAACATTTCTCCCAACTGTCTCAGTAGAAACTGCATGTAAGTTGTTGCCTTCCAGTGGGCACTTACAATGTAGAAGCATTTGGCAATGTGATTTCCTGAATATCCAAAAACCTTGGATAAGCTGATCACAACCAGTCTATGGGAACCAAGTCCTTAGGATACAAATCCACATCAGACAACATTGTGCTCATTAGTTAGATCACAACTGTCAGTAAAGCACAGCGTATTTGACTTTGTATTTGTGGATAATGTGAAGAACTTTCAGGACAATGTTTTACTCAACCTTGCTTGGTATTGCCCAGCCTCGTTCCCACCTCGTTCCCAACAACTAGTCCCATATGGACAATTGAGGTACATACTGAAAATAGAAGTGGCTACTAAGCCCATTAGGCAGTGTGTTTTTAGTTTGCCCTCTTTAAACCCACCAAAGGCCAAAATTGAGCAAAATCAGTCAATTTACACACTACTATCACCAGTAGCTGCTATAGGCAAAGTGATATATAGAAAGTGCTTAACACCAGCCCTATTGTTTCCCTTCGGCATTCACCTACAACTTACCCCCTCCCCCCTTTGGGCAAACTGAAGTACACAGTGACAAAGTTGCCCTCAATGTCCCTTGTTGGGCAAACCGATATACATGTACCAACAACATCCACCAATATGGCCCCTACTGGGCAAATTGACTTGTAGACAGTGGTTTACACCAGCCCCTATTGATCCACACACTATACATCCACCAGACCCAATGGGCAAATGGATGTAAAAGTGAGAAAGTGGCCACTACAAAAGTACTTCTAATTTCCCTCCTCCACCCACCATCAGCCCCTGTTGGGCAACCAACAACCTACCACTAGACCCTCCCCCCCCCCTGGCAACCAAAAATCTCCAAATAGCACATGTTGTACAACCTAGCCAGCCCCTGTTGTGTAATTAACATCGTACAATATTACTAGCCCCTGTTGGGCAACCTACAACTAGCCCCTGCTGGGCAACCAACAGCCTACAATTACTAGCCCCCATTGGGCAACCTACAACTAGCCCCTGTTGGGCAACCAACAGCCTACAATAACTAGCCCCTGCTGGGCAACCTACAACCAGCCCTTCTTTGGCATTCAACAACCTGTTTTGGTTTAATAGCCAGTCATTAACACTAGCTCCCCAATTTTAGACACTATACCAGTACACGTTACTAGTGAACTCATCTGGTTTTTCCCTTTAAAACACACCATCTTCCCCAATAGTTGGGTAAAGTGATTGATCAGCAAATGCAACCACTACTCCCAATGACCTACAATATTTAATTAGTTCCATGCCATAGTGAAATACTGTGGGATGGATTATCAAGGGAACGAGGTAATTAACATTGACCTATTGCCATTCACAACTCAGCCATATCTCTGATGATAAATATAAGTGATAGCAAGTTAAAACAAGCACTCTCAGGAAGTAGAAGCAAGTTAAGCTTTGGGTGCACAGAATTATGGGCAAATGTACATGAATAAGGAAACACATATTGGATATGTATGAGTCTCATCATGTATTGTCTACATGTACTACTAGGAAAGTAATTCAGAAATGGAAATTGCTCAATTGTGTTTTGGCTGAACCTACAATGAATAATGAGCACACACCGCATGAATGAGCATCATGTATTGTCTACATGTAGAACAAGTACATCTCATTCTCCCTGGTTGCTAAAGGAGGCATATTGTACATCAAATATGTACATGAATAAATACATACATCTTGTATGTATGAGATAGGTTATCACTTTCCAGTATTGTAGATCAGGTTGATCATACAATGTGCTTAGTGCACTGTTAGTGGCTATCATAATCTGAATGGCGATAGGTCAATAGTGTTTGATAGAAGACTATCAATAAGCTCCATGTATTTTAGGGCTGTATACACCACTGGTTTTTGGCAAAGTAGTGAAACTAAAATAGGAAACCATATCATCAAATGTTAAAAGATAGTAAGGTGATACATTTATGTCACATAGGAAAAGAAACAATTTAGCTGTAAAAACATCATTGGAAAATTGTACGCATTCTTGGAAATTAGAACATCGTTTGTTGAATATCAAGGAATGCATTCAAACCTAATAAAAACCAAATCAATGTAGACAACCATATCTATTAAGTGTCAGTGTAAACTAGTCTACTGGACAAACACAATGAGCAAATGGGATCTAATTGCAAGTCAGTTTTTAATAGATTGGTGTAAACTAGTCTACTGGACACTAACAATGAGCAAATGGGATCTAATTACAAGTAAGTTTTTAATAGATCGGTGTAAACTAGTCTACTGGACACTAACAATGAGCAAATAGGATCAAATTACAAGTCAGTTTTTTAACATTGAACTTGATCACTGGATCCAGTGCTCCACTTCAAATTGTGGGTGATACTTTGAGTGGTTAGTCTTACAGACATAAACAAATGTTGAAGGATGTTTTGATTCAGTTCAGTAGAAAGATGAAATTACTTCAAGTTTAATACTCTTTTAGATATGCTGGACAAAATCTGGAGTTGAAAAGAAACTTTAAGGACATTTTAATAGCACTCTTTTGTGAGAGTAAGTTCACAGGTGGTAATTTAAGCCAAATACTTGGATGTAATTACCCATAGGATTCCAGCTCTTTCACTACGTATTGTTTTATACCAGTGGTGTATACAGTCTGTCCAATGTCCATGCATACAATTAGCTCTAGGCCCAGACAGATGTAGTCACAGGTCTGTTTTAGATTGCCTAATAAACCAAGTAGGTATGTTTACCTTGTGAAGAAGATGCAAGGAATGATCCATGAGCTGTACATATCAGTCATAGGAGTGTAGATACCATGCTGGATGATAGTTAATATCACTCATTAGTTCATCAGTGACACTCATTATTGGCTCCTTGATACTAATATGCAGAAGGTCCATCTTGTATGAGGTTTTCTAGTATAGGGATAGATCAGCATATCAGTAGCTGCAGCAGGGATTTCATATGACTTGATGTATGTAGCACAGAAATATCAGTTTTTAATTCCAGTCCTGTATAGATGGAAAGAAATGTTTCTACATTTATTGACCTACGAGTTACATCTTGGGGTAAAAACTTCTTAGTACAAACAGTGTGAACCATCAGTCTGTGGTTGTCATTTTTTGGTAGACAAAAGATATGTGGAGAGATGAAGGGCCTACATGTTTTTTTTATCACAACTTGTGGTAGTAACTAATGATCAGTTTCAGCAACAACTCAGAACTTGTAACATTTGATGATGAGTGCGATAGATATTTCAACAGCAATCTATTAAATAAATTGAGCAGCTGCAACCACAGACATGAAATTTGTTATAAAAATCAACATCAGTTACTAAAGATACTTTATTACAGCAGGCATAGTTACCCTGACATCAGACAGTATCGAAACTAACATCAGGCTTGTTAAGCTACACTAAGAGCAGGCCATAGTTGTTGAGTTTGTACAAGAGGTACAAATGTAATTTAAAAGGAACAGTTGTATGCATGTGAGACTCTAGCAGGCCCTGGGAAAGCCTACAATGTTGTTTAGGATTCACTTCATCAAATCTGAAGTGAAGAAACATGAACATCTTAGCCAACTGTACTCTAGTTCAAATCAGTTTGCTCAGCAGAAACAAATATAGTGCCAAACAAATGCTTGTAACAATCTTTGTTAGTTTTAACTAAGTTAGTTAAAGAGGTTTAGGAAAAATGGACTAAAGAAGGCATAGAACTTTGAGCTGTATACTTTTAGAAAGACCTCTTCACTTCTTAAACTTCAAATAAAACTGAAATACTAAACAGGAATAGTTCCAATAGTCAAAATTAAATTGTTGTCATGAAGGATAAAGTGAAGTACAATTAACATCTAAGCCATCTGTATTTTAGTTAAAATCTGCCTCTTCAGCAGAGACACATTTAGTTCAAACGACCTGGATGTAACCTTGAATGCTTTTTGAATGACCTTCTTCAATTCTTTAAGTAAAGATGAAACGGCAATCGGGAGCAGTTGATTTTCAAGGTGAAACTCTCTCTTTTAGTGTAGAGGAATGACATCTTTGATTAATCAGAAAGCACAGTAGATTGTGATACAAACTAACTGAAGAAACTCAAGGTAGAGTCCTTTAACAATTCAAGGGCTAGTTTACAGTTAGACAGGAGGATGGAGTTAGAAAAAAGCTAGGTTGTCATTCAGAGCAAATTGACTGGTAGAGGCAGCAGTAAAAACCATTACTTGATATTTCCCAGGGCCTGCTTATTATAGGTTTACATGTGAGCTGTAAAAGGTGCATGGTATTTGTTATACATGAGGATGTATAGTAAAGTGTACAGTGCATGAATTTGTAAAAACTTCAATTAATTTTACCATGGACAATAAAGAGGCAGGACTGGCAAACCCTGTGTCGATAAAAGGCACCATAGTTTCCCTTGATACTGAGGGGCAGATTGGAAAGGGGCGGATCCAGAATCTGAAAATAGAGAAGGTGAAATTGGCCGGAGGTCCTGTCATGAAGGGGGGGGGGTAAGGGAATTAGGGTTGGTCACACGTGGAATGGTGTCTTAAATGCACTTCGCATTTAGACCGGTGATATCAAAATGCAAAGATGGACAAATTAAGAGTAGTAGCAATGAACTTCAGGAAATCGCAAAACCTCACAGATGTATTCACCAAATGAGACTGAAATGACTAAATTCTGTAGTCATTGTGATGTTTCAGCAACGTTTAGATGCACAATTTAGCAAGACACCTGTTTTGTAGCATGTGTCTAAAATGTCACAGATTGTTTAGTTCTGCTGGTCGTCATAACGCTGTAAACGCGTTGAGATGAGCCAAACAGCATCTCCAAACTCTACACAAGACCATTGGAATCATTGGTTACACTGTAGTCCAATCAATCAGGATAGCATTGTGCATGTTGCGGAAAATAATGTTCAAAGAGCTCCAGGTTGGGGCCCCTCTGAACAATCTTTAAAGCTTGTAAGGGATCAACTGTAAGATTGTGTGATCTGTATAACATGCCCCCCCCCCAAAAAAAAAGGGAGAGAAATGTACCAGAGTACAGAAGGCAATTGTACTTTGGGAAAAGGAGAATTGGACATGACAGGGCTTTCCAGCAAAATGTAGGGAGCAAAAAAAAGGGAGATCAAATTCAAAAAGAAGGATCTCCCATGGATCCGCCAGTAAATTGCCACCACATCGTCAAAAATGAGCTACAAACTGAGTATGGTGCTAACAAAAAGACACCCCAGGACCATAGTACAGAGGAAATATGCTACTCAAAACAGTGTAAGGAAACCAAAGACAAAACTAAAAACAAATTAAACACATCTTTAAGGAATGAGTCATTACATCAGATGATCAAGAATGAAAAGGATAAGACCAAATTTAGTCTACACTTACATCAAGCACAAATGCAACAAAAAAGTATTTGAAGAGTACAAGGCTTCAAATTATTGCCTGAAAAAGTGAGCGAGAAGGAAACTCTTCACTAAAAAAATTCTATGCAAAAGTTATAACTCATTTCCGAACCTAAGCAAATGGACTCTTGTTAGTCAGTTTGAAGTGTAGTAGAATTAGTGAAGTTATTGAAGGTTACACTTACCTAATATGATCATTTGGGAAACATGTCAGTGTATGGACTTGACTTATTTAGTGAAGTACTTTGGACTCATAAAAACACGAGAACCTTGCATTGTTTTGAGTAGCAGGAGAGTTTGGCACCCTAGAAACTGGGAGAAAGAAAGTTTTAGGGAAGTTACAAGTTAACAATTAATGCCACAATTCTAAATGGTGAACAAAATAGAAAAATAACTTGCTTGAAATCAGTGAAATAGAATAAAATAGGCACAAATAGTTACATCAAACAAATCATTTCAAATCATACGGACTTCGGAACCTTGTATTTGTTACGAAATGCCTCAAAGTTAGGATGCAGGAATTGCTATGGTTCAAATACTTTACTCAACAAAACTTCTAGTAGAAATGGCAACCCATTCAATTAGAAATTCTGCTTCCAAATATTTGAAAGTGTGAAAAACTACTCGTCACTCAGCTAGAGTTCTTAAAAGCGATACAAAAATATTAACAATCTACTTTTAACCTTTGAAATGAATAGTTGAGTTAAAAGTGTGCTAGATTTTGACATCCTTGAAGATATGTGGTCAGATCCATTACACCTTGATATCCGACCTTAATATCTGACTTCTCTACTCATTTAAATGAATGGGAGACCATTGTGCTCAAATATCCTCTTCCAGTTTCTATAAGAAACATGAAAAAGCTCATTCAGTAAACGCTTCATGTGCAATAGTACTTTAAACTAAGTCACATCATCTGTTGTCATTTACACACACTAAAATCAATTCACTGTTTGCGCTGATGAACTTGGACAAGGCTAAATGCATTAGTATTGTAACAATTTACTTATTTATTATTTCCTCAAGTAGGAGATCATTTAAACACCATTGACCAACAATAATTTGTACAACAGCCTAGACTTTTTGCCTTAAAATAATGTATGTCGAAATTTCAATAAAACAAGCTAAGAAACACACTAAAATTGCAGAGATTTATTAGGTTCTTCTTTGTGACGTCAGCAAACATGATCAGTGCGGTAGAAACGAAAAGTGACCTTAAATCTAAATATGGCAAACTATTAAAGAAAATTTGCAAAAATCTGTACATTTGTTTGATATTTCATTTGATAGGATCAAAAACCAGGATGCAATTATGCAAATTTAATTTGCCTAAAATAAAGTTCAGAGTAGACTTTGAAGGCGCTATTTCCATAGGCAATATCCTGAGTGGTAGATAGATACATCTAACTCCGTGTCTAAGTCAACTGATTATTAGAGTTCATCTGATCCTTCCCTTGTTATGGTCAACAGGGGCTCTTTGGCCACACAGACTTAGAAATATTGGGGACAATTGAACACACTGCAGTAAGTCTCTCACTGAATGGTGTTGATAGAGGGCGCTCATCGACAGGTCTGTTGACACCTGTGGGCGGGGAACACTTGTGCGAGCACCAGGGGGGGCTTGCATTCGCCGGGGTGCTTCTTTTTAAAAAAAATTTTTTTCAAGTTCAAGGTCAAATTTAAATATGAATAGATGATGTGAATAGATATGAATAAATAACAACAGATATGAACACTTGTGTATACTTAGTCTTTATTTCAGACTCTGCTGCCCTCTATCTATGTACTTACCTTCCCCATATACAAAGTCCCTATGCCCCCATAATGCATCTGCTTTCTATTTCAGTACAAGTTGCAGCACTATTTTATATGTGGATTTAAAGCGAAGGTACAATTTTTTTCAAAGAGCTTTAATTGGTTGGTATTTTATAAGTAAAAAAAACCCATAAGTTTGTTTGTACTAATAGATTAACTAGTTTGACTCGGTAGAAATATCTGGAGGAAAACAACAAGTTTTTGGTGTACAAATAGATATAAAAAGATGTGAGTTTTTCGCACGTTAAAATGCTCACAGTTTGAATTGGTAGAAATTTCTGGGGGAAAATCAACAAGTTTTTGTTTTATACAAGCGCAAGTTTTCCTTGCGTTAAAATGCTCAAACAGTTTTACTTTTGGTAGAAATATCTGGGGAAAACAACAAGTTTTTTGTGTACAAATAGATATAAAAGATGCGAGTTTTTCGCAAGTTAAAATGCTCACAGTTTGAATTGGTAGAAATTTCTGGGGAAAAATCAACAAGTTTTTGTTTGTGTAAATAGATAGGAGCGCAAGTTTTTCTATGCTCAAACAGTTTGATAGACCATTTTTTTGGTAGAAGTTTTCGGGGGAAACTGTTGTACACATGTTGCTTTTTTAAGCATGTTTTTGTATTTGTTAAAAAGATTAAGACTCCTTGAAATCGGAAGTTTCAAACCGGTGTAACTTTTGGCAGAATTTTGTCAAAGAAAAAAAGCCCTACAATTTTGTAAGTGCAAAAAGATAATGTCCAGTTGAAAAAAAAATTGTTTTCATCAAAATTTAAACGATTGAACCGTGTGACCTTTTTGGTCCTAGTTTGATTAATTGTTTCTAACATTGTACCTTCCCTTGAACTCACCGTCCACATTACCAGAAGTGTTTTAGACCTTTATCACGCCATCTTTTAAATCCATCTGGGCAAAGCAACTTATTTTAACATTTACAATTGTCAATAAATGATAATGACATTCTAAACTTTAGCTGTCCATTGATCAGGTGATCTGATTTGGCATTATTTCAGCATCTGTGTACAAACAGATTACACGCCAATGTATTGCCAACTAATATAACACATTGTCTTATTGATGTTGCTTTGCCCTTAAAAAACTGTCTGTTTACTGGTGATCTATTGTTGAACTTTTTGTTCATTGCTGAGGTTATCTGATTTGAGCATGTGTGTAGACACACATATTGAGCTGTATTTCAAACAATATATTGGCCTCAGATAGAGTGACTGTTTTCAAAGCAAGAACAGTTTGTTAATGCCTATGGCAATACTACTCAGTCAACATACGACATTTGGAAGTGCTTAATATTCAATGTTCAGGTGATCTGATTTGGCACTTGTTTCAGCATTTCTGTACACTCAATTTTTGCCATGTATTTGAAACAACAGATTAGCCTGAGATAGAGTGTGTTTTTACAGCAACAGCAGTATGTTAATGCCTTGGCATTACTGTTGAGTCAACACGTGTCGTTAATAACGACTTACAATTTTGATTGGTTGCATGTAACAGAAATAGCAGTAATTCAAGTCATCAAATGTTCATCGTTCTTCCAAGATAGATCAAAACTACCCAGCTAGATTGGTTCCAGCTTAACCTTGTTCAATATTTGACTTGGAAAAATTAAAATAAAAAGATGAATTTTGCGTGATAAAGGTCTGTGCTGCAACAAGATGGAAATAGAAAGCAGATGCTTCCCAACACACAACAGACAACCAAATAAAACACAACAGACTCTTTTTTATTATGTTACAAACACTATGTACACTGGCACATCATATTAAACATTGGTACACACACTGTTTCTTCAAGCTTTCCGTTCATGACAAGGTAAAATAACCATCCAAATGATCAATTCTTGACACAAGACTGATCTCAAAGTCTGTTTTGAGAATGGATTTTCTCATGCATTGTTTTGCAAACATTATTCATTGTTAACAAATTTCTCTCACAATCGTTTTCTTCAAATAATCATCTTTGGACAGTGTGTGTACCTTGAATTCATATATACTCACATCTTTAGGGAAACACAATTGGCAGTCTATTTAGCTAAATGGTTTTCAAAGCGACAGCACATAATGATTATTGTGTAGGTATTGAAGCATTGGAGGTTGACAGTGAAGTTGACTGCAATTTGAGTTTCTTTCTTAATACTGTAACCTCTTTACATTCCAATCAGATGCATCTTTTGATGAGTGCTTTCGATCGTTAGGATGCAGTAATCAATGAGAGGGATGATACAGTACAGTTTATATTGAAGCTACGCACATGTCAACACACGGCAATGCTCTTGGTGTTGAGGCTAGATTCAGGTTCAGTGTTTTCTCTCCCATACTACATCATGATCTTTGGTCATGTACTTGGCACAGCTATTGTACTCAGCATTGTTCATTGGCAATGCATAACTTTAGTGTTTGAGACTCGTGCAAAGTTCTTTTGCTTAGGAGTTGTTCACAACTGTTGTGTTCTGCTTGGGGTTCATGTTCATCCATGGTGTCTACCAGCTAAGATGTCACTCTACCAGACTACATCTACAAAGCTTATCAGTTACGTTGTAGTACAACAAAATTTAAGAACAAATAATATAATGTGCCAGTGTACATTTTGATATTGAACATTAACACTTCTTACGTAAAATTCAATCAAATTCTACAATCGACTATAAAAACTTAAATTAGTCTAACATGACAATTCAAAATCAATCTCACAACTTCCTTTATACAATTTTTGTGTAAAGCCAAAGTGCAGCATCGTTACATTGGAATAAAGAGGCATAAGTAATTAACTTTGCCAGTATTAGGTATTTCAACTTAGGGCATTCGACACATATTCTTGTAGTGTTGAAAAGCTGTTCTTGAATGGTATCAAAACTTAGAGCAGAAAGCACTGCTATGGCAAGGGAACAAGATAGTTTTATTCCTTTGGTTGGATTGGTTCACCAACATGATGAATGTCAGTTGTTGATCATTCTTTATGGTTGCTTTGCAACAGTCACAGGATTATTTCTACATTTTGATGTTGAAACATGAACATCTTCACACTTCTGTGTGTATCTGTCAAGTAAGTCCACAGTGATTCAATAAAAAAAACGTTCTGGAAAGCGGACATACTGGTGTTACTAAGGGACTTTGAATAACATGTGTAAGAACCAACTGATGCTGCATTTTGGCTTTAAAACCAGGCACAAGGAGAAGAACTTGTTAAACTTTTCATCACCAAGTTTCTCAAACTAGTTTCTTGTTCACATTTGAGAATTAAAAAGGGGCAATTGGTAAGAATTATTTTGCCTTTGCAATATCACAGAGGAAAACTTTTCTGCATATGACTTCTGTTTGGCCTGAACAAGAACAGAAATTACAACAGATTTGTAGCATTAGTCATCGGAGACTATTGTAGTTTGTTTGACAGTGGATGAAACCCAACTCGGTCCTAGTGAACTTCTTTGAAAGATCAATTGCTGTAAAACGTCTTTGTTTTTCAGACAGTGAATATGCATACATGTAAAAGTTTAATAAAATGTGTCTGGGTTTAGGCATAACAAGAGCCTATAACCAAAGAGCTTTTCTACCATGTGCCTGGCATTAAGAATTTGATATTTTATTGTTCTCATCTTTTGAGGATGAATCAAAACCAAGTAACAGCAAATCCGTGTCAATGAGAGTATAATTATGACAGTAAATTTAAATTCTTCAGCACAGTGATTTTCAATATGTTAATTATCCCATTTTCATCAATTGAAAAACTCAGACCTGTTTGAAGGCTGAATGTCTCTGGATTCAAACATTTCCCTTTTTTGGGAAAATCCTGGAGTATCCCCCATTGCCATGGATTTGCTCTTTTCAACTACTGTTCTGTACCGCTTAGTTCTCAATGCCTTGTTGTTTAGTGTAGACTAGAGGAAGCTGTTTCCCAGAAATCACTGAAGATCCAGACAAGTGCAGTGAGACATCAAGAATTGTTCCATCCATCTCCATCTCCTCTACACCACAGGCTCACTGCAAACAAAATGAAGTAAATGAATTAGACTTTCATGTTGATCCAAGTTTTGAAAGGCAGGGTACAGGATGAAGTCGCGACAGTTCTCTTTATTATTGTCAGTTTGCTTTTTTGTAACAATGAACCTTTTAAAAAGTTAACATCCACTTAACTTGAGAGCAGCGTATACAATTCGTATGCAACACTTATAACCAGTCATTACTGTTACATAGATCACTAGCAGTAAATGCTGTTCTTGTTAAAAGAAATGGTCTGTTGTGACACAAATGTTTTAGTATTTCATTTACATCAAAACGTGACGCCATAGACAATACATTTATCATTGATTTTGAGATGTTCTTCCAGCAATCAGATGATGTTGATAGAATGAAATGCTTTAAATCTGATTGACTGTCAAATTTCCTGTACCCTGCCTTGGCCGATTCGAATCAATAACGTTAATCAATAACATATCAGCTAATTTTCTAAGCCTATATTCTGACATCATAAAAAGCATACATTGTCCAGATTATTCAAATCCTTGGCCAAGTTGAGGCAGTTCAATATGGTTTGGATCTTCTAGAAAACTCCATCTGAAGGAGTTGAGTAATTGGGCTGGAATCAAGGAGGGATGGATCTAAACATTAAGTTTGCTCATCATCTTGAGTTGATTTCTAATGAGTTTTCAAAATATCAAATCTTCTTTTATATCAAGATGAACAAAAAAGTGCATATCGTCTTCTGCATGTCTTCTATATTCTAAAATTACCCCAAATGGCATCCACACATGATCCACAAAGGTCAGTGATTTGAGAAGTGACATCCACACATGATCAATAGTCAGTGATTTGATAAGGGGCATCACATGATCAAAGGTCAGTGATTTGAGAAGGGGCGTCACATGATCAAAGATGATCAAAGGTCAGTGACTTGAGAAGGGGCATCATGTGATCAAGGGTCAGTGATTTGAGATGTTGTATCCACGCATGACCAAAGGTCAGTGATTTGAGAAGTGGCTTCACATGATCAAAGGTCAGTGATTTGAGAAGGGGTATCACATGATCAAAGATGATAAAAGGTCAGTGACTTGAGAAGGGGCATCATGTGATCAAGGGTCAGTGATTTGAGGGTAGGCTTCACATGGTCAAAGGTCAGTGATTTGAGAAGTGGCTTCACATGATCAAAGGTCAGTGATTTGAGAAGTGGCATCCACACATGATCAAAGGTCAGTGATTTGAGAAGTGGCTTCACATGATCAAAGGTCAGTGATTTCAGAAGTGACATCCACACATGATCAAAGGTCAGTGATTTGAGAAGTGGCTTCACATGATCAAAGGTCAGTGATTTGAGAAGGGGTATCACATGATCAAAGATGATAAAAGGTCAGTGACTTGAGAAGGGGCATCATGTGATCAAGGGTCAGTGATTTGAGGGTAGGCTTCACATGGTCAAAGGTCAGTGATTTGAGAAGTAGCTTCACATGATCAAAGGTCAGTGATTTTTGAAGTGGCATCCACACATGATCAAAGGTCAGTGATTTGAGAAGTGGCTTCACATGTTCAAAGGTCAGTGATTTCAGAAGTGACATCCATACATGATCAAAGGTCAGTGATTTCAGAGGAAAAACAAAACCCTTTAATTTGGGAGAGAAGAAAACCAAGACATGTGAAAAGGGATTGGAAATCAAATCCTTTTAAATTTAAAGGAAATAAAAAGTGAGTTATCGGCCTGGATGTATAGAGATGAAAGGCAAAAAATATACCACCACAGGAAATGAACAACAGAAATAAGTATTTGAAAATAACAGTAGATGAATGCATTGTTTGTTATGATCTTATTTCTTATTATTAGGCACTGTTAATTTGAAAGAAGAAGATAGTTATGGGTTTTCCTAATATGCATAGTTATGCTTTATGGAGATGATAAATAATAAAAAAGGTTATTAATTTGAATTCAATTTAATTTGATTTCCTTTTAAGATAAAATGTTTTTTTAATGAGTAAATTATGGACAAACGGAACCAATCCAAATGAATCACTTTAATGTGATTAATAAAATTATCCTTGAAAAACATCAGAAGTTGGAGAAGCGACACCTTGTCTGTCACCGTTATTATTCAGTCTACCTGTAAATCCAATATAAGGGTCTAATGAAATGTCTAGTTATTTCACTTTTCTTTAAAGGGGAACGTATTGACCCTCAATCTTGCACAAGTTGTTCATTTAATTTGTTTCTATTGGAAATTTTCATTTGGAAACCTGAAGCATTAATGAAAAACGAACAAATCTTATGATGATTGTAGAAACTGTAAACTTTATACACTTTTCTTTTGCTTTCAGCACCTTATGGTGGATTTGTGCTCTACAGCACTCCATTACTGTCATTATGATTAATTTTTGGAATTTCAAATTAGGTTGTGTGTTTACGTACCTCCCCGTAGAAGAAAAAAACATCTAAATATTTGTAATTATATATAAACTTTTCAATATAAAGGGAATTAATAACAAACTTGAACAGCCACCCTGTCACATGCATTATATAATTTTTACAATATTATTTTTGGAATGGAATGCAGTCTTTGATGTAAAGTGGAGCAATCCTTCATTTACATTCCATTCTGGTTATTGATAACAGTTCTGTTGGTAAAGTTTGTTCAGATTCCATCCATTAGCATTCTCAGGAGCCTCCTCCATTCTTTAAAGACAGTTTTGATGATGTTAGTTTCTGTGACTCCGTTCCTGGATATCATCCGGTTGCAGTCTTCCATGGTCTCCTGTTGAATTTGATAACAGTTCTGTTGATATTTAGCTAAATGTGAATCCATTCGACGATACCATCAAATTGCACTGTTAGGTTTTAAACGTCTCCTTTGGTTGCTGGTATCAGTTCTGTTGTTATTGCTGAATGCAATCAAGTTGTAGTTTAACATTCTTAAAACTCTCCTCCGGTTTAAGTTTCTTTTGGTAATAGTTCTTGGATTGGGTGCAGGACAGGACTGATAAATAGGTTGTAGCAATCTTGATGTCATCAATCCGCTGTTAGCAATGGATACATACATCCTCCATTGGTTTTTATCTTTATCTGCACCGGACCTTAGGTCGTTGTGATTATTGCAGCATCTTTGTCAAGTCTTTCCTTGGTTGGAACACTTCTTCACTTTGACAAACTGGTGAAATTCTTATCAGAATCTTTTTGTTTTGGCGGCAGCGTCAGATTTCTCATTTGAAATTGATCCATGGCTCATCTGAGAAGTCTAAGCAGATAGTGGCTAAATGCTGATCCATCTTCTCCAAGCTCTGTGTGTTCCTTTTTTGTAAATGTTTATCAGCCATTCAAGTACAGCAGTGAAGTTTTTACTGCTTGGTTATGAGTTTCTCAATATACCCTTAACCCCGGGTAGGGCCCAACCAGGTGGAACCACTGAGGGAAAGTGGACCTGTAACATCGCGTGGGCAGGAGTGTCAGATCCTGAAGTAGCTCTTGCTACCCGCTACCCTTACAAAGTCTCTAAAGCAGCATGTGACCAGGTTGGCAATAAAAACATATTTAAGAATCGGCTGTGGGTTAAGCTCTACATTCCACACAATTTATGATTTCTTTTTTGAGATTGTGGAATTATTTTTCAGCCAAATCTTTTTCAATCTGACGTATTGTACAATTAAAACAGGACTTGTAGAACATCAACCACACAGCTGCTAGGTTAAACATTGAATGCCAAACAAATTGAATCTTATATCTGTTTTATATTAAACAACTTATGAAGTAAACTTTACGACTGTTCATGGCATGTACAGTACAGTGGAAAAAGTTAGTTGATACAACAAAATTAAAATTTTGTTTTGGGAATCTCCCCCCAGTAAATTTCTCCAAACAAAGAGACATATTATGTACATTATACCCTCATGTGCCCCTTCCCTTCTTCAATAAAACTCTATTTCTATAATCAAGTCTGTTCAGAACTTCTGTAGTGAGCCTTGTTAGAAACCATTAGTTGTACATACATTAAGGCAATAGTTATCAAACAGTTAGGCAAAGGCTGGATAAATGCTGTGCATGTGGGTCTTAGACGTACAGTGAAGCAAGTCAGACCAATTGTTGAGATGACCATTGCCAAAGAATCCAAGTCCAGTTATTTTCCACACCTCATAAATGTATCTCCAATTTCATGGAGACCTTTCAAAGCCAGATGTAGGACCCATTACTCTTATGACCTTCGACACAAGAATTCAAGCCCAGTTACCGACCATTACCTATTTCTCCATTTTTATAGACAATATGCTGCCAGGGGTCAGATTAATCATTCTGATGACCATCGCCAAAAGAATCCTAACCCAGTTACTGACCACACATAATATGACTTCTTCATAACATCAACAACTTCCATCCAGGAGTCTTGTTATACTGTATGGTACTCTTTATATCTGCTCATTTATTTTGACTTTTTGCAGTCAGGGGTTGGACCCATTTTTCTGAAGGCCATCGCCAAAAGAACACAAATCCAGTTACTGACCACTCCTTATATCTTTTGTATCATGTTAACTACTTTCATCAGGTAGTCTAGCTACTGAACTCTCCTTTTTGCATCTCTGTTTTTATTTTGCAGTCAGGGATTGGACCCATTATTCTGATGGTCATCACCACAAGAATCCAAGTCCAGTTACTGACCACTCCTAATATCTCCTTCATGTTAACCATCTGATAACTATTGCCAGAAAGAATCTAAGTCTATGTTTTGTTGCACTCTTACAATTCAATGCGTTAATAAAATATCACATATTCAATCATTGGAAAAGGTAAGTTGTAGCAATCAACTTTTGCAATGAATGAGTTATGTTCAAACAAACTACCTCATGGGTTTATGTTTCTTGGGGTGTTTTTTTCTCATAATGAATGGTTGATAACAGATTGTTTACACTGTACTAAACATGCCATGAAAGAAGAATCTCTAACAGAAACTTTACACTTTGGGTAAACTATCATTTTGATGATGACAAGATCTGTTTTATCCTAAACATTGAAGTTAACACTAACAACAACTTTTAGAATAATTTGCTTGACTCCTATGACCAGATAATACTCAAACATGGTTTTCACTTCTTAAAAACAGTCATACTTTTTTCCAGCAGAATTTCCAACTATCTAACACTGACATTTCTATGAACTGTTTTTTTCATTTGTTCAAATTGTGAAAACAGAAATTTCCCAAAGTGTACATCTTAGAGACTATAAGTAGAATGCCATCACTTAAACAAACCAAATTTTGTTTTGAAGGACACAATGTAATGGAATACTTTTTGTTTTAAATAAAACTAGTGCTTGTATGCAGTCTGAACACTGCAACAAGATGATGCACTAAAACTGTTATTCAGGGCTTCTTCAGAAGTCAAGACTGTTTCATTTTTGGCTAACAATAAGATAGTTGTTTGTTTATGTGTTGACATTCACAAATTATTCATGATTATATAAAGTCTCAGTTTACTGATTCAGTTTCAGCACTGACAGAGTATTATTTCCCATGTGGAAGTTCATTGAATTATATTTAATTTGTAATTGGAATATTTCCCTGACAAGGGCATTAATATCAAGTATCAGACATGCTGAGAGTATCAATGTCCCCACCCCCCAAGAGTTAACAAAAAGTACAAACTCATTCTTGGATACATTTACCCTTAGCCCCCCCCCCCCCCCCCACCAGCCCCTCAAATAAAAATGTCTGGTTGCTTAGTTTTTTAATTCCGAGTTTAACTATTTAAAACATATAGAAAAAAAACCCACTCTTTTTGTTCTTAATTAAACTACTCGGATTACAGTTTCGGCATGCTAGCATTCTTGTTAATACTCAGGTAGTATTCATGAATGATTATATGGAATTTACAGTAAGATCAGTCCTTTTTATAACATTCCAGTAGCTTTTTGCCCAATAAATGAACTTGAAAGAGATTCTGAAAATTCCTTAGCTTTGTGGCTGCTGAGTTTTTGGTATGGTAATGAAACTATATGAAACTGTATGAACTAATAATAACATTGTACAAATTTGCTAAAGACATGGTATGTCAATGGCTTTGGGAAGAGACTATTCCTTCTAATCTTCTAGCTTTCAAGAAATGTAAATTAAATGTTATTTACTGATTCCATGTATGTTCATTTTGTACATGTTATGCCTGTTTCAAAGGCTAACAAAACTAAAATGAATACCGTCCTTTTTCAGCCTTCTCAGGTATCTTTCAATCTTAAATCAGTTTGGATAAGAATCATTATTAGTTTTATACAAACTAGGTTTTCAGTTCAAGATACCAAACACTTTTTTAAAAAGCACTCTAACTACCATGTCTTTAACATAATTCCTAATAAACATTACAGGAGTACAGTAAGACTGAATGGTTTGATGACTAGACACATAAAATCAATTTATAAATTTAATGGATTGGTTCAGTTTGTGATACCAGAAGTTACTCTGAGTGCTAAATGGAATAAGTTATTGACCAAAGTCTTAACATGAATGAATATTGAAATTTTCGGAACTAAAAAAAGGGATTTGAAGTAGTTATGAAAACTTTTGTCAACACTGCCCGTGTGTTTCTTTGACAATTGTTGAATATCAAATTCAAGGATAAGATCAGCCTGAAAGATTTACAAATGTTCATTGCATCCACAGTTATTTTCAGAGCTATACTTCCCAAAAGAAGAAGTTTCCTGTAAAAAACAAAGATTGTTTTCTGGTTATGGGGGGTTTATTTAGTGCTAAAACACTATCATGACTTTAAAAAATTAGTCATACAGAGCAAGTTTTGTTTTGACCCTGTTTCATCTTCAGGAATTGAATTGTTAAAGCTGTAGAGAGTCTACATGTACTTGTACAGTCCTAGTTGGTAAAACTTTTTTTAAATATTCATATCAGGTACAATAGTGTGACAAATGTGACATAGTCCTCAGGATATTAGGTTGGGCATTATGGGTAAAAAGGCAGAGGTGAAGGTTGAAGGCAAAGTATTGCCTCAACAATAAAAAATATATATAAGGAAGATGGACTGGTAGTGATGAAGGTTGAAGGCAAAGTAGAGCCTCAACATTCAATGAGATCAAGAAGGAAGAAGTACAGATGGTGGTGATTGTTGCAAAGTAGCGCCTCTCTTTGTGGAGGAAGTGGGGAAGGACACTTTCAGAGATTCTGGTGAAAGTGCATGCCTTCATTGTATTGAAAAGTCACATATACATAATTCTTAAAAAATTATTAAATCTTTGTCTTCAAATCATTCACTTACTTTTTGATCACTTTGATAATTAAACTAAGAATGATGCCAATGCTTCTGTTCGCTGTTCTGCATCACATGACCCTCGGATCAAATGGATCAACACTGCAGCTGTTTCAAATGGCTTTCAACTGTGTCAAATGGATCAACAGCTGTGTCAAATGGAACACAAATGTGTCAAATGGACTGCAACTGTGTCAAATGGGAACGACAGTTTTGTCAGATGGATCCAAAATGTGTCAAATGGATCACAGCTGTGTCATTTTAAGGGCAAAATAATCTCTTTCAAATATTTAGGTTGGAAACAACCTGTTGTTCCAATAAAATTAATAACATAACAAAAGTCTTTGAATTTAGGACAAGGAGGAGCTTGAGTTGAGTTCCAGCCAGATCATTATGAGAAAGAAGATCCAGAGAGAACATAGGTCAGTGGTTTGAGTATAATAGAAGGGACTGCATCAGGTTATTTGTATCACTGACACCAAGATAATGAACTCAGTTGGACAAGTGGTCTGAGAAATGCCATGGATGAGTTTACAACTATAGAGGGTCAAGAAGATGATAGAAGAGATGGTGTGGTGTCAAGATCGGGACCTAACCAACAACTGAATCAAAGCATTGGTTTATTGAAGAGGAGAACCCTCTCCTCAATAGTTTTTATTAAATACATATGCAAATTTTGTCAATTTTGTTTACCACATTTTAATGAAAAAAAAAAACAAGAAGAGTGAATCTCTCTTTGCATTTATAGCAGGCTTATTCTAATTGCTGAAATCAAACTATGCAACGTTAGTTTATCGGTTGCAATAAATGCTATTCTCTTAATGAAAACTTTACCCTTTGTGTTGATTTGTACTGGCTTGGATAACTTCATTGTCAATTGTTCCCCTAAATGTGAACAAGTCCTGCAATTTGTCTTCACTTATCACTTCTTTAGGTAAAAAACTATGTCAACTTTTGTTGACACAGCATACAAAATTTCTCTTGAGTACATTTTGAGGAGCACAAGATGTTAAATCCATCCTCAATTCCAATGAAACAAAACCCACACCAAACTTAAAATACCTGGACTTCCCAGTGGGCTCAGGTTGTCACATAAACCGGATGCATGTGGCAAAGCAATTATTTTTTACTGAGTTGAATTTTGTAGATCAAAATAACAACGATTAATCTTATTTTTTATTGCATAACTTCAAATGGTCTGCCTCAACATGGATCATTAATAACAAGACTTTCCCATTGAATGATTTCATGTACAATGAACTTCAGCTTTATGGCATGCTTTCCTAAGTAGTGCTATGACTGATGTCACTTAGTAGCAGACTCAAAACTAATTTAGATCATTCTTCAAATCAGTCACAGTCACATTATTCTGCCTATCAACCATATTATAAAGAGTTGTGTTATCACGGTGGTATTATCAGAATGGATACTGCTTTTGAATGAAATGAAAGTACAATTTTGCAACTACTATAATATATTTCAACTTTACTGGACAATGTATGCTCTTGAAAACTCACCCATTACAAGCATAGTAGAAAACTGGCTGCAATAATAATCAGGTTATTTGACCCAAAACTGCACACATTTTGATCATTTTATTCAGAGATGGAATAATGGTTGTTTAAAGATCACAGTTGTATGCTGACCTTTTACCATCACATATGAGCAAAATACGTGTATAGGCCCACTATGTACATTATTGTAATACCAAAATGTATGTCAAGTACCACATGCCCAAGAGTCAATGCTCGGTAGCATTATTTGGTTTGTATGGATTGTAATACTTAGAACCTTCAAGTGATTCTCTTCAACGCTCTTGGAAGTTACTAGGTGATTCTCTTCAACGCTCTTGGAAGTTACTAGGTTGTCAAATTAAGGATTGAACCTTTGTTTCATCTCCTAAAATGCATTAACATGGTTGTGTTTAGACAGCAGTACTTTCTTCTACTGAACACCATATACATTAACTTGTATTACGATGATCTGAACTTAAACTTTGCATTAAATGGATATCTTTAACCTGTAAATTCTGTGTGATACCAATGAATGGAGTATCTCATTTCAAACTGTACACTTATCCAACTTGTTCAGATCTTTGTAAGATGTTTGCACTTCTAGATCCTTATTTTCTTATCACTGTGGAGAAAACTAAACCGTGTAAACTCACCTATTGAGATTTAGGCTGAAGATGTCTTTAATGACATCATACAGGGCCTACAGTGTGGTGCTGAAATTGATCACTGTCCTGGTTTGCTGTTCATTTCAAATCAACCCTCATTCATAAGAACTGCACAATCATTGTCCGAGGCTGTTGCAGAATATCCAGGCTACTGTGACATCGATGAGTAGTGAAGAGATTCCCTTCTAATGGCTCATCAGGCTCACTGCAATCAAAAAATAAAAATAGGTACATATTAAACAATTACATAAAGTATAAATGCTGTGATAAAAAACAAAACAAAACAAACAAACAAATACCACGGATAAGAAAGTTAGACTCACGTCAATGTATTTAAAAGTTGTGTATTGTTGCATTAAGATCAGGGCCATAATTGTCTGGGCTGCAGTTTCAATTGATGTAGGTAAGTTTGATCATTGCAACCAAAGAAGAAATACAAGAAACTGAAACCAAGAGCTTGTCTCAGAATTGAGTATGGAATGAGAGTATCAACAGTTTGAATCAAAATAAACACGGATGAGATGACAAGCACTAGGCTAGATAGTCCCCAACTTTATTATAGATTGAAAGAGTTGACACATGGAATCCAACAGGGCAAAACCAAGAGAGAGGGAAAGTGCCAAACACTGTTTTGAAATGAGTAACACCCGGTTCAGACAGGCGCTCTAGAGTCATGCAGAACCAAACTATTGAATTAAGATGGAAAACTACCACTTCCCTGATGACGAAGGCACTATTTACACATTCAATCAACCTCTGGACAATGGACATACCAACTGATTTAATACACAAATCAATTTAAAAATTGATAACAAGCTGAAAAAAAGTATACCTAAAAAGCTGAAAATTTAATGCTGGTGAAAAACTGGGATTTGTTCCACCTTTAATATTGAAAGTGCCAGTACTGTGGGACAAAATTGTAAAAGAATGTATTAAGTTTATTCTTGCTCAATGATGAACAAGCAGATTACAATAATTAATATAAGTGTTAGAGCTTTCCTCTCAGTGTTCTTTTTGAAATGATAGAAGGATGTTTAGACTTACCTCTCAAGAAAAAGTTATCTTGTAATCTTGCATCCAGTCAAACTATGACAAAGAGTACATCTGCCTCAGACCATCCCCACAGCTTGATACTTCAATGTTTGACAGTTTTATGGACGTTTCTGGACAAGGTGTTAATGTTTGATCTAAATTCTGTAAAACACAAAGACAAGACAGAAATCATTGAATGTTTCTGTAAAGTTAACTACAGGGTATCAAAGCTGCTCGATTCGTCTAGTTGTTTAAATAATAAAACACAAGGTGCTTAAAGGACAACCAAAACATCCGTCTGGCTCACCAAAATAACAGACAGAGATCTATTTTCCAGTTGCTTTCTTGACCTATGAACAATTAGTAGTACAGGCGTCGTCTCAGTGTGATTCACACATTACGCACAGTATACACAGTGTGTGTATATGCGCTTAGCGTAGGGTTATGCCATCTTTTACAGACCACCTGTGACAACCCGAGCAAGAGTGTGTGGTGACAGCCACTGTGGTGACAGCCATTTTGTTCTCATTGATTAGCTTAGGTAAGCACATGACTAAAAACATGCCCACTTCACAAGTTTCTGGTAATGTGCAAATATTTACCTTGGAATGACAGAGGAAGATTAATAATCTTATGCTTGGTGGTTATGCTCTAGTAAAACACAACATAGAAGGCAAAAAATGGGTGGGAAGGGCAACCATAAATTCCTGCCCCCCTAAAAACAACAACAACAACAACAACAACAACAACAACAACAAACAAAAACAGTTTGCATTATTAATTAGTGTCTAGTGGAAAAACAAACATTTGGCATTGGCGTTAATAAGCTTAACAAAATGCCTCCAATACCCACATGTAACACTCAACCGCAGACTTTGCTTGCTTTAACAATTAATAAATAGGCCTGTACTTACTAACCACGTTATACCACAAAGGCGCAACTGCCATTTTATTCCACCATGCTCCAAGGAAGCTGCTCACAATGTGGACATTTGCAGGTTTTAATATCCAACTTTTACGGGGAAAACTGGTCTCATTCAAAGCTTGAATACGACCTGTTCAGTTTCTTCATGTTTTCATTTTTCATGGGCTCTTTAAATACGACTTTTAAATCAAAATTGTTCTTACCTTTCCGGTCGAAATACAGAGACGCCATCTTTTTTTGTGCTGAACGACTAGTGACGTCATGTTCACTCGTGACTGTGACGACATTGGCATACATTTTCATCTATTTGCATACTGTGAGACAAAATATCTCAATTATTGATTTTTATGTAATAATTAATGATTTCTTCTTTCCTAATTCCCTGAACCAATATAACCAGCTCTCAGTTTTAGTGTTGGCTTACATCAATCAGTTTTTTTTTTCGCCAGAAAACTGAAATGTTATTTTTGTTGGATTAAGGGATTTTAAAAATAAGATCGTAAGATGCTAGAAAATATTTTAGATTTAAACTTAAAACAAAACATTTTCCCCACCGTGTTGTACTTCTTTATCGTATTTTGTTTATAAATCTTTGTTTTATTGTTGTCCAAAAAACAACTGATATTCTTTTCGACAACGACATGAATAAAAAAGTGTCGCTGCTTATTGTTCTAATTTACGTATAAAAGGGGGTTAGGCTTAGGCCTATCCACATAGCGGCCATTTAATTCCTAAAGCAAGATATACTCGAGCTTAGGACCCTCACAATTAATGATATTCAATAAAATATTAAATAAAACAGTACATCTTTGGATTTGAACCTGGAATCTTAAAGACTGCAGCTTTCAAAATATTCCAACAAGTCACTGTTTGTTATTCCAAATTAATACAGTAGGCCTATATAATCATTATTCCATATATTGTTGAATGCTCAGGAAAATGTGACCTGGGATTGTTGACATCGAACTGGGGTATTTTTTTTTTAATCTAGACGCAAAATATAGTGGTCTACAGCATAATTAAAACAATAAAATAAAATGTAAACACAAACAAATTAATCAGATAACAATTTATGGTTTTTGAAATTTTAGGACGTCTTCGTCCAGGGGCCACCCAACCTCTTGGACAGGCAGTTTAATAAAATAGCCCAGGGCCCGGGCACATCTGACCATAATCACTTTTAATCAGAATGTCCGAAAATTCTTTTTAAAAAGTAAGTTTGGAATTGTGTCTATTACTTTTACTTTCTAAGCGTGGTACAAAAGTTCCAAAAGAATGCAAACTATAATTTGGTGGTGTACATTCCTCCATGTTTCATCCACTCATTGGGACCGCAGATGAAAACAAACGTATGTGTCTTTATTCTGTCTAGCTGTTGGTCAACTGGTTCAATACAAAGCATAACTCTTTACGCAATTGTTACAATGTCAATGACTCCACCCAAAACACAAAAGCCTGTACTTCATATGCAGATTCCGTCTTCGAAACCAAGCAGCAACGCAGGAACCATGTATATAGCCCGAACATCTGACGTCACACTTCGAGGCTCGTGAATAACGCCAGATACCAGCCAGACCAGATATTGCCAAATGTACCTTTGACCTAGCAATCATTTCACACGGACACTCGATGAACAAAACAACGCTACGTGATGTATCCATGGAGTTCTACGTCCATGATGTATCCAATGAAATCATTGGGCCTTAAGACCAGTACCTGTCTTTATCCTTGCGGATAAAGACAGGGGACCAGTCCACCGTGTATAGAAATCGTAAGGCTACTGTGTGTAGCTTTTTTTGTTTTATGAACTGGAGGAATTCAACATGGCACCACAACAGTAGCTGCAAGCTATCGATACTTTAGAGAAGTTGTCGTCACATTCAACGATCGACTTCACTTCATTGAACCCGCAGAATGTGGATGAAAATTCCTACATCAGGGTATCCTTTTTAGACACTTCTTTTCTTTCGATATGTACTTATTTTGAAGGATTCTTTGGTTATAGCCTTTTGAGATACGGTGGACAACGGAATGTGTGTTCGGTTTGTGTGTGTACTGACGAGATTTACACTCGTCGTAGCCGCGAACTCAAGCTCTGGTGCTTCAGATCAGTTCGAGTCCCGGTCTTGACACTTGTGTCCTTAAGCAAGAGAACTAATAACCATTATTGCTTTGTCCTTCGGGTGGGACGGAAAACCGTAGGTCCCGTGTGTTGTATTAAAAACTATCAATGCACGTAAAAGAGACTTCAGCACAAATGTATTTCTAAGAGAATGGATCACTCGGTGTTTCTGTCATCCATGCAGTTATGCCTCAACTAGCTGCTGAATAGGCCAGTGATAAAATCATCATAGAAATAGAAATAGAATTACACAAACAAACAAAAATGCCCTTGCAATGTGTCCACCATATCTCTAAAATGCAAATATCTTTGGCAATTCTTGATATAAGATAAGAACACAAACAGTGTGAAATTTATGGAAGATGCATAATCCTGTGTTTGTTGATTTTGTTTCCTGAAACAAAAGACCCTAATGCTGTCAACATGTTTGTTTTGTGTGACAAACTGACATGTTTTTTTATTGGACTTTAACAATTAATTTGGAGTTTTGTTCTTAACTACTGTGATAGTTATTTAGAATACTTTTGTTGAATTTCTTTGACAAAATACATTTTTAAAAAATACGTGTCAGTGGTTACTTAAACGTGTTTGTACAGAACGTGTAATGCTGCCATTGCTAGTGAAGAAAAACACAACCAATTAATAATTTTCTTGCCTGGCAAAGAAATTTCACATGAACATCAACAAACTATTTCACAAAATCCTTTTAAAAATATGTCGCATATATAAATTATTTGTCCCAAACTTAACATCGATTAAAACTAAAATTGTATAAACAGCCAGTTATTTGAAGAATTGGAACAAAATACTTGTGAAATAGAAGTGCACATTCCCAGTAGTTGATTAATTTTTGTATAGGGGTCAGTGTTACAAACCTAAAATCAAAATGACAAAAAATAGTGGAAAACGAAGCCAAGGAATTTAAATGAAAGTTCAGTTTAATTCAACTGGAGCAATTTGGAGGAATTCATTGTATCTTCTATGTAAAGTTGTTCCATTTTGTTGATATTGGTACAAACTTTAGAAAATAGTTCCATGTGCCACATAAACACATTTTCTAGTGGAGATATCGCATAAAAAAAACCAAAAACCTATATCCAGGATAACTAGTTGTAGTAAGCGGTAGTCTGGTGAGGCAGAATTGATTGAAATTATTCATTTGAATCAAATGAGCTATTGAATAGTATTGTTGATCAAGCAATACTTTGAATGGTTGGTAAACTTAATCATCATCATTGACTGTAGATTCACTGTAACTGAAGATACTCTGCTATTGACCAAACCATTAGCCATACCAGAGGTGTCTGGCTCTGTCAGGCACCTGGTCCAGTTTTCACTCTGGAACGCCGGCCTAGTGCCCGTCTGTCATTTTAAATTTGTGGAAGTACAGTACATAGTTTTGCTGAGCACCCTGATTTATTATTTTTTTATGCCAAAGTGGACAGAGCCAATATCCAAATCCAGAAGGATAAAATTGTTTATTTTATTTTATTCAGTTTTATGAATTGTTTTGAGCACAGTTGTTTTACCTCCGCCCAAACATTTATCTGAATGAAATGTTCTCAGGTTACTTAAAGACTATCTTTTGGCAATTTATTTTTGACAAATCAAGTGGATAAAAATAGCAGGAAAACAGCAATCATAACAATAAAAATATTATTTTTGTCAATATTACCTCAAAATCTCCCCCCCCAAAAAAAAAAATGAAACATAGAAATTAATAAATAAATACAAATCACACCCAACAGTTTCACACCTTAATTTAAGTTAATCAGATTAATTGATATTAAGATTTAAAAACAATGGAAAACAAGTCTTGTGCCAAACTCCAAGATCCCCAAACTCACCTTGGACAGTTTCATTTAGGGACAAATTTTCAGGATCTGATGTGCAACAGTGTTGGATTAGCTTGAACCCCCCCCCCAAAAAAAACAAAACCAAAAAACAAACAATATTCTCTCATCAATCAGTGGTGGAAGTTTCAGCTATTTCAAATCAGGTTTATTTATAACTTCCACAATAACACAAAAAGTAAGTAATAAAATATAATTTATAAAACTGGCGTAGAAGTAATTAACAAGGAAACAGTGAAAACAAGGAAGTTACGAGGAAGATGTTAGAAATCCAGAGACTTATGAAACACTCCCTTACCCATACCCATCGGCCAAACCCAAGAGAGAAAAACACAAAAGTCCAGACCCCCCCCCCAAAAAAAAAAGAAAAAAAAAAGAGAAAAAAAAAGGAAAAGATGTTTCATAAAACTTCCTTATCAGAGGATGAGGCCAAACAACCCCAAAAGCAATTTTTTCTGCTGGTCGCATACCATTCATAGTCAAGTTAAAGAAACGGTACCACTTCACAGGTAAAACTCTACCAGGGAATGAAGGGAGTAACGTTCTGCCAAACCTTCCTCATTCAAATTATCTGGAACAGTTTTTTGAATTTGAAATCCCAGTTCTGGAAGAAAATTTTGATTGAATTTGACCTTCTCTCTCTAACCTGGAAAAGCATGGGGTATCGGATGAATAATATGCATTTTCTGTATGCAAACAGAAAACCAAACTCTGCAAACTAGAAAGCTTGGCACCTATTTTATTTCACAAATTAAAGAAATGTTTCTTGAAGCTCTACAATAAATAGATACTCAGGGTGCCTATACATTATGCCAAAACATAAGTGACAAGTAGATATTTTGCTTCAAGTTGGTATACTAACTTTGGCAGGGAAAGGTTAGCTTCATACAAAATGGTTATCACCACACCATAGGGGTTACTGTTGACATATATTCAGAATGAACACTTGTATTCATTTAGTATTGCCACCAGTTTTAAATTTGTGAAAAAGTTAAGTTTGTTTGTGAACAAAAACATATACTTACTTGTGACACCTAAGCCCCCCCCCCACCTACATTGCACATAATTTATTCAAATCTCGTGAGACTTTCAGTTTTTGGCAACATTTTAATCGTGATTCTCAGAGAGATTAATTTTTAACTTTTGAGCATAAATAGTCTTTTATATGAAAAGCTATTAACATTTGGAGAGAAAACTACTTTTTTGTTTCTGTAAGCTTGCAGATAAGAAACTAAAAGGAACTTTTTTAAAAAGATAAACATTGTTTTTTCTTAAGTTTTCCAATACTGTTCAGACAGAAAAACTCTGGTCTGTTCAAGCTATAATTTCAATTTTCAGAACGGACCATAATACTATTTGCTCTATTGAACAATATTGAATTTGGAACTATGGGTACCCAGTCCCTAATTCATACCCCAAATTTGTTCATAATAAGTTCAAAACTTGCATGCAATCTGGAGTAACCATGAATTTGTTTTAAAGATGGTTTCCTATCACAAGGCATGACCATTCAAGGTTGGAGGGGGGCTACACAGTGTAGAAGGGGAAATGGAACATACCAAAGATGTAATCATGCTGACCTCTTACATTTAAACTGAATAAGATGGGGAAGCAAAGGTAAAAAGCCCTTTTCACATGAACCCCAATAACCTAGAATCCTTGTTGTGTCAAATTTGATGAGTATGAATCGTTCATTATATCATCTCATGCTGCAGCACTTTTGAAAGCTTTCACATGACACCCAGTAATATTTAGACCAATGTTTCTTTAAGGCGCGAATGGTAGATATAGCTGGAATTACCACTGAACTATTGAGTTTTTACTCTTAATCATTACTAGTATCAGTGTACTGATGACGTTATATGTATCCCATGAGCTTCCCCGGCCTGGCTGCTCGTCATGTTGTTGTTTTGTAAACATAAACACTAAAACAGAAAAAGGCTGATGTACACGCAGACACGATCAGGATTCCATCCTTGCAACCCTGCCCAAAAAGTCTTTTAAAAAAATGACCTGCCAAGATGTCATCAGATTCCTTCCAAAAAAGAGTAAAAAGCCAAAGAATTTGAGACAATAGCTCTGAGATTGGTGCATACAATCAAAAGGTCGAAAATGAAGGGTCTTACTGCAATTTACATTTAAGACTCATTTGAATAAGACAGCTTTTGTGAGAAACGTCTGACAATAAACAATCGCTCCTTCGCCCGCTCCTTTCAGGGAGTGCATTATGTTCCTTGTGAACAATTCTGCTAGCCTAATATTTGTCATGGGTCTGGACATACTACAAAATTTCTCAATGTTTGAGAACACTTTACAAGGAATGTAGGACATGTAAAAAATTGACTGTTTTTTTCACACATTCTATAATTATTAAGCACAATTTGAAATTTGTTCACAAACATTAAGAAAACATCGTCAGGAATTTATTTCTTTGGTTCATGTGAAAATGGTTAAAGAAGTCCAAAAGTAAGGCCATACAACTGGGAAAGTGACAGCTGAGAGATGATTCAGTTTACATTTAAAACTCATTCTCAAAGTTTGTCATACACTGCTGTACCTTATCTTAATGAACCTCAGCCCAAACATTAAGGTCTCATTTTTATCCGCTGACTGGACCAGTGAGCTTTAAGACTCCAACTAACCTCGACACTGTCAATCTTCTCCTAAACTTTGATTGAACCACCTCGTAGAAGCAGTTTCTTATATGGAAGCAAGGATGGTTTTCTAGAGGCCATCCCCTGCATCGGACTAAGATCAAGTCTTGAATGTACCATTGCTAAGAAACTCACTTCCCAGTTTTCGTTTTAACTTCCCTCGTAGACATTTAAAAGGAGCATTGTGTTTAATAGATAGCTTCAAGAAATACATTGAACATACATACTAATTGACTACCGTTACTAAGGGGCCATAAAAACAATACTAAGTATTGAGCATCTTTCATATTAAAAGTGTCTGATGATTCAAACAGGATTGGTAGTCATGGTAGTGCACATACAAGAACCCAGCACACTTCTCAAAGGGAAGTGTTTCTGGTTCACATAGCAAGCACCCTTGTTTACAGGTTTCCTCAGGCTTGCAAGGTACAGTGATTAAGTTCACTTATGAGGCATCTTAGGTTCCATGACCAGAAATACTTAATAAAATTAATAGTTTGACCTGCAGGTCTATACATTGTATTGGAGGAGGTTGAATGTAAACAATACAAACACTTTAATACTTTAATGATCATGGGTGGGTGACTTAAGAACCTCATGTCAGGAACAGAGTATGAGAGACTGAAGTGTGATGAGATGTGTGTGTTGGTGTTTGTGTACTGAGGTAGATTTCATTAATAGACCTGTAGCCTGTTTGTCTCACAAAAAGTACTGTAGCTTGGAATGTAGGCTTGGGTGGTTTAAAATCTTTGGCAGCTGGCCAGTTGTTTGCTGTTATGGAGAAAACTACTGCAGGTTGTTGAGTTCTCATTTCATGGAATACCGAGGCAACTGGAAATCACCCAAGCCTACCTTAAGACATGAGATGGTGCAGGTGAACGTGGAAGGCTTTTGAAGAAACCAGGGGTCCTTGGTGTGCATCAGGAGGGTACCCCTATTGTATATGAGGACAAGACACTTAGTTATTTCAGGGAGTTTGCGAGAGAGAGCATAGTGGGATGGCAAGGAGGAGCTTTCTGGTTGGTGGTATCTTGATGCTTGGACTTCTCATCAAGATCTGAGACCCTGGGCAGACACTTGCCCTTCCTGATGTCCTCCTCAAGCTGTGACCTGTGGTCATGGGGCATTTCTGCAGTTCCTGTGGGTAATGGGCAGGGTGGGGGTCCACTGGGATGTGCTTTGCCGGGGTATCAGGTTCTGGCTGTATGGTATGCCAATGTTGCACCATCAAGGATGGCAGCTGATGGAATGGGTTACTGTGGTTGCCTGTGTCAGTCAGCCGCGTCTTCCATTAAGTGCCTCTGGAATTTGGGTTGCTCTGGATGGGTGGTTGTCGGTGGTTCTGTGGGGGGAATGTGTGTGGCTAATAATGATTGTGAGACGCTTCATTGCAGGGTGGAAACTTGTAAGGTGCACATGTAGTCCAGACTTGAGGCTGACATCGAACGGGTCCATGGCGCCAGCACAAGGTGCGTCTTAGCAATGATCTCTACTTATTTATTCTACTGAAGGTACCTCAGTGGTCTAAATTTGTAGAGGGAGCTGGGCAAATCTTGTGTGGACCTCGGGAGATGTCAAGCTTAACTCTGTAGGCTCACAGCTTGCTTGTTGGAACCCCGGTAGTGGAGTTGATTCATTTAGTCTTGCAGACAATATTATCTACATACATTGTTCCCACATAACCATCGATGAGCACACACTCAGAGGAACACATTTTCTCGAGGCACAAAGAGCCGGCTGGCGCACAGACAATCAACGTAGCTTTGTTCCAAAAGTTGCCCACCTTGATGCTGCAAGGTTGGCATGGCATGCAGACGGGGCATGGAAATTTGGCCATTCCAGTGGCCTTTGCTCTGTTCATTATTCACAGGCGCCAATGAAATGCCTCATGATCACATGTCACAGCTTGTACAGGTGGCCATCAAGAAGGTCAAGTCTCTGACCAGGGCCTTGGTTTCTTGATCAGGAGCCCAGGCATCAAGATCCCACCAATTGGGGAGTTACCCTCCTTGGCATTACCACTTCTCTCTCCTCCCTTGTGGGAAATAACTAGTGCTGTCAAAACCACCTGTATCCTCATATACAATGCATTATTACCAGCAATCCTTAAACAGTAGTGCATAGTTATCTTTGCATGCGTGTTGCACACTTAAGCCCTGTTCACACGCCGCGTGGAAACGAATGTAAAACAAATTCCCAACGTGCAAGCGAAATGCAAGGGACGAGCGAAACTTATGCATCATAAAAAGTGTGTTCATATTTTGAATAATTATCGTTCAACTTGCAAAACTGTTCGCTTCAAATTAGTCTGCTGTGTTTGTAAAAAATGATTCAATGACTCAAAAAGTGATACATTTATGTGCAAGGATTAAACCAAGCTGCGAATGCTTAAAGTGGGTCCAAAGTACTCCCTCAAGTGAGTAATAATAACTGTCATCTGATTGGTCGTAGCTTCTGTGACATTCTCAGAAAGTTCAAATTACTTAATTTGGGTGAAGTTTCTTGCAAAACCAAATGGTCTTTCGTTTTTCTGGGGTGGTATTTTGCTGCAAAGGAATAATAATGTAAAATTCACTCTGCCTTAACAATTATGAACCCAGTTAGAATTTTCCAGCTCATTCTCAATTACCTAAAATATAACACCTACATTCAATTTTCCCCCCCCCCCAAGAGAAAAAGCACAAAAAAGAGAGAATCCAATTTTAGAACTGCCAATATTGAGATTGTCAAAGATTTTATATATATATTTTTTAATGTCCAATTTTCTGCTAGAAATAAAAACATTTTCAGAAAAAGAAACTGTTCTGTTTGTGCTTATTGAAATGAATCGGCTAGGCGTTTCTTTTTGAATTTTGTTCTTCTTCTGACTTTGATCAAATTGGCTTACAGGTTGTGGAAAACCAATGTAAATATTAAAATTCAAATTGCTGCTGGACAAACAAATTCAGGCCTCATACAAAGAATTGTTTGATAAACAAAAGTTTCATGCCACCTGGCAATAAGACTAACAGGTTTGTGTTGACATTTGTCCTGAGAGACATAGAGACTATGCAAGTTGAAGGATAGCATCGTGAAAAAAGAAAAATACAAACGATCATCAGCTGTGCCATGAACCAGCCAATCTGAATACTACAAATTGAAATGTTTTTTTTTATAGTGTGCTTTATACAAAATTATGTTTGAACAAATTTAAACTCAGTCAAGTTCTACTTTGCCAAAAACACTTATTTGGTCACCAATGTTCCTTGCTTCAGTTAGTGTTTTATTTCCACTTGCCATTATGTTATCCGTTGGTGTTAATTCTTTCATCTGAAAAAAAACCCAGAAACACTGTTTCACGCAAGTGAAGTTCCTGAGTTAGTCTATAAGCATGCTCTCATGCCTGGACTGTGAACGTGGAACATTTCATTTTTCCCCGGTAGGCCCTTTGCACCTTTTAGTATGTTACCAATGAAGTTTGGAGCAAGGCTCATCCAAAATGAAAACACCCCTGAATGATTCAACAATGCATTTTACCTTGGCTCCAGGATTGCCTTAAACAAAACTTACCAAGCAGAATTTCCCAAAGAAACAGCCCTTAGGAACAAATTATCTCCAAATCTCTTCAAACATTTTTAAGGATATTTTATCAAAATTCGTCCAGCTTTAATTTACCTGACATATAACCCATTTTCAAGGTAATGCATTAGCCACCAAAACAGAAGCAAAAAATTAAACAAAATTTCAAACGTGTTAATTTTTTAATTGGAAATGGCTAAATGGTTCATGGCATGACTGATGACTTTGTACAGTAATTAAATTAACTGAGACATAATTGCAGCATGTGATACAGCAGCGTTTAGTGCAGCCTATGCTCATGGACTGTGTTAAGGATTGCTGGTGATGTGGGTACTCTAAAACTAGGAAGTAGCTATGATGGTGGTTGCCCTGTGACTAGAGTGGGAGAGGGTCCCTGCATAGAGGAAACCGGCAGGGTTTAGAGACACACTCCAGTCAGTTTAGCCCTTAAGACAGTTTCACAAGTTTGGGAGATGGTCTAAAATTGTGTTGAATTGGTAAAAAAATCTAACCTCTAGATCTAATGTAAAACAAATGTTGAGACAGGAAGGAAATAACAGTCTTTTTAACGTTGATCTCATTGAAAAGTTTGATCTAATGGTTGGGCAAAATTATTTATTGACAGTAATATGATTAAAAAAGGGGAAGAAACAGTGATGGTGATGGCACGTCTATGTCAAACAATTAAACCAAAAAAAAGAAAAAGGGAAAGACAAAGTAACAAATTTAAGATGAGTTTGGGTGGGGGGAGGTGGGTGTCAAGTGGTTAACTAGAAATCATAACCCATGATTTTCCAAATCATTGAACATGAAACAAAATTTTGAGACTTTTTTTCTCAAAGGCTTTTGTGCATGATTTTGAAAAAAAGCATGCTTCATGTGTATCGTCATGTTGGAAAACAAACATTTTGTCTACACATAGTGTTTCAAAAATAGGAAACAAAGACATAAAAAGGAAACAAGGACAGAACAATTTTGTCCACACATAGTGTTTCAAAACCAGGAAACAAGGTCATAAAAACTATGAAAAATCCACCCAGTGTTTCTCTATGTGCTTTTTATTGGAACTTCCAATAATTCCATTACATGCTCGGAGCATGTAACGCACATCCTAAGTTCAAACATCCCAATGGTTGACAAACTGGACAGGCCAATTTTCTTTTTTTTAATCCAGGCCTTTGTTAAAAAAATTGTTTTATGGTTTTTGTTGTTGTTGAGGGGGTTACACTAATGGGCATAGCTACTTCCTATTGCATTAACTAAGGCACATTACACCCTGTCAGGTCAGGTACTTATATCAGCTTGTATCTGCTAACGGTAACCTGTAGCCCGTTACAACCTGTCACAGAGAGGGGGTGGCTGGAGTGCCTCCCCCTGCTACAAGACACCCCTAGATTGTAGCATAGATGCCATAGAACACACCATTAAGATCTTACATCATGGTGGCGAGAGAAGGTTTCTTCAAAAGTTAATGGCAGGGCCCAATTCCAGAAAGCTGTGAAGCAAAATACATTTTCATTTCTTTACTATGCCAAGCAAGAAAATATCATGGGACCAATCATAAGCAATCTGCCCATTTGATTGGTTGATTTCTGCATGTGCTTGGTTGATTAGACCAATATAGTACCACCCTTTCATTGCAACTGTCAGTGCCTACCCAAACGACTGACAGAAGCTGTGCACCTTGTGTGGGGTGCAGTGCACTGTTTTGTAGATAAAAGATCCATGTGTCATTCGTACTTATTTCAATGTACTTGGTCGCGCCTGGAGACCATTTTCACATGGTACTTACATGGTCATCATTTCTACAGGTAGTATCTATGGTGCACAGGGTTAAATGTTCGGTAGAGCTTCAGCTTGAAATTGGGCCCAACTTACAGGCCCGTAGCCCCACATCCTTGTATCTCATTACAAGGCAATCATAGTTAGTTTAAACTTGGATTCATAATTCTGACAAACCTTTGCAGTTCAAAAATAATAAAAGGTTGCATATTTTGTACATTCCGAAGTGAGCAGAGAAATGATGGAGGTCCCTCCTTCACTTTAATGGACTTTCCTTTGGGAGGATGTACCATCTCCAGGTGGTGGCCCGTCCCCCTCCCTACCTCTTCAGGAAAGTTATTGATGTACTGATTGAAAAAGGAAGAACACATTTTTTGTAATGTAATTTGTTTCTTCTCAAACCTCTTTGTAAGAAACAGACCTTTTATACAGTCACCAACATCACATCACACCCAGTCAGGTCAGGTGCTTATACTAATCTGGTATCTGCTAACGGTAACCTGTAGCCCGTTACAACCTGTCACAGAGAGGGGGGGGGGGGGTTGCCTCACCTGCTAAAACTAAGACCCTATTGTATTTACAGCAAATAGAGCAGGCATCATCGCTGGGGCAGCATCAGTAGTACTACTACTACACTGGGTCAGTTTTGCCTGACATGAACTTGTACCAGTGTATATGCTTACTGTCATCAATGCCCCCCCCCCCCCCCAATTCTTAAACCCCAGTAGGAATTCATAACCTAAATGGCCATTAGGTTTTGAATTCCTTGCTGATCGACACCATTAAGAATGGTAGTTTCTCATATTACTTATGCACTGGGCATAGAGAAAGGACCCACACTGGGTAAGCATCTCTGCCCAAGATCCATATGTACAAACATCAGAGAGGTACATGTACACTGTGATCTAAATCAGTGTACTCCATCCTTAGCCCCTCAGGTCTCCTTGCTACGGGCCTGTACTACATCCACTGCCATCTTCCACATCACCTGCATTTCCCATCTATATGTTATTATCTCATGTATTCAGGTAGAAGCACAGTACCAAGTGAGACAAAACCAACCCATTCATAACAATTTAAGGTTGAGAGATTGCATGGTTTTGATTGCCAATCAAGGTGTAGGAAGAACTCTCATCAATTGAATGCTGCAATATTCAACAGAAGATATGTTTCAAGAACAGATAGATTCTTGATTCCACAAACTTCTAACAAATTGCAATTAGAGTCTTTATGTTGTATCTCCTAAGATGTTTGAGAGGGCAAACAAAAAGTACAAATAAGGCATTTGTTTAATTGTTGTGCTCAAAAGAAAGTTTTTACAAGTTGTCTTTTAAGTTCATGGCTACAGGTCTTGAGTGGGATTACAACTTTTTTCCAGGTTGTGGCTGTTTTATTACTGTGATATTGTGATGATTAGAATGATTGAGTAGGCCTACGTGAATGTTCACTGTGAATGTTGAAATTTGAAATATTTTTAGCTTTTAGTTTTTTTTTTTAGCTTTCTAAAGATTTTTACCTTACTTTTTTAAAAGCTTTTTATAATTTTTAGCTTTTTATAATTTTTTTGCTTTTTTATAATTTTTAGCTTTTTATAATTTTTAGCTTGTTGTATACATCCTGAACACAGGCTGGTCCTGGAGAGAGTGCGATATAAATTCAATAAACTATCAAATACTTATTATTATTATGTGAATTTCATGCCATATTGGGAAAAGGAAAAGGAACCATTGGTTCACAATAATTAAGTCACATGTTAATACTTTTTGGAGGGTACATGCCAACACATTTTTGTTCATGGCCTAATCATAACAGCTGATGTAAGATCAGTGTAGTGAAGTAGAAACTCTGTTTCTGACATGGTTCTTAGGGTCTTATACAGCGGTCTGTTTGCATCTGAACACAATGCTCCTAATCAACTTTTCTATTGGATTTGTGCCTCATGGTCAGTCCACCAGGATGTCAGCATGATGCAGGTATATATTACGCATCTTGTATTATCTTTACTGTTTGGGTCGAGGTTTCCCTGGGATTGATAGTAATTTGTGTACCTTTTCATAAGTCAAATATTTATGGTGTGGTGAAACATAAAATGAATATAGCTTTATAGTGGTAAAGCCCCCTCCCCCTCCCCCTTCCACGGCCAGCAGATTTATTTTCAATTTTTTTCCAAAATTGTTTTTCTTCCTTAATCTGGTTTCTGATTTTTTGGCTCACAGAAAATCTTGACAAGATTGTTATTAAGTAGCTTGAAAAGTCTTTAAAACCCTATAACACTTGTGTACGTCACCCTTCTAGTCAGTAGATGTCCCCACCATTTCTAAGGGGTATTATAACTGCTACTTTACAGTTCAGATCAAAATAGAGATCACAGGAACCCTGTGCAGTAGTTTGGATTGAAATCACAAGAAACAGTTAAGCTGTTAAACCAAAATCACAAGTTTAGTCACAAGAAACAGTTAAGCTGTTAAACCAAAATCACAAGTTCAGTCACAAGAAACAGTTAAGCTGTTAAACCAAAATCACAAGTTCAGTCACAAAAAACAGTTAAGCTCTTAAACCAAAATCACAAGTTTAGTCACAAAAAACAGTTGAACAGTTAAACCAAAATCACAAGTTCAGTCACAAAAAACAGTTAAGCTCTTAAACCAAAATCACAAGTTCAGTCACCAGAAACAGTTAAACGGTTAAACCAAAACACAAGTTCAGTCACAAGAAACAGTTGAACAGTTAAACCAAAATCACAAGTTCAGTCACAAGAAACAGTTGAACGGTTAAACCAAAATCACAAGTTCAGTTTGAACATTTTTGAAACTAAACACAGATGCTTAACCCCATCTAATATATATTGCAAGCCATATACACATGTACAAAAATGAGAGAAAAAATATTTAAAGGGAAAGGAAAATCATTACCCTAGGAACATTCAAGGCTATGAAATGGTGAGCAGGGGATGGAACATCCAGAAAACCTTCTGTTCTGTAACAGCTTTTCATTTTAGTAGGATTTAATGCCACCCCCCCCCCCCAATTCCACAGCATAAGGAGAAATCTTTTCTTAACCGACTCAAAAGATACAACTTTTATAGGGGAGTAAGACTGAAAAATGTTGCATATCAAAATCCATGTAGAATCATTTTATCGTTAAAAATTCAAACGAAATTCATATTCATCCTGTGTAAAAAAGCAAAAAGAAAAAAGTGTTCCTTGGCCCTCACAGAATCATTACACAGAATCACCTTTTAATAGAAATTAATTTGCCAGCATGTTTGTTTTAATTGTAATGAATGCAATGAGCAAAGCAAATGACAAGTGCACCTATCTGAAGACAAAAGGAAAACTTTTAAGATTCATTTCAAAATGCATGAAGAGTTACAGTTGGATCAAAAGAACAATTCCCGATAATAAGCGTATCAAAGTAAATCTGTCTGAGGTGAGTTAGTTGTGAGTCATTAAAGAGAGTGTACAGAATTTATTATTGTCAAAACAAATACAATAATAAGCATTAGAATAATAAATAAAAACAACCGCTGATTCAAATTTTATACAAGTAGTATCATTTCATTCAGATAAATGTTTCCATTTGAAATACTGTCAAAAAGGAAGACATGTAATTCAAAGTCCCCCAAATCACTGCTGCCTTTTTTTCAAAATGTGCATTTGGAGTATGCCTAAAAATAAATGTGCACAAACTCTCTAGCAAAACATTCAAATTTTTGGTGGGTATTAACAAAAAGAGTCCACCAAAGTTGATAATACATTAGTTTCTCAGTTAGCAGGTAATACCTGTGACACACCCTTATACAAGTTGTTTTCCTGACCACTGATTCTCCATGGATAAAATTGAAATGTATAACGTTTTTGTATTGATTTCAGAGGCACAGTAAAAAGTTCAATTGTAAGTGAAGTTACATTTTAAACTTGTTGTGACTGTTGGTATTTTGTTATTCAGCGACTTGCTTTATGTAGTTACTTTAATACTTTTGAGCATACATAGGCAATCTTGGTGGTCTAAGGTATGACATCTGCTCTACCATGCAGAGGGTTGTGGGTTCAAGTCCCACCCAAGTTGCCTATATATGCTCGAAGGCATTAAACATGCAAATTGCTAAGTCGTTGAAGGACAAAATCATCAAAATGTGTCACCTGGAAATGTCAAAATGCCTCGTTGAACTATTTCACGTAAACTCTTGAAACATCATTTGTAAGTCAGCAACTTGTACTTGTACTTCTATTAAACGCTTTGAGATGGTTGTGGGTTCAACTGCTGTTACTCGAATTTATTTTCAGTTTTTGAACTTTTCAGTTTATTTTAAAGTACTACAAATATTGGAATGCTTATTCAACTTATAACAAAAGTTGTGAACAAATATTTGTCCATCAGTTACATGTACTTCCCTCAATGCTTTGAGGTAATCATGGGTTAAACTCTTACCTAAGTTACATAAGTCTTTGTATTTTTTTTTTACGAAACATCTTCACAGTGCCTACCATTAACGCTTTGAGCTGGTTTTGGGTTCATACCGCAACTCTTGCACTGATGCGATCACATGCATACCAGCCTTCTTTTTGCTGTGATCGCAAAAGCACGACCAGTTTACCAACCAAGCAACTTACTTAATACTGTCTGCCAAAATAAATAAAGGTAACATTTTGAGGAGACTCTCAGCTGAGAAATTAAAGTTAGTGTCACAGATTAGAGGCATTGGGTCTAGGGTTATTACATGGCTTTATGCTGTGTAAAAACCAATTTCTGAAACTATGTTTCAACAAAAGTCACAAACTCCACATGAAATACATTGAATTCCTCCAAGGTTCCTCAATTCATTCTAGATCCACATTTTGTGTATCCTTGCGTAGCTACTTTTTACTTTCATTGGTACAATCTAATCACTGACTGAAAATTCAAGTTTGTTACCCTTATTAGCAGTCACTTTAATAAATTTGTTCCCAGCAGGAATTGTAACTATGAGCTAATTTCAACTTAAGGGAAGTACAAGCTTGGGCTTGAAACCATTGATTTGGATTGCATTAAATCAGCCCTCAGCATAGGTTATGCATCTTCCTTCTCAATTTAATAGATCTGTTATGATTGCAAAAAGACACACCAACCATATTGTTAAAAAAGAACTTGGATCAAAAACTTATAATTCCCGTACAGTTTATTTGTAGAACAATTCATGTGCTTATATAGCAGCTCTAAATGGGCCAGGATCATGCAACAAGAAAAAGAACTTCAAATCAAAATGGTAATTCTCTGTATATTAACGATGTAATTAGACAATTTCACACAGGATGCCCAGCTGAGGTGGTGCTTTGTCTCACAGATGAAGAAGGAATGGAAGAGATTGCCAATACTGCATTTGTTGTTATGCAGGCCTATTAGTAAGATGTCATCACCATGGATGGTTTGGAGACAGTGATCCCATGTGTCATTTGCCAGTGGGGGCTTAGTGGCCACAGCTCCTGCTGGAATCTGCCACTACTGATGTGAGCTTCTTCAAGACTGGTGTGAACATCTCTGCAAAATGGTGAGAGCATCTCCAAGACTTGTGTGAGCATTTCCGAGGACTCACACGAGCGTCTCCAAGAGTGAGCATCTCCAAGACTGGTGTGAGCGTCTCCAAGACTGGTGAGAGCATCTCTAAGACTAGTGTGAACATCTCTAAGACTGGTGAGAGCGTCTCCAAGACTGGTGAGAGCGTCTCCAAGACTGGTGAGAGCATCTCTAAGACTGGTGTGAACATCTCCAAGACTGGTGTGAGCATCTCTCAGGACTCACGTGAACATCTCCAAGAACTGGTGTGAGTATCTCCAAGACTGGTGTGAACATCTCTAAGACTGGTGTGAACATCTCTAAGACTGGTGTGAGCATCTCCAAGACTGGTGTGAGCATCTCCAAGACTGGTGTGAGCATCTCCAAGACTGGTGTGAGCGTCTCCAAGACTCGTGTGAGCGTCTCCCAGGACTCACGTGAACATCTCCAAGAACTGGTGTGAGTATCTCCAGGAACTGGTGCATAAGCATCACAAAGAACTGGTGTGAGCATAGCTGAAACCATAGTTTCTTCTGTGAAGGTACTGGACATTGTTTTTTTCTTAACATCAGCAGAGTATGATAGAATCTTGGTTTGCCCATTCACATTTTGCAAACTTGTTGTGTTTAGGCCAAAGTCTAAAATATGATTTCTTGTGACAGCAGTACTTTCAGATTGTACTCGGTTTATTGAGTATTTTACTCAGTAAGGCATTAAGGCATTACTCAATTGAGGCATCATCCATTGAGATGACTTCTCAATTACTTTGGAAAACTCCTGTTTTATTTTAAGCTTCATACCGAGAGAAAAGGGCTCGGAAATTGTTGGGATGATTCATAAACTTTTCCCTTTTTACAACAAAACTTTATTCTGTATCTTGATTTGGCTGTCGTTCCTATACCCACACTGGAAACTCTTTGTTGTTTTTTTAAGACTACAAATAACAATGCGCATCAGCAGTAGCATGCAGCAGCACCTTAGTTTTTAATGAGCGTGCTTCTGAATCGGAACATACTACGGTTACTTATTGCGCAGCCGGATAAGTTTTGCACGTAATCGTTGGCAGATACATGGTGTAGGTCGACTTTAATTCTTTTGGGACACCTATCACTGCCATTGGTCAGGCCGAGTCTCTCACCCAACTATGGACATCGCGTGCCGGACCAACGGGTCTGGCAAACATCTTGAGCAGCATTTTACCATGGGTGTGGCAGTCGTCATTTTTAACATAAACAATGTTGGGTTCCATTTTGATTACTTTTAAAATAGATTGGACAAAAACCAAAGTAATGTACCTAAAAGGAAGAGGGAAATAAGCATGACTGTGTAAATGGCATGTAGCAATATGTTGGATTTTGTTTAATGGAAAACTCAATATATGACACATTGGGTACTGTATCAATATTCTCCTAAAATCATAACCCATTAGAGTTTAAAAACAACACTCATACTGTCAAGAAATGAAAGGTGAAATCAAACATTAGGGAGCAAATTGTTCAGAAAGTTTGCATCTAGCAAAATGTCACTTAAAGGCAGTGTATACTTTTGGTAATTGTCAAAGACCAGTACCCACACTTGATGTGTCCCAATTGGTCATCGAAGTTGCAAGAAATTAATGAAAGCAAAACACCCTTGCATAGAATTGTGTGCTTTGAGATGCCCGAGAAAGGCTTCATGCCTGAAGCATTTTTCAGGTTCAAATTTTGGGTTGAAAATTTACCTTTTTTCTCTAAAACTACATTGTTTTGTAATAATGTTTTTATAAGATCAACAGCTTTCCAGTGCTCTTTACCGAGTAAGTTTTTATGGTCAATAAACTTGTGGAGTAATTACCGAAAGTACTCCATGCCTTTTTCGACTGAACTTTGTTTTGTGGACACTGAATGCTAATATTGAGTAGCAAATTATGTTTTTTGAGTACTGTAGCAACTGATATATTTTGTGTCACATTTTGCGATGCTGTTCAAGGGAAATCGTTCACTGATTGTAGTGCATTTTGATATTGGGCTGTTGTTAATATATTTGGAATGAAAAACACATTTCATTGACTGAGGAAAATGGGAAATTTATTTCTGGAAATGTGTTGGGTGAAAATTTATCGTTTGGTATCTGACAGAACAATACAGTATTAATGTTGATACACTGCACACACAGATCCTTGTTATTTGATTGGTAGCATACATGTCACATGTCATCCTTTTTTTAACATGTACACTGCCACAATGCTCCAAAATTTAATCTAAGAGTCCTTTATGGAAAATTATAGGACACTTTGGACGAGACAATGTCGTGTCGTGGCAGACAAGGTTAGTTTCTACATGGAGTCATCCATGTTGTTTAGAAGAGGTTTTTAGAATTTTAGAGTGGAGTGGACGTGTTTCCATGTTTATTTTATTATTGAGAAGCAAATTTCAAATTTCAAGGATCTTTGTGTGAGTTAATATAAAACAAATATTGAATGCATTTTGTTTGTGCATTTTCACAAAATACAATGAAATCTGGCTTTTTCATGTCACTCGGCGGAGTAGTTCAGATTTCACCTGGTGATTATGTTCTGCAATGATTCACTCAGATGTATCAACATACGTGTATAGATTCAGACTAAGTTACTGGCCTATCCTCTCATGATAATTGGAAATTGTTCAAAAATTACTCAAAGTAACAGAAAGACAATATGAGAGCCATCATTTGTCTTGTTATTTAAACCAATGCTTCTTGTCAAAGTCAAACTTGGCTTTTGTTTCTAATACTGTGGAAGGCATCATGGATTGTTTATGTTGAATTTAGAGTTATGTGATTTTATAAGAGTTCTTTGAATACCATTTCTAATCATGAAACCTTATTTAACTGCTACCCTGAGATTCTTACAATTAACTGATATGAAACCATAGGCATACAACCCAGGGGGGCAGGTGTGTGGGCCAAATTCACTCCTAAAATCAGGCATTGACAAAAACCAATTTCATAGAAAGCAAAAAAGACTTTCAACCGATATTAGAAATTGGTATACTTATGTTTTATTCATGGGGGGGGGGACTTTGGCAAATCAACCCCTCTGCCCCCCTTAACCAAAGAGTCCCCATATGCCCATTATGAAAGAAAGTTCCAATTTACAATCTTGTGTTTTATTTTATATACATTTTGGTTTCTTTTTTAAATGAAACTTATTTGAAGCGCTGGTCAATCTTGTCTCCCGCCTTCTGTAATGACATGGTTCAGCATTGGTTTAATACAGAGAATTTCATGTAAAATAAGTACAAAAATTAATGGATAACCACATTTGTACCAAACTTTCACTGGCTGGCTGTAAAGCTGGCATTTGTTCTTTTTTACACCCAATGCTGATATCTGAAAACATTTAGTTCTTGTCCCAGATTATATAGCTCTATATTGTGTATTTCAAGGAGGAATCATTAGGAATGCATGAAGGGTAAAATGTGTTTGCAACGATTAGTGAATTACTTTCTTTATACCTCCACTTGCACACTATCTTGTGAAAATGGTTAGCATGGGAATATTAGTAGCAGAAACAGGCTACTTGCCAGAATGATTGGATAGTATCACATCATTGAGAAAAGTTGTTCCTTTGCTATGGATTTAAATTTTCAAATCAATTTGTTTTATTTGCCGGTAAACAACTTTAAACGAATCTTAGCCCATAGTGGATCAAAATGGATCAGCGGCCGATGATTCATTTCAGGATCCCAATTTCATAGAGCTGAGCACAAAACAATTTTGCTCACCAAAATAAGGTTACCAGCCAATAGACCATTCTTTATGTACTGCCTGTGACTGGTTTCAGCACAATATTCTGCAATTTCAATATTCTGCTAGGTAAAAACAGCAGGATACCAATTGGTATGTGTGGAATTGTATTTTGGCTAGTAACCTTTTTCTGGTAAGCATAGTGTATTGCGCTTATAGTTCCTTTATGAGCTGAAGCAGCTCTTTGAAATTGACACTTTTCGTGCTAAGACAGAATAAGGCAGTGTCCAGATTGGTGGCTATGTCTATGGCTGCATCGTTTTGTCATGCGTTGAAGTATAGGACATGCTTGGCAACACCCTTAGCAACAGTCATAGCTGTAGCTGTAGCCATCAATTCGGATATGGCCAAACTCAAAGGTTTTTTTTACATCTTTTCAGCTTTGAGGGTATTACCAAACGGTGTACATAAAACCCCAACTCTCTGGGTATTGAATAAATTACTGTCTTGCTCTCCAATTGCAGGTTCAAATCTGAGTCATTTTGATTTCTTTGAGGAATGCATTTTACCCTTCATCATCACCTACAATTAAAGATCAACTTGAACGAAATCACTCAAACTAATTTCACTATTTAACCTTTTTTATTTTGTTTTTAGTTATTATTTGGTCATGAGTGTGAAGTAATTCATCCCTGTAATTTTGTTGAAACTTGATCGGAAAAACTAGCCCCTGCTTCTTTGATTTTTGAACTAGTGTTGTTGTTTTTTCTCGCCGTTGGCAGTGTCCTGCATATGGTTCCCAGCAAAGACCCATACAAATGAAATATGAAACTAACACTGAAGTACCAGTGCCTCAGAAAACCAGTCCTTAAATTATGTCACAACACGGACTGGATGATGGTTGTTTATCTTAGTTGCTATGCATTTTCCATTGTCTTGTTTGGATCGAGTTGTAAAGTGACGTCACAGTGCTGTTTGGATTCCTAGGCTTCTGTTGAAACTCGCCTGTTTGCCCAGTGGACACTGATCAAAATGTGTCTTTCTTACATTATGAAACCATTTGTATTGAGTTTTACTCAATTATATGTGATCATTACACACTCATGTACCTTTTCATAACAAAATAATAATAGTGTTAATTTCATTCAAGTTGATCTGTAATATTTATCGTGGTCTATTTAATTAGTAAATATGATTTCAAAATATTTACGTAAGGCCCCTCCCCCTTTCACCCTTACTGATCCATCAATGATAAAAATGGCCTCTTGGGAATCCTCTAAACAAAAACCTTGATGCTGCAATATCTTACTCCATGTTTTACCATCAACAAAACAGTGTCAGTAAATGAACGTCTGACAAGACTGGCATCCAGACTTGTTCTCAATCTTCATCAGGATGCTCAGATAAAAGAAAGGCATCTCTACTAGTTGCAGACTGACGAAAGCATGTGTTTTGTGGGAAACTTTCAAGGAGGTTCAACAAAATTTTGTGCCAGCTTTCGTCTTTTATCATCTCCAGATCCGCAGTATGTTAATACTTCTCAGTCAAACAAAGGCGATCAGATTTCAAAAGAGGGTGCCATCAAAGAGGGCATTGTGCTGGCAGGATAAGTTATCGAGAACATTCAAGAAATGATCAACTCTTCATATCATCTTCAGTGTGGTTAAATGCTCACTATAACTGTTAACTAAGCATCTAAGTCAGGACTCCAGACAGAGGCATACAAGAATTGTTACCCATAATTACCACCAACATCGGTTCTCGATGTCATGAAGTCCAGTCACAGAGTGGATTGTATATCATGTCATCTTCATCACAATGCATTCTAAGTCAGGATTCCAGACAGAGGTATACAAGAATTGTTGCCCATCATTACCACCAACATTGGCTCTCAATGTCATGAAGTCCAGTCACAGAGTGGATTGTATATCATGTCATCTTCATCACAATGCATTCTAAGTCAGGATTCCAGACAGAGGTATACAAGAATTGTTGCCCATCATTGCCACCAACATTGGTTCTCAATGTCATGAAGTCCAGTCACAGAGTGGATTGTATATCATGTCATCTTCATCACAATGCATTCTAAGTCAGGACTCCAGACTGAGGTATACAATAATTGTTGCCCATCATTGCCACCAACATTGGTTCTCAATGTCATGAAGTCCAGTCACAGAGTAGATTGTATATCATGTCATCTTCATCACAATGCATTCTAAGTCAGGATTCCAGACAGAGGTATACAAGAATTGTTGCCCATCATTGCCACCAACATTGGTTCTCAATGTCATGAAGTCCAGTCACAGAGTGGATTGTATATCATGTCATCTTCATCACAATGCATTCTAAGTCAGGATTCCAGACAGAGGTATACAAGAATTGTTGCCCATCATTGCCACCAACATTGGTTCCCAATGTCATGAAGTCCAGTCACAGAGTGGATTGTATATCATGTCATCTTCATCACAATGCATTCTAAGTCAGGATTCCAGACAGAGGTATACAAGAATTGTTGCCCATCATTGCCACCAACATTGGTTCTCAATGTCATGAAGTCCAGTCACAGAGTGGATTGTATATCATGTCATCTTCATCACAATGCATTCTAAGTCAGGACTCCAGACTGAGGTATACAATAATTGTTGCCCATCATTGCTACCAACATTGGTTCTCGATGTCATGAAGTCCAGTCACAGAGTGGATTGTATATCATGTCATCTTCATCACAATGCATTCTAAGTCAGGATTCCAGACAGAGGTATACAAGAATTGTTGCCCATCATTGCCACCAACATTGGTTCTCAATGTCATGAAGTCCAGTTACAGAGTGGATTGTATATCATGTCATCTTCATCACAATGCATTCTAAGTCAGGATTCCAGACAGAGGTATACAAGAATTGTTGCCCATCATTGCCACCAACATCGGTTCTCGATGTCATGAAGTCCAGTCACAGAGTGGATTGTATATCATGTCACAGTAGAGTAGATTAACGCGTTTCAGACCGATGGAAGTGGGTGAAATCCGAAGGTAACTCGGAGCAAAGACGCAGCTTATGAAGAAATGTATCATAGATGGCATATCAAGACAAGTGTTCATTGAAACACCAGCATTCAGTGTCTTCTCCATGCTCAGTGCAGACCCACATCATCATCTTCATGTTACTACAGAAGTAGATCACAAAAAGGCATCTGTAATTCAAGGAATCACACGTCATTACTGATGCAGATTAGTAGAAATGTTAATGATGTTTCATAGGAGAGACAGAAGTTTTCAAGCTCAGCCAATATGGCGCCAAAGGTTTCTTGTGTGATGTTGAGGTAAAAGATTGTATCTGCATCTAGTTACAGGCGGTTGATTTAAATGTAGGCACCATCAATGTCAAGTCAACAGTACACCGATTGACCTCAATGCCTTCTTTGTGCTCAGAGTATGCTTCAGAATAAAGCAGCATCAACATCAAATTTCAGACAGAAGCCCAGACAAGCTCACATGGAAACAAAGGCATCCAATGTTTTCTCCATCATCACTATCTGATTCTGCAAGGTATCAGCGAACCTCATCATCATCTTGACAAGAATCTAGAAAAATCCTACTGGATTATTACACTAGAGATGCCCAATGGAGGACCAACCAAACATCACTTGGGCATGACTCCACTGAAAAGTTGATAAGTCACCAGCAAGTGGTGAGTCTGTCCTCCCAGACCTGACTGATGTCCGATCAAAACAAATCTAAAGTCTCTTCAAGTCTCTTTCATCAGTCAGCACCTTGCAACAAGGAGCAACCAGGATTCCAATAAGTGTTGATGGTGAAACAATGAAGGGTATAAATACCACAGGTTATATCCACATGGAGAATTCTCATTTATGGATATTGCAGTTCATCACACCACACACAAATTAAATAAAAAAACAGATGAAAAGTATTGGCCAAAATAATGATCAGTGATAACCCCCCTCCCCCCATCCCCCACCCAATGTAATTGACTATTTGTGATGCTCCATGGCAAAACCAGGCACTTCCTGCCAAACTTAAAACTACATTTCTTTGCACATCAATTAGATGAGAATAAGAGCTTTCAGAAACCACCCAATCTGGCTCATAATTGAGGTATTTCTCAACATAACACATACAGTGTTTAAGACATCACATAACATTTAGTATCAAAGGCCATGCATCCAGTGACTTCTCTTTGAATAGTTAATTCCAAGAAGTGCCTGATTCTTGCTTGAGGTCTCACATTTTTAGTTTAAAGAAAATGGCAGAGGGTCGATACAGAGATTAGCAACTTCTTACCTTTGCATATCCATTAGGAAGAAGAGTACTGAGAACTTGCAGCCTTTGCTGTTAATGGTTTTTGTCTCATGTTTTACCTTTTTTTTTTTAAAGTATCTTATTTGCTAAATTAAGTTTACTTCAAAGTTGGCTGCTATTAGATATTATAGAACTCACACATAAATCCTTGCCATTTGATTGGTGGAACACGCATTACGAGTCATCCCTTATTTTGCCATATATTTATTGCTGTGGCATTGGACTGCCGTAACCGTCCGGTATTTAAATAAATATAGGACGAGTATATTGATTTTCATTGGTAAATTCTCAGCGTCATTCCAAAAACAAACTATCCCAGTTGTTTGTCCGAACAAGGCAAGATTGTGTCACAGTGGACAAGGTTGGTGCCTACATGGAATCCTCCACTTTAGTTTAGAGTTGTCAGAGTGTGGGGTCGATGAGTTTCCATGTCTATTTTGTGTCTATTGGTAAACACGTTCAAGTGCCAAGGACCTATGTATGAGTTATATTTGTGAGCTATTTGTTAGTGATTTGTTGAAGAATATACTCAACTTCAAGAAATCTGGCTAGTCTATTTCATCTCTTATTCTGTGCCAATGCACTCATATGCATCCAATATTTGTGTAATAGCTATGCAATACTTTTATCCCGTAAAGAAATGTGACAAAAGACAATAAAAGTCCACACCAACGAAACATCTAGAGACTGTAATATCTGAGCAGAGGCAGTTACAAATGTAAGCTTCATTTCTACAATACATTGTTTATATGATGGTCAAGTGTCCGTACTCCCACTATGAAGGAAACAGTTTCTACTTTAAGTGTCCACATATGTAAACCTTCAAACTTGCTGAAACATCATATTCACATATTACTAAATTACAACTTTACTGAATTACAAGCAATGGAAAAAAGGTTTGCAAAGGAGCTGAAACTTTTACAAAAATACTAAAACTATTTGCATATCAATTGTAGGAAAGGGTACCTTTAGCTTTCCTAAAATTGACATTGAAAACAGATCGTAAAACTAAAAATGGCATAAACAACATATATTTTAACACAATTTTTTGTTTGAATAAGCTCTTCCAGTCTTTTCTAGACATGTTTTTCTTGCAAAATGGGGTCGAAGATTTTGCTTTGTAAACATGCTACTGGAGTAGAGTACTACAATAATAGATTTTTGAGTTTTAAAAGTTGTTAATCTTTTTATATTTTTAAACTGATTTTAGAACTTTTAACAACTTTTTAAGTTTTTAATTTGTTTAACATTGTTGTTCAGGTCATTATTGATTGTAGTGAGATTTTATCAAAGAGAACATTCAAAAAGTGAAGTTCAAATTGTGCCTAAGTATTGTTTGGGATTCATGAATGATGTGAATTTATAACTTGACAAAAGCTCTTAGATTCATTGCAAGACTTTGTATCATGTTTACAGACACCCTTAAAATTGCAACATACAAAACAACTCTATAGTAGCTGTATTTACCAAACAAACCAACAGTAGCATCTTACCAACTTTTACAAGTTGTCTTGCAGGTTTTATCAGTAAGGATCTTGAGAAGGGTCACAAGGAAATTGGAGTGAAACTTCCTGTCTGAAAAGTGTTAATTGTAATAATCTTTATTGTAAATGGCCAAGCTATCTTGGCTCAAGTTCTGATGGCCAAGTTATAGAGTGTGGGTCTAGATCCATTGTCATAGTTAGGCCTGTGGCAAACTTTGATGACAACATTCTTAAAAGCATTTATTGTATACTGGCCAAGTTATCTTGGCACTGAACTCATCTTGGCACTGGACTCAAGTTCTTATGGCTGAGTCGTAGAATGTGGGTCCAGATCCATTGTCATAGTTAGGCCTCTGGTGAGCTTTACTGCTTAAAAGCATTTATTGTAACTGGCCAAGTTATCTTGGCACTGAACTTATCTTGGCACTGGACTCAAGTTCTTATGGCTGAGTTGTAGAATGTGGGTCCAGATCCATTGTAATAGTTAGGCCTCTGTGAGCTTTAATGCTTAAAAGCGTTGATTGTAACTGGCCAAGTTATCTTGGCACTGAACTCAAGTTCTGATGGCTGAGTCATAGAATGTGAGTTGAGAATTATAGTCACAGTTAAGGTCATTTACGGAGACATCATTGAGCGTAAATCGCACTGATCTCAAGTTCTGTTGGCCGAGTTGTCAAAATCTGGGTTTAGATGTATACAGTGGTGTAGCTAGGGGGTGGGGGCAAGGGGTTGGGGCATGTGCCCAAGGTGTAGCCTGTGTGCTCCAATCACGCAAGGTTTTTATTTGTAAGCGCTGTTTTTCATGGTTATGACCAGTTTCTCAGAATTATTCCAAGGTGTAGAAAGTTTGTGACAGGGCACCTTGGCGCAACGAACCCTAGGCACTCCACTGGATGCATAGTTTTAGTAAACTATGATAACAGATTTTAAAATGTTTCAGTTGTAAAGTGACAGAGTGTTTAATAGACTTCCCGTAGTTAAAGGGGTTATAAGGTTATTTAAAAAGTATTAGTTAAATGGTTTGATTCTTGTTTTGGAGATGCTTTTCTATAAGTAAATGAGCAAGTTGGAACCTGCATTTTAACATTTTACAATGTCAAGGAACTTCCAATTACATTTATGTACAGCCACTGATCGTGCTTAAAAATTAGTCGGATTTCAAACATAAAGATAAACTTCTGGAAGCTGTCGACCACATGGATCATGAGTAACTTGGACTCAATGTCAGGACAAATATGCATTTACAGCCCACTTTTACAGCAAAACTTCAGAGGAAAAATCCCAACATTGACGTATGAGCTTCTTCATCTGAGGAAACTTGAATGAGGCAATGGTGCTTGTGAATCAATACTCACTGTGTGGGGAAACAGCACTGTCTCTACCAAGCTTCTCTATTGGACTGGATCGCTGCTCATAAGATGCTACCTGTTTCTTCTATTCCATGACAGTCACCGTGGTCATGGTGTTTGTGCAATCGGTACTTGTGAATATCAGTAAATACTCGGAGTGGAGATAGTGCACTGTCTCTACCAAGCTTCTCTATTGGACAGGATCACTGCTCATAAGATGCTACCTCTTTGTTCTACTCTCATGGACTGATCATTTTTAGGAGGTTTGGCTGCATATTTGGCCGTCTCTCCAAGACTGCAATTGTCTTATACTGTTAATGAACCAATGATGCCATTCATTCCTATACAGGACCCAGTTTCATAGAGCTGTATATGACCAAAAAAGTTGCTCAGCGCAACAAAGTGATGATTACCAGAACAAGGTTACCAGCTGAAATACCATTGCACATAGTGTATCTTATACCTTGCTTAGTTTTGCTTGGCAGAAAATTGTAAACAATATATATCCGGCTGAAGCAGCTCAATGAAATGGTGAGAAGCCATTTAATTATTTTAGAGAATGAATGAAACATAGAAAATGTTTAGAAAAAAGACAATACTAACAATCACATGAACAATTTTGTTCAGCAGTTTTTTAAAATAAAATTGGTGAATGAACATTACTTATAGTACTGAGTAGATAAAACAAATACTGTGATAAATAAATGATTGCCCTTTTCTAACAGTTAAAAACCAGCCCTAAAAAAAACCACACCCTAGGTCCCCTTTATAATGAATAGCCTGAATCCTTCAATTTCCTTCAATTGGAGAGAGTAAAATGGTTAAGTCCTGAATCCACCAGTATCCTGACGAATCAGAAAGGATTGGAAGCATGATTTGTCATTTTTCAGATATTTTTTTATAGATATTGCAGTTCATCACACCACACACAAACTCATTGAAAAACCACAGAAGAAAGGTATAAACAAAATATATTTATACACATTTTTGAATAAGCTGTTCTAGTATTTTCTAGACATGTTTTTTCTTGCAAAATGGGGTCGAAGATTTTGCTTAGTAACCATCCTACAGGAGTAGAGTACTAAAATAATAGATTTTTGAGTTTTACAAGTTTTTAATCTTTTTATATTTTAAAACTGATTTTAGAATTTTTAACAACTTTTTAAGTTTTTAATTTGTTTAACATTGTTGTTCAGGTCATTATTGATTGTAGTGAGATTTTATCAAAGAGAACATTCAAAAAGGAAGTTAAATTAAATTAAGTTAAGTAGATCATTAGTTTGTATACTAAAAAAGAAGGTTTCAAGCAGTGTCATAAGTGTCCAGGCCCCCCCCACAATTTAAATCTGGACTTTTGAGATTGAAAACTACCTGAGTAAAATGTGTACATTCTATAAGCTTTGATGTGATAACTTCTTTGTTATAAAACTATGTTTCCATTTACACGCAGACAATGTGTTTGTTTTTACACTCCACTTCAGATTATCTTATAAATAAATGTAATGGCATAAACATGAGCACTGAAAAGGAGGCTTGTTTAATGCAAATGTAAACTACAATTAGAATTGGCCGGAAGTGCCCCCCCCCCCAGACAAAATTGAAGACGAGAGAGTTAAAGTAATATGAAATATCCTGCTCCCAAAAATGCTTTAAATACCTAGTATTATTTAGTAAGGAAATTAACGGATTTGGGAGGGTTTTTAAAAAACCCAATAAAGCTACTGTAAGGTCTTCCATATTTTAACATGTCATTTACACCGTCAGGTTTTAACAATGATTCTTTGAAGCCTTTCTTCAATGGTAAAATGCTGTTCACAAGTCCACGTCCATATTGAGTGTCAGAAATTAGATCTCTCGCCGCCGTCGTCGTTTAGCTTGGTTTTCGTGGCGATTCGTAATAGCCGGTGCTGCGTTCAAGTTTGAAGCCAGGCCATATGCTGTTGTGCTGCAACGTTCTTGCAAGATGTATTGTGTAGCTTAAGTCATGTCTGCTCTGCATCACCAATGTGCCAAATAACAAAATATGATTTGCATCTAAATATAGCTGTGCAAAATAGACAAACAGCTTAGATTTTTGTGAGAACTTTTTTTTTTAATTTGTAAATCCCTGAAGTAGAACCAATAGATTTTGTTTCCATCATCATTGTGCATGAACTCATGCTGAGATTGTACCAAAAAAGAAACTTCATCAAAACACTGCTGTGGGTAGTAATACAAGCCACATTTTTGGATAACTTTTCATTGCTTTTTGTTCATTTACTGTGATTGTCAGTAAACAAAGATCTGTTGTTGCAAGAATTCATAATTAGACCCTGCTTCTCACCCCCTCCCCCTCCATGTTCATCTCGATCTTGTTGTTTGATGAATGTCGCATATACCAAGTGTTGTAGACTTCATTGTGTAGATGTGTGCCTACTGCATTATGAATAGTTATTTAGAGAAGATCTACAACAATAACAGTAATAGAATGGATGTAAGAATCTGCATATGGGATCAAGAGAGGTAACCTCAGAACTAATCAAGAAACGTCTTATAGATTCCATGATTATGTAAACAGTTTCTGTTGGGTGGGATCATAAATAAAAATGCATGTTTATTTAAACTCCAGTACTATTAACATCTTACCAAAAATGTATTACACAGTTGCAGTAACAACAACCAAAAAAAACCATTCTGATTGTTTGTAGTTGCAGCTGGAAGTTTAGCCCTCAGCTTGTTCATGGGATACACTGGAAACAAAGTGTAATATTTCTGTCTTTGCTCACTTACTGGCAAGTGTTTTGAAAATTGGAATACAACATCACAAGTATTCAAAAGTAGTAAATAAATAAATTGAAAACAATTTGGCAAGCATATTGTTTGGTTACCTTTTTGGCTAATTATGTAAAAATTAGGGCTTTTGAATTTTAAGTGCAAACTTTCTGATGTCCTCAAGCCCTGGTCAATTGATTGTCAAGTCTTAATGCATCCTTTGATCCTCATGGACAATGAAATGCACAAAATGAATGGTATGATAAATTAAGTAGGCCCCCCCCCCATTTTTGTCTTAGCCCTCAATTGCCAACTAGGAATGGATCCATAACAACTAGGGTAAACTCACTAAAACCCCTAACAACCAAAATGTTGATAAAATAGCAGAGATGTTTACTCAAAATAGAAAATTTCTTCAACAATTACTGTTGGATTGCATGCTCTATTTAAAATGCCACATTCTGAAGTTATTTAAGAACTGCCTCTACATGTCGTTGCATGTTTCATTATGTTTATGGTTGTTCTCTTACCTGGCAAGACTTAAGAAATCAGCTCAGATTCAGCAAACATTTCTCAAAGTTGACATCATTTCAGATTAGAATACTTCTTAGGAAAGAAGCCTACCAGTTGTTACACCAAGGTACTACCTGTAGATAGTTACAAAAGTAGATAGCAATATATAGTACTTCAGCAGTAAGATAGTACTAGGATAGGTTTTCAGAAAATTAGTTAAGTAGAAGATAGTACTAATAGTAATAGGATAGTAGTAGGATAGTTTATCAGTAGTTAGTATTAGAAGTAGAAGTATATAGGTTTTCAGAAAATTAGATAAGTAGAAGATAGTAACAGTATAGTAGTAAGTAGGATAGTTTATCAGTAGTTAGTATTAGAAGTAGAAGTAGATAGGTTTCAGAAAATTAGATAAGTAGAAGATAGTACTAATAGTAATAGGATAGTAGTAGGATAGTTTATCAGTAGTTAGTATTAGAAGTAGAAGTATATAGGTTTTCAGAAAATTAGATAAGTAGAAGATAGTAACAGTATAGTAGTAAGTAGGATAGTTTATCAGTAGCTAGTATTAGAAGTAGAAGTAGATAAGTAGCAGAAGATGGTACAATAGTAACACTAAATTGTTATAGGATAGTTTATCAGTAGATAGTGTAGGTTATACCAAGGTAGTAAAAGGTGATAGGTAATTTGTTAATAATCTTCAAGAAATGTTTGTATAATTATTATGATCTCTCTTGCCAGGTGAGAACAATAGCCATAACAATAAATGAACAACATGTGCCATGAGGTGTTTTCAGATCAGTTTCTTGAAAAAGATATTCAAGCTTTACCGTATCTTTCATCAGTCATCATCAAGTCATCAGGTTCCATGTTGCATTTTCAATGGATAAATCTTAAACCTACATGACCAAAAATGTTAAAACTTAAATTTGCATTTAAACTTTGATTCCTAAATAGCCCAACCTTTTTCGCATGAGGTAATGCTCAAATCACTTGTTTTTTATTGACTCTTTTTTTTCAATTGATGACCCAACTTTCTTTGTAACAAACTTGTAACTTCCTTTTTTCCTGTTACGAGCAAAACTTTTTTCTGTTTCATGCAAAACTTGTTGTGATAAGCACAGGGCTTGAATTTTACACTGGACCAGAGGCCAGTGGTTTTAGGGTGGGGCCAGTAAACTTGCGACCAGACAAGTCCAGCAGTCTTGTGTTTTACAATTGAATAACAATACCTCACTGTGTAATATCTTGAACGGACACAAATTATGTTCAAATGCTGACCTTGAGTCTGGAATACCTGTCAATTCTGTTGAGTCATGAAGTATACTTAACACCCCAAAAGACAGATGAGACCATTTTCTTACACGTCTTTAGTTCGTAATTGTTCAAATAAAAATAGTTAAATGCATGTTAAACTGTATCAGGACTGAGGAAGGTATTTTTTATATTTTGATTCTGGCCGTGTACAAAAGTTTCTAGTCCAGTAAAAATAATGAGATACAAGTCCAGAAATCTCACATTTTTTTCTCCCATATTCCAGCCCAGAAGCACTGGTTGTATTAAGTTGTGTATACCACACATCGGTGTATAAGGTTAAAAACCGAACAATATTATTAGTATGCCAATATGGTTAAAATGTTCCTGTTTCAACAACTTGAAAGATTCCCACAAAATATTTGAGCAGCAAATTGAAACAATTTTCCCCAAACAGCTTACCTCAGAAGTATATGGAAACAAGAGTAAATTTCTTGCAGTTTTAAATTATTTACTTCAAAATAGATTGGAGCATTTTGTTTTTGCATTATTTGTTGCAATGCCCTTTCTTATAATATTAATTATTATACAAAGCATTTGAAACTCTCCAAAATGTAACTCCAAAATCCTCCACTGTATTCGCCCTTTGCACAATCAGCCATTTGCGCTTAGAGCCTTGAGTTGGTGACAGAAGTAAATAGAAGCATGATACAACTCTGTATTGTTACAGTAATGTAATGACACTTTCATCCAAACAGATGCATAACATACAATACAAATGACGCATGAAGTTGAGGCTCTACACACACATGGCGGATTCATGCAAAAAGTGAATAATGATTTCTCAACACTCCAATGTTTTGACATGGATAAGAAATGAGGTCTGGCACAGTGATAAGCAATTTGTTATTTGGGCCTACAGTTCCAAATCCTCAGTAGGGCAACTTCCCAAGTTTGATTTTTTAGGATTTATTGCCTTTGGCGTCAATGAACAATTCCTAATTGTGTATAGGGTAGAAGAAGACAATGATTAACATTAACAAAGATACAATGCAAAATTGTGAAAATGTGAACAATTGTCATTTAAAATGCCTTTAGTAATATGTTTAGAATCGACTTCTATGTGCAAACATTATATTACTGGTAACTTTTTGAGCAACAAGTAAACAATATTGTAATAATGGGATTGAGTCTTTGATTTGAATAACTTTTAAAAGCAAAGAAACAATATTAATGCTGAATGAGTACCCTCATGTACATAAATAAATTTAAGTTGCATTCAATATATATTTCAATAAAGGAAATATCAAAAATGTTAGTTTTACTTTTAAAAATGTGTGTGTACACTTGGATGATTACTGTATTAGTCTTTTTAACAATTTAATTTGGTAAAATTTTCAACCTGGGCTTTTAAGAGCTCAAGTCAGACTGAAAGCTAATATTGTTGAACTTTTTTGTAACATTGCAACAGACATGAGGATATGCAGATATTTATCTTTGAGTGTATAAAAAGATCTAAATTTGTACACTTTTATTTATTTAAAAAAATGCTTTCATTTATGTATTATCAAGATGAAATAAAATAAAATCACAAACTGTTGAATCTCTGTTAGTAATGTGCTTTTTTGACTGGGCCCTGCAAACAATCATGATTTTCAGTCTTTTTTTGTTACAAGGGTGCATTATCATATAGGCGAATAAAACATTTAAACAAAGAAAAGGCACGAGGAGGGGAGTGTGGTTGTGAGTTTGTTAGTGACATTCAAACCGTGTACTTACAACAAATACGACAAAAGGTCCACGGTTGCTATCACAAAGGAAAACAATTGGGTCTACTTTTGACAAAAACCTAAAATATTTTGCTGAGAAATTTCCCAAACTGTAACTAGAGAGGGCATTGGAAAACATGCTCGCATTTGATACAAGCGAAAAAATTACATACCCTATTTTCATGTGTCACTGTGTTGTTCCATCCAATTTTATGGAAATAACAGAATCCAAAATGGCTAAAGTTTAGGTAGCCACATTTAATTTTCATACAAAATTTGAGACTGAATTAACAATTTATACTTCAGTATCACTTTTTAAAAATTTCAGTAAACGAAATTGTAAATAAATCAGTTCACAATATAAGAAAATAATGAAAAAACATGTGTACTGAGCTAAAAAAAACAAAACATTCGCCACAAAAGGGTTTAACCATCCATGTCCATGTTTTCCATATTTTTATTAATTTTAAAAATTGGCAAAAATTTACACTATTTTCACCGTTGAGGGCGTTATTTTTCGGCCAAAACAAAAACCTGCCGTTTACAAGGACTGCACTAATGTTTGTTCGTCAAAGACCGTCATTCACCTCGGCTGAGATAACTAGTGGACTAATTAATCTTAATGGAGAGCGCTAAAATAAGTTATGGCTTGGGACACAATGAAACATCCATGAATAAAAAGATAATGAGGATTTCATCAATTTAAATTGAATTGAATTTAATATTTCAATTAGAAATAAAACGTTGCTGCACTCCTGGACTTGCATTTGTTATTCCTGGTTATTGACGGTCGTTGACAAAATTGTAACGTAGCAGCACGGAACTTGGGGCTGGGCCCAAATTGAGTTTGTATTTCTGCACAGAGCGTCTGCAAACCCTCAACAGCCAGGGTCTTCATATTTTAAGGTTAAACTAGAACTTAATGTAGAAGCAGACTTTTTTCTTATCCTTTCCAGTATGTCTAGAAGAAGACGCTTAGAAGATGACGGAGATGGTAATATGTCTACTTATTTATATTTAGTTTACAGCTGCCCTTCGCTCCATGCTCTCGTGAAAAGCGTCTGCTTTTGTTGTGTTTACCATTGCTTCGCACAGCATCCTTTTCGGGAAAATGTTTAATTTAAGTTTTTAAAATGTTAGTAGCCCTTAAAAATTTACGATTAGCGACGATCGTAACCCTCCATCCTCCCGAGTTGCGATGATCGTAACCCTCCATCCTCCCGAGTTGTGATGATCGTAACCCTCCATCCTCCCGAGTTGTGATGATCATAACCCTCCATCCTCCCGAGTTGCGATGATCGTAACCCTCCATCCTCCCGAGTTGCGATGATCGTAACCCTCCATCATGGTTGTCCATCCTCCCGAGTTGCGATGATCGTAACCCTCCATCCTCCCGAGTTGCGATGATTGTAACCCTCCATCCTCCCGAGTTGCGATGATCGTAACCCTCCATCCTCCCCAGTTGTGATGATCGTAACCCTCCATCCTCCCGAGTTGCGATGATCGTAACCCTCCATCCTCCCGAGTTGCAATGATCGTAACCCTCCATCCTCCCCAGTTGTGATGATCGTAACCCTCCATCCTCCCGAGTTGTGATGATCGTAACCCTCCATCCTCCCCAGTTGTGATGATCGTAACCCTCCATCCTCCCGAGTTGCAATGATCGTAACCCTCCATCCTCCCCAGTTGTGATGATCGTAACCCTCCATCCTCCCGAGTTGTGATGATCGTAACCCTCCATCCTCCCCAGTTGTGATGATCGTAACCCTCCATCCTCCCCAGTTGTGATGATCGTAACCCTCCATCCTCCCGAGTTGCAATGATCGTAACCCTCCATCCTCCCCAGTTGTGATGATCGTAACCCTCCATCCTCCCGAGTTGCGATGATCGTAACCCTCCATCCTCTCGAGTTGTGATGATCGTAACCCTCCATCCTCCCGAGTTGCGATGATCGTAACCCTCCATCCTCCCGAGTTACGATGATCGTAACCCTCCATCCTCCCGAGTTGTGATGATCGTAACCCTCCATCCTCCAGAGTTGTGATGATCGTAACCTACTCCTAGAACTATTCGGTTCGTTCCGCTAACGTCTCCCTGACCCTCATAGGTCATCATGTACAAAATCCTATTCGAAACTTTTTCCCCTTCACGTTTATGCACCTGGACTTCTCTTTTAATAACGGAGCTCGCCAAAATTAGGCTCTATCTATTCATTGTTTTCACATTGAGCTCGGGATGGGTCCTGAAAATCCACTCCGCAAAAAATGATAAATTCCCATCGTTTATTCAGAATCGTCGCCTTCCGATAACAAAAATGGCCGCGGTCGCTTGTATCACTGGTATGCTGCGTGCAACGCTGGTCCACGACATGCCTTAAGCTGGTAATCAATAGTATTCTGTGCGCAACACTGGTCCAAAATAATCAATGGCTTACCTTTTACACATAAACCGTTGGTTATTGTGAACCAGCGTTGCGCGCAGCATACCATTGATACAAGCAACGGCGGCCATTTTTGTTGTCGGAAGGCGACAATTCCGAATAACGATGGGAATTTATCATTTTTTGCACCTTTTTTGGATTTTCTGGACCCACCCCGAGCTCACTTTGAAAACAATGAATACATAGAGCCTAATTTTGGCGAGCTCCGTTTCAAAAGAGAAGTGTGCATAAACGTGAAGGAGAAAAAGTTTCGAATAGGATTTTGTACATGATGACCTATGAGGGTCGGGGAGACGATAGCGGACGAACCGAATAGTTCTAGGAGTAATCGTAACCCTCCATCCTCCCGAGTTGTGATGATCGTAACCCTTCATCCTCCCAAGTTGTGATGATCGAAACCCTTCATCCTCCCGAGTTGTGATGATCGTAACCCTCCATCCTCCCGAGTTGTGATGATCGTAACCCTCCATCCTCCCGAGTTGTGATGATCGAAACCCTCCATCCTCCCGAGTTGCGATGATCGTAACCCTCCATCCTCCCGAGTTGCGATGATCGTAACCCTCCATCCTCCCGACGGTCAGGAGGATGGAGGGTTACGAACTAGGGTAGTATACTCTACCCAGCATTCTCCTGAAGATGAGCAGAGTAAACTGTTTGAAACGTCGAGACCACGACAAGCCAACACTCCTGCCATGGAGTTCTGGCCTTACAAATAAAGACGTTTATTTTTTGAATTACGTTTCATTGCCTCTTTGTCTCTCTGAGAATTCATGGCGCAATGCCACGCTTTTTGTTAACAACATTCCCAACAGATAACAGGAGTCAAAAGCGTCGGAGGACCACCACTGATCAGAATGAGATAGAAGAAAGGCTTGAATCCCTCATTGCAAGAGTCGGGGAAAAGGTATAAACCTTGTTTAATGCTGTTAATTTTTTACGTCTTGTGTAACGCTGTTTGATGACTTTAAGTCTTGTGTAACGCTGTTTGATGACTTTACCTGGGCATGGTTGAATACTCAGTATTGAACTAGGGATGGGACGTTTAACTGTTTAACCCCCCCCCCTAAAATAAAACCAGGTTTAATCCATTTCCAAATATCTTTAATAGCCTATTTAACTGAAACGGACAATAAAACAAAACGAGACCTTTCTTTTTCAGCTTGCCTGCAGAGAATTATTCTCCTGCTTTGTTTTATAACAATTAGTAACGATGATAATGCTCTTGAGCGACCATGGTGTGCACAGTCCCACATAAAAGCATTTTTATAAATTGACATTTTACTATGTAGACAGAACAGCACTATACCAGCACACGAACGATGTGCAGTCACACACTGATTTTGTGACCACCAAATTGATGGAACATTGATGGAACAAGATAACAATTTTCATTACCTGCTTGCAATAGTTTTCTTTTCTTTTTTATAGTTATTGATATTTCTTTTTGTTCCTACACAGTTCAACTGAGCTGCCAGAAAAGTTGAGTGTGTACACAACCTTGGTCGGTCTCATCAATGCTAAGAACTACGAATGCTAAGAACTACAAATGTGGAGGCGATGTGAGTTCTTACATGAATTGTATCCATGTAGTCTTGGTCAAGGACCAGGGATAAAACAAATGACTCAACAGAGGGCGCACTATTTGATGGCGCACATACTTTTGATGCAAAGTGTGGTGTGTAGTAATAAACTCACACAGCACCCTAGATGTGGTGGGTCCTGGCCTGCAGTAGAGGGCATTGAAATGGAGCAATTTTGACACCGTGCTTTAATCTGTCATTTGAACTTAAAAGGAATGGGGAATGGAGCAATTTAGACAAAGTTCTTTGTGAATTTGGAGCACTTATTTCATCGTTCAGTTACTGCTAAGTTTAAGTCCACACTTTGGTGGTGTTAGACTCCTTGGCATTGTTTCAAAACAGTTTATTCTGATTCACGAAAATCTGTGTTCATTGCAAATTGCTGTGATTAATTTTCTTTGTGTCTTGTTCTTTAATAATAGTTCTCGGAGGAGTTATGGAGGCAGTTGAAGGAGCTGATGAAGCAGAACGAGTGGGACAGATGTCTCCTACTAGTGCGCTTCATTGCTGACCTCATCAACTGCCGTGTGGTGGACGTGTCCTCCATGGTTCAGCTCTACGAAGCATTTGTTGCCGTGACGCTAGAAGAAGGCATCCCTCAGGTCACTAGGTCGGACTGGTTTGTGTACACTGTACTCTTCAGTCTGCCATGGGTGAGTGTAGATTTTCTGGATCAATTATCCCCTACTATGGATGCATACTCCAAGATGCCTCAATACCTTCCCTATAATGCTATGCACAGAATGGTGACGTAACCCATGCCACACTTTCCTGTCATTGTATTTGTTTGATCAATCAGTGCCACAGATTGCCACGGCAGAAATTGACCAAGGTTGAGAACCTTTATCTCTTCCAGCAGTCGCCCAAATTCCATTGCAATTGAGCGCAGCTGGTGGCTTCTCCAGTTTACCACTCTCATTGAAGCACCTTGGGTAATGGCTGTACTCTCTACATCAGCATGTGTGTGTGCCTCATAATGCCACAGTTGTGGCATAGTGTGGTATGGGTTGGTTGTCCTGAGAAACACGCCGACAGTCGGAGGATTGATTCTTATCAAGTTCCTTACCAGGAGATGTCCTGGACAGTTCAAAGTCTTTGTTTGGGGGGTTGGGGTAAACATTCCGCTATAAATCAAACTATTAGTCTAAGGCCATGTCTGAATCAAGTGACTGCAACCACAGCTGTGGCCACAACAGCACCAATGAAGCGTAGGACTCTTTGGCTTTGTGCTGCAACCATTGTCAGAACCAATAACCCTAAGGGGCCATTCAGCATAGTCAATGTTAAAAAATTTCCATTTTTTAATATTGAATGGCTTCATAATATAATCTATACACTGAAGAACAAAATAATGCCTCAAATGGACCAGATATTTCAGACATCCAACATCTCCAACATCAGTAGTTTTCAATGGTTTTTTTTCTGGCTTAAACAAAACAACTTTGTAGTTTAATCAGGAATTAAATTGGCGATCTTGGCCAGCTTGGTACTTTTTTTTTTTTTTTTTTAATTTGTTAACTTATATACTGAATTTCTGTTTTTCAGTTATTTCTTGTGACCCACCCACCCACAATTTCAAAAGAAAATAAAAAAAAACCCAAAAAACATTGACTTTTCTGAATGGCCCCCTTACCCTTCCAAATCCTTCTAACAACCCCTCTCCTGAAGGAATTGACCCCCAAAATGGTGGAAATGGTGGACGCACATTTGTACGGAGGTGTGTAACGCCACCAGAAGGGGGTCACTATCCTCTTTTGGTGTGGAGTGACAAGAGAGGAGGATATTGGAGGTTTGAGGTGAACCTGGATGTAAAAATGCCTAGGGAGTAAGGGTTCACTTGGACGCAGCATAAACAACATTATTTTTGTTAAAGAAAAGTATCTATACACAATAAGTAATGATTGTTATATATTGTGTTTGATAGGTAGGAGCAGAGATTGCAGAGAAGAAGGAAGAAGAACTGGATAAAATAATGAGTGTTTTCGAGAACTACATGCCGTGAGTTTTAAACCCCTTGTATAGGCAGGGATGTGATTTCTCCGTTTTTTCCGGAAATCCGTAAAAAAAAAATAATAAAAAAATTAGTATTATTCTTTTAAATTAAGACCATGAAAAACATGAACAGATGAAGATAAAACCAAATAGAATGCCCCAGAGTGCAGATTAGGGCTTTTAAAACAGAAGATAAATGTATGTAGACTTCGAGCTCGCAAGTTTTCCCCCTTGCAAGTTTTCACGCTTTGCGCTCACAGTTCAGTTTTTTTCAACAGCCTATCACATCCCTGATAGGACAACACAAGCTCAAACAGCATCCTCACTGAACTCAAAGGAAGACCAGTCATTGGCCGAGAATGTAACATGGTGCGTACACATGCGCACATTTCCATTTTCCATTGATCTCAAGAAATGGCAGCGTATGCGAGAGGTCTATTCAGTTATTAGTTGACGCATGGGCGTGTCTTGGTCAAGGGGTCTAAGACCCCCGGACCAAAGCTCTGGTGTTTCTGATCAGCAGAGTGTGGGATCGGGTCCTGGTTCAGGTCCTGATGTTGACGCTTGTGTCACTTAGCCATTGTTGCTTTGTCCTTTGGATGGGACCTAAAGCTGTGTTGTGTAATGCATGTGGAAACACAAATTGCACTTATCCTTAAGAGAGGGGGTTTGCCCAGGTGCTTCAGGTATGGTTTACTGCACCTTGTTTCACCCTTACAAGGTACCCCTTCAACACCCCCTTCCAACAACCCCTTCAACCCTCTTACACACCCCTTCGCCCCTACAACAGATAGATTTGTCCACTTTCCTGATATGCAGATATAGAACTTATCCCTTAAAATATTTTGTATCTTTGCCAGAAAGAGAAAGAAGGACCATGTCCCGATGTTGAGGGTGTGGCACAGCGACACACCCCACCCCCAGGAAGATGTAAGTTGTTTATCAATGGCCTCAATAGTGTCTCCATTTCTCTCCAAGGAGACAACATGAGAAATGAAGCATAAAATGAACCAAATGCAATACTAGCGTTGGAACTCTTCATCATTGAATCAGTGCCGGAACTAGCAATAGACTGTGGCATAGTTGAATGGTTTGCCCCGTTTAATTTGTACAATTGAGTTTCTTTGACATGTTAAAGCATGCATTATCGCATGGACAACATTAGTAATTGTCAAAGACCATCATCGCACTTTCAGTGACCCAGCATGTACTTGAATAAACCAACTTCTGGAAGTTGAAGCTGAATCAGTCATTGTGTTCACTAGAAGATAAGTGAAAAACCCCCTTGTTTGTTTTCACTGTTTTCAAGCGTCAGGTTTTGGACTTGTGAGCTCAAAACTAATTGTTTGACTCATTTCTCAAAAACTGAAGCACTTTAAGGACAAATATGTTGGGAAAAATGTTCCACATTAACCATCTTTATACCATGTTAATTGTGTGCAAACATCTTTGAGCACTTATATTTTCACTGTTATCAATGTTGTGCAACAAAATTTAAAGAAATGTACATGGGAACCAGAGGTGTCCCCTGAAAATGCTCAAATAACGGCGAAACTTCCGCAATCTATTTTATGTTCAGTGTGTTGTTCACTTCCTCAACAATATTCTGCCGTTCTTACTTTCAAAATAAATGTTCTAAGAATATTTGCCCTCCATCATTTAACGAAAAGAATTGTCTTTGTAAAGGGTGATGAGAAAAGAGGAACATTTTTCTAATTTGTCCTTTCTCATGGCATTTATCAGAGTATTGACTGCCTGTGGGCCGGGACGACCAAACTCCGTCGGGATGACTGGAACCAGAAGAGCATCCTACGCCCCTACCTGTCCTTCGATAGCATCCTGTGCGAGGCTCTTCAGCACACCTTGTCGCAGTTCACCGTCCCGCCCCACAATGAGGACTGTGTCTACCCTCTACCCAAGGTTGTCTTCAGGATGTTTGACTACACAGACGCACCCGAGGTATGATTGGTAATAAGAACTGTGTAGGTTATGTCGGTGCAAAAAACGCTGTATCTCCTAAAATAGCACTGAAGTTACGCACCAGTTTGAAATTGTCAAAACTTTGTATCTCGCTCAAAATTGCCTGAATGTACGGACAAAACTAGAATGCACCAATATCGATTTGTGCTTGGAGCATTTCTTTGCGAAATACATTGTTTTTGCACTGATACAATGATGTTTTGAATTCTCTTTGTGAACACTGCTGCTTCCGAGAAGAATCAGGGTTGAGATAAAGTAGAATCTAGACTTTTCAGACAGTGTACTCTGCTCGTCTTCAAGAAAAAGCATTGCAAATCTTCCAATCTTACTGAAGCCCGATTCACACTTCGGGCAAAAGCAAAAGGGAGCAAACTTTTGTGACACAAACAGTCGAAATGTGCTGTTTTCCACTCGTATACACAATGAAGTATATATCAGGTTTTTTTTGATTGATAATAATACCCTTGGTCATCAAGTATGCTTTCAAGATGTCATCTCCATTGTTAGTTTCTGACGGTATAGTTTTCATCTACACATTATTCAACCAGTAAGAAAATGGATAATGTTTTAAGAGAAATGTTGACCATTCATCTTTGCAGGGCCCCACCATGCCAGGACATCATTCCATTGAGAAGTACTTAGTTGAAGAGCAACTGAGCTGCATCATTACTGCCTATGTCAAGGATCGCAAGGAGTGGTGAGTTTCCAGACGATATTCTTTTCCTTTTTCTTTGAGGCGTGAGAAGATGAAACATCTCCTTGAAAAAATCCAACAGTTGATGATTTTATTCCTACTTCTAAAGTTTCCGGTATGTTTTCTGATTTGTATAGACATCGTAACCTGTGACATCACATGTTTACAAAGGAGTCACAGAGCCTGGACTTCCTGCAGGCATAAATTGTACAAAACATTAAAGCTTATATTTTATGGGGGTTGCACCGTCTGTTTTTTTTTATCAACTTTCGATATGAAGAAAGGGGGCACATCTCAAAATGTGTTCAGCCCGTATTTTTATAACTCTTGAATTTATGTAGAAATTATGACACAATATGTAAAAAATTTCCAATATGACCAGTGCAGTATCTCGCCTATCAGAAAGGCTCTGGAATGTACATGGACACTCTTTTTGTAAACAAAAGTTACATTGTCTATGTAAAGTAATGTTTGTACCAGAACAATTTAGCTGAGAAAGTTGAAAACACGTTTTTAGAATGATATCCTCACCTCGTTTCTGCTGTTCCAGCGCTGCCTAGTTAGTGAGTTATCACGGCAAGGCCAGAGTCCCTCTCAACTACATGATCCTAGAGGTGGTATTCGGTCAGCTCTTCAACTTACCTCATCCCGTCAAGCTGGAAGCAGCCTACGCCAGTCTCCTGCTGGCTTCAATGCATGTCATGTGACTACCAAGCCTCAGCGGCTAATTTGGACATGTCCTTGGTATTAATTTCTGCTGTTGGCTGAAGTTATGATATCAGGTCCATGTTGTGATTCTTAATTTAACGTACAGAGCTCCTGTACGAGAGACTGGATAATATGAATCTCAACTGCACTGATCGGTTTGTCAATTGGTTCTCTCATCACCTCAGCAATTTTCAATTCCACTGGAGCTGGGATGAATGGTGAGTGTTTACTTCAAAGAGGAGCTTCCAGGTCAAATTCAGTTTTGTGCTGCACTCATTCTTCAAAAGATAGAGTCGTTCAGGCATGTGATTTCGCAGGATTTTTCCTGATTTCAGGATTTTCTCAAAATCTCCTCGAGCCTTCAATTGTTCTTGAAACAAGTATAGCAGTCCACTCAAGTTATTTGTGTTGGTCATGAGGCTAATTTCAACCTGTTTTTATCGAATATCATAGAAATTCAGGAATGAACTAAAATTTCTCTGTCCAAAAATGTACATGCCCATGTATTTGAAATGTGCCTTTGGATGTTTTTTTATGTTAACAAATTTCACCCAGCAAGAGTGGGAAAATCCAACTGGCATTTGACACTGTTTTAATGTCAGGCCAGGTACTTGCAATATCTTTTTCTAAAAGGCTCTAACCATTGACAAATAAGTGCATCACAAAATCAACTTGGACCTTAGAGCCCCTCTCCAATATAGAATTCAAATCACAGGTTACCTATACATGTGTACTGCCGTGGAGTAGATTGAATCAAGCAGAATAAAGCAAGACCTAGTTCCCAAAGAACAAAATCTACACAGCAAAGTAGATATACACATGGTGTAACGGCAAACCGAATATACATTAATACCTCACTATGGCATGCAATGCCTCAACAATTATTTACCTACACATGTGTGACATTTCTGTAGACCAATCCGTACACGCAATGTGCTGCACACCACACCACCATTACAGAGGTGCTGGAAACGCAAGGTTTTGTACACACAGACAATACCCCAGCAATGGCGGCACAGTGTACAGCGCTTGCCTGTACGGTTTGGTCTCTAGCAATGCAGGAGGTCTGCCATGCTGGAGTGGTAGGCACATGTAGGATGCGTACGCGTAGCGCCATCCAGCAATGCGTTTCGTAGCACATGTTTCATGCACGCAACCTTACGGATTGGGTTTGTGGGGGTCCTGTTATTGTTGTTCTATTGATCCCTTTTCTAAAGAATTCCTCTGTGGGGTCCAAGTTGAAGTAAGAACAACTTTGTGGGGTCCATTGTTCCTTTGTGTAAAAGACCCCTCAAGGGACCTTCAGGGATGTGATTTCTTTTTTCATCCGTTTTTTTTAAACCCCCCCCAAAAAAATAAATAAATAAATAAATAACTAAAAATAAAATAAATATAAATATATATTTTTTAAGTATAAAAAAAAGTAACTAAATAAATTATATATATATTTTTTTAATTCAGATTGTAAAAAACATGTAGATAAAACCAAATAGAATGCCCCAGAGTGCAGATTAGGGCTTTTAAAACAAAAGATAAATGCATGTAAGTAGGCTTCGAGCTCGCAAGCTTTCACACTTAGCGCTCACAGTTCAGGGTTTTTTGCAACAGCCTATCACATCCCTGGACCTTCCGTAAGCCTAGTTTTATAAATGGCACCCAGCAGCCACATGAGCTAAGAGAACTGGTCCTTCCACATTAACAATCTCCCAATACTTAGCTGTGCTGAAAACAGAGACATCTATTTCAACTCTCAAATCTGCTTACAAAAATGTGCGAGAAAAAAAATCATCTACATTTAGTGCACATAAAATGCTTTCTTTTTCAATTTTAAACTATTGACTTCTTGGTGTTTTTCACAATTGTTTCACTGATGTCTCCCTCATTCAAAGACAAAAAGATATTAATCTGTGGCTTTTGCTTTGAATTGATTTCAAACAAGCTCATTGGAATGGACTAATTAAAAAGTTATATGAATTTGGTATCATATTCTAGAATTCTGTCAGTTGTGTTACTTGATCTGGTTAATTTTTGTAATTTAAAAAAATATTTAAGTACACTGGCACATCAATAGAATGTACTTCAAATTACAATACATAATGAAAATGATAATGATTGGGAACACCACAAAATTGTATTGAAATTTAAGTCTCTTTTTGGAAAAGTTATCAAATCACACAAGTAGTTGTTTGGTTGTATCTTTGCATCATCAACTGCAATGGTTTTGGGATAAGCCAAGTTGTAACAGAATGGCTTCATTTGGGGTTTGTACCTTATTTTGTGTTTACTATACAATGTGCCAGTGGAACAAACTGTGAAATAAAAACTGCTTTCTTGAGGATGTTATCTGTATTGAAATAAAAGAACATAAATTTGTGCCCATTTGTTCTTTATTGTATTTAAATAAATGAAGGGAAAACACGTGTCTCTGTGTCTTTTTTCTATAGATAAGATCTGCGTTCTTTGTAAATATGTCTGCAGTTCAGACCTTTATCACACAGCAGCCATCTTGTATTTTCAAAGATATGTGACAAAACTGATATTGAAAGAGAAGTTTATTGCACAGTTTGTGTTAAAGCAAACAAAGTCAATCATGTAATTAACACTATCTTCACAAAACACTGAAAATCGAACAGAAAGTGAATCTATGTGTACGTACAAACGTAAATACACAGCAAATAAAATACTGTTTGGACTGAGCAATATACCATTGAGAACATGGTTACATTGTGGTGAAGGTCTGGTCATCAGGAATAAAACAAAGGGAAGGTATTCATTTCGCAGTGAAGCAACATTTCAAACAAAATCAAATAGCTCATCATAGTGTAAAGTGTTTCAATAAAACCAAATCGACCCTACGAAGCAATTATTGTATTTTTCTATAACAATTTTCTGTTGAAAGGTCAATTGCATACAGATATCTCATGACAACAAATGTCCAATAATGTGAAGAAAACTACTCCTGAATCAGTGATTGTACCTTCCATTTAGTTTAGCTTGATACACAGGTGCTGCACTCTGTAGCAAGGTAGATGCTCACAACACTAGGGGAAGGGAGGGGAGTGGGGGTTGACTGTTATGAGGGGGGCAGGTGGAGGGCGTGTGTGATGGGAGAAAGGATAGGTCCTTAGTGATTTTTTTTTTTTTTTTTTTTTTTTTTTTTGGGGGGGGGGTCAAGTCCTGCATTGTTTTTTCATTTTAAATGTTCTTTTTGGACCTAAACTAACCCCAGCGCATGCCAGTGCCTCCAGTACCTAGGATTGACAGACACCAAGAAGCAAAGTAAGGAGTGCCCTTCAACTACCTGAGACTGTAATCTGTGCAAGCGCCAGTAAACATGTCTGTATGGCGCCCTCCTGTGACAGCAGCCATCTTAATTTAGTACTACTTCAAACATGTTACCAAAACGAGGCCAAATTTTGTTGAGAAGACAAGCACATTTCCTACAAAACTTGTGACCTAAAGTCAAATAAACGGTTTTCATGGAAACAGCTGACCCCTATTTCATCATATGACTAGGAATTTCGATAAGTTCTTTGATGAAACGTCAACATAGTTTTTTTGGTGACCGGATGCGGCATTAACAAGTTATGGGCAAAAGCAAAGATGTGGAAAATCCAAACAAAGCAGTGATAAATTTATGCTTAAGAATGCACATTCCAGAAACAACTTCCCAAAATATTATTCATACCTCAATGTCTTTCCAAAAACTATGACGGCAATCTGTCTCACTGAGCATAGGTTTGGTTGTCATCAACCACACAACTTCATCTGTCAATTACAGGATCACCTGCGCAAGTTCTCATGCGTACAATTCAGGCCACGCCCCTAAATTTTTACAATGCTGATTTTGTTAATGGGTTCAAGTCGAAAACCAGCCCAGAATCACACTTTTATACAGATTTACTCTGCTGAAAATGAGCTAAACTCTTCAATATTTACTTCCCCTATTTATAAGAAATAACCATTCGTTACCTGAAATGTTTTCCCTGAAATTTGTATCAAAAGCAATTTTATTCCCGAACGTAAACAAAGCCATTTTCATTGATAAAGATTTGTGAAGTCACCTTATTAGTATTCAGAACACAGTCGATGAGCAGACGATAACTCCATCATTTTTCTACTTAATTTTTTTAATCGGAAGGTTTCATTCCGACTAGCATAAAAAGAATACGAGTTTATACATTATAAAATAATGTAAATTTACGATCACAAATGGAGGTTTTTGTTGCTCATCAACTAGCAATACATTTATTAAGATACGACCAATCATAATGAAAAACGGAAGACGCCATCTTGTTTTCTAATAATAGACTCGTGCTTGCGGTTTTAACCCGGATGCACACGTGTGTTGGCTCATCACAACAATCACACGTGTACAGTGTATGCATCGGAAATAAGTGATTATTTCAGTGAAACCTCTGGAAATATATGCTGCAAAAGTCACTCATCTTAAAGAGGGCATTATAAAGGTAAGACTGGCGAAAAGGGGGGTTAAATGGTGGCATTTTCGTTGCACAGTATTGGAAATGAACATTTCTTCTTGTACAGTAGCCCCCCCCCCCCCCCCCTCCAAAAAATCTTGTAAAACATTCCGGAGATTCCAAGCTCACACTGAGGACACAATGGCGGGCCGGGGTGGCTACACCACGCCCCATGTCGAACACAAATTGTAGCTAACAGTCTAAGTCCTTACTCACAGTTATAAGAAACGATGGACTGATAAACATATCACATTTTAATATCACAGAACAGCAAACTTGTCCACTGGGTTCAACGGTAATTGTAGTCTCCCGACAAGGCTCAACTCCTGTACTTTGTACCAGAGTGTGCACATGAGACTCTGTTTATTTGTGGCGGTGTCTTTCCATGCTCTCATATACCCTGCTTCAGATCCATTATTCTAGAGTCTCTTGAGGGGAATGTTGGTCCCACCTGTTAACCTGTTTTTCTGTGTCAGTGGTTTTTCTTGTTGACATTTGTAAGACATTTCTCTGTTGCTTCTCCTCGCATGATTTGCTGAGGCAATTTAGGTGCAATTTAGACCGCACTGTAAGATGCAGTAGACAAAAGAAGCATCAACATTCTCTAAACTAAGTTTGAGAGTCTTGAGAAGAACTTCATCAGATTAGGTTGTCATTCATTTCCAAGAGAATATAACTGTTAAGATTTCTTTTCCAGGGAGATGGTGCACATTTTCAATGCAGCCTAAATCAGAAGAAGAAATAGTGGGTTTTTGGAAAGTATGGTTGAACATATCATTTTTGTTTCATTGAAAACTTAAAATACAACAGAGGGCAGGGAAATCTTGCGCCTTTAATTTGACACTGAACTGGCTGGCATACTACTGCAGTTTGTCAACATTTTTCTTTTTTTAAGCTAACAGATGAAGCGAAATTCTCTCGATGCCATCGATTCTTGAACTTCGCGTCTCAAAATATTGACGATTTTAAGCACAATTGATGACGTAGTATGAACACATGTTATTAAATATTCCCCAGCAAACTATGACCAAATGACCCTGTCCACATTCGCCATCACCTGCCAGATGCTATTTTTCTGTTTAGTTTAAACCCAAACGTAAGTCTTTCTCCGGCCAATTAAAATTATTTTTTTTAACATTAAAAAGTCTTGCTCATCTAAAACGAATGCTCCATCACATCAACGTTCAACAGTAACAAAGGAGTATTTCAATTTTAACAGTTTACATTTCACTGGTCAAATAAGATCATTTGAATTCATTAGGTCGCATCAATCTTTCAATATCGTAGGAGCTAATAACAAGAGGCTGGCCAACCATTCAATTTTACCAATAAGCACACATTTTTCAACTGTTTCCATATAAATTCGTCTGCATGGTTTGTGCTGGCTGAAATGCAGATATTCTAAGAAGAATTCAGTTTTCTACACTAGTTCTGGTTATATATACCTCCCTCTAGAGCGACAAAGAAGGAAATAGTGTCTGCCAGTGGTCGGTACAGACGATCAAGTAAATCATTCAGATCAGAGGAGCGGTCAACTCTGCTGCATGGAAAGGTCCAGCTGATTGTCTGACAAAATAGCGTACCGGACAACTCAGTCACAGTGCATGGAATGGTACAACTACAGCCAAACTAAAGCCAGTCAAGGTAAGCAACCAACTTTTGAATATACAGAAACGAACAAACGTAGTATGGAAAACAGCAGACGAAAATAACAGAGATTGGTCAAACTGGCCTTATTTTTGCCAGAGGCAACTTTTAAAACTTTCTGACCATCTCGAAATGCCAATCACTTGTTTACCGTCGATTGCAGAATGTCCATTTGGGACATAGTAATAAAACCTCACCACTTGATAACTGGTAACGCTTATCTCAAATATTCTGGCCCTATTCCAAATGTTAAACTAACTGACAGCAATCCCACAGTCTTCCAGATGGTCTGGATTTTATATTTCACCATTCAAAAGGGCGGATCCACTGGTTCGAAATTTAACTGCACAACTTTTTTTATCAAAGAAAATATATTGGGTTTTTTTTTACGTCAAAACGCACTTTAATTTGTTACTCAAAAATTCAAAATAGCCTGTGGCGACGACTCGTTGCGGGCACCTCCCCCAATGGTGCTGGCTTGGATTTTTTGGTCACAATGATGGCGCCACATTTTGGTAAAAAGCTCACAATTCCCAAGGTTTTGGAATTTGGCCATGTCCCAACACAACCTACTCTATGATTCCAAATGATTCAAAATGGCGACCTGTCAAATATTCCCAAAATTCGACCCCCGGTAACATGGCGATTTTCGGCGATCACTTTTTGTGGACACCTCCCCCGATGGTGCTGGTTCGAATTTGAAGACCGCAAGGATTTTATTCCATGAATTATTGAGGTTTTTTGGGCAACAAAGATGGCGTCACTTTTTGGTAGAAAGCTCCTAATTGCCCAGGTTTTGGGATTTGGCCATGTCCCCACACAGAAAAGGTCTTCAGGGAAGTCTAGTCTAGAATGCTGCACCGTCAAATCGCACTTTTGTTTTCGACCCCAAAATTCAAAATGGCGACAGGGTACTGCCTGTCAAATATTCCCAGAATTCGACGCCGGTAACATGGCGATTTTCGGCGATCACTTTTTGCGGACACCTCCCCCGATGGTGCTGGTCCGAATTGGAAGACCGCAAGGATTTTATTCCATGAATTATTGAGGTTTTTTGGGCAACAAAGATTGCGTCACTTTTTGGTAGAAAGCTCCTAATTGCCCAGGTTTTGGGATTTGGCCATGTCCCCACACAGAAAAGGTCTTCAGGGAAGTCTAGTCTAGAATGCTGCACCGTCAAATCGCACTTTTGTTTTCGACCCCAAAATTCAAAATGGCGACAGGGTACTACCTGTCAAATATTCCCAAAATTCGACCCCCGGTAACATGGCGATTTTCGGCGATCACTTTTTGCGGACACCTCCCCCGATGGTGCTGGTTCGAATTTGAAGACCGCAAGGATTTTATTCCATGAATTATTGAGGTTTTTGGGGCAACAAAGATGGCGTCACTTTTTGGTAGAAAGCTCCTAATTGCCCAGGTTTTGGGATTTGGCCATGTCCCCACACAGAAAAGGTCTTCAGGGAAGTCTAGTCTAGAATGCTGCACCGTCAAATCGCACTTTTGTTTTCGACCCCAAAATTCAAAATGGCGACAGGGTACTACCTGTCAAATATTCCCAAAATTCGACCCCGGTAAGATGGCGATTTTCGGCGATCAATTTTTGCGGACACCTCCCCCTATGGTGCTGGTTCGAAGTTGAAGACCGCAAGCATTTTATTCCATGAATTATTGAGGTTTTTTGGGCCACAAAGATGGCGTCACTTTTTGCTAGAAAGCTCCTAATTGCCCAGGTTTTGGGATTTAGCCATGTCCCCACACAGAAAAGGTCTTCAGGGAAGTCTAGTCTAGAATGCTGCACAGTCAAATCGCACTTTTGTTTTCGACCCCAAAATTCAAAATGGCGACAGGGTACTACCTGTCAAATATTCCCAAAATTCGACCCCCGGTAACATGGCGATTTTCGGCGATCACTTTTTGCGGACACCTCCCCCTATGGTGCTGGTTCGAAGTTGAAGACCGCAAGCATTTTATTCCATGAATTATTTAGGTTTTTTGGGCCACAAAGATGGCGTCACTTTTTGCTAGAAAGCTCCTAATTGCCCAGGTTTTGGGATTTAGCCATGTCCCCACACAGAAAAGGTCTTAAGGGAAGTCTAGTCTAGAATGCTGCACCGTCAAATCGCACTTTTGTTTTCGACCCCAAAATTCAAAATGGCGAAAGGGTACTACCTGTCAAATATTCCCAAAATTCGACCCCCGGTAACATGGCGATTTTCGGCGATCACTTTTCGCGGACACCTCCCCCGATGGTGCTGGTTCGAATTTGAAGACCGCAAGGATTTTATTCCATGAATTATTGAGGTTTTTTGGGCAACAAAGATGGCGTCACTTTTTGGTAGAAAGCTCCTAATTGCCCAGGTTTTGGGATTTGGCCATGTCCCCACACAGAAAAGGTCTTCAGGGAAGTCTAGTCTAGAATGCTGCACCGTCAAATCGCACTTTTGTTTTCGACCCCAAAATTCAAAATGGCGACAGGGTACTGCCTGTCAAATATTCACAAAATTCGACGCCGGTAACATGGCGATTTTCGGCGATCACTTTTTGCGGACACCTCCCCCGATGGTGCTGGTCCGAATTGGAAGACCTCAAGGATTTTATTCCATGAATTATTGAGGTTTTTTGGGCAACAAAGATTGCGTTACTTTTTGGTAGAAAGCTCCTAATTGCCCAGGTTTTGGGATTTGGCCATGTCCCCACACAGAAAAGGTCTTCAGGGAAGTTTAGTCTAGAACGCTGCACCGTCAAATCGCACTTTTGTTTTCGACCCCAAAATTCAAAATGGCGACAGGGTACTCTGTCAAATATTCCCAAAATTCGACCCCCGGTAACATGGCGATTTTCGGCGATCACTTTTTGCGGACACCTCCCCCGACGGTGCTGGTTCGAATTTGAAGGCCGAAACCATTTTATTCCATGAATTATTGAGGTTTTTTGGGCCAGATAGATGGCGTCACTTTTTGCTAGAAAGCTCCTAATTGCCCAGGTTTTGGGATTTGGCCATGTCCCCACACAGAAAAGGTCTTAAGGGAAGTCTAGTCTAGAACGCTGCACCGTCAAATCGCACTTTTGTTTTCGACCCCAAAATTCAAAATGGCGACAGGGTACTACCTGTCAAATATTCCCAAAATTCGACCCCCGGTAACATGGCGATTTTCGGCGATCACTTTTTGCGGACACCTCCCCCGACGGTGCTGGTTCAAATTTGAAGGCCGCAACCATTTTATTCCATGAATTATTGAGTTTTTTGGGGCAAGAAAGATGGCGTCACTTTTTGGTAGAAAGCTCCTAATTGCCCAGGTTTTGGGATTTGGCCATGTCCCCACATAGAAAAGGTCTTCAGGGAAGTCTAGTCTAGAACGCTGCACCGTCAAATCGCACTTTTGTTTTCGACCCCAAAATTCAAAATGGCGACAGGGTACTACCTGTCAAATATTCCCCAAATTCGACCCCCGGTAACATGGCGATTTTCGGCGATCACTTTTTGCGGACGCCTCCCCCGACGGTGCTGGTTCGAATTTGAAGGCCGCAACCATTTTATTCCATGAATTATTGAGGTTTTTTGGGCGACAAAGTTAGCGTCACTTTTTGCTAGAAAGCTCCTAATTGCCCAGGTTTTGGGATTTGGCCATGTCCCCACACAGAAAAGGTCTTCAGGGAAGTCTAGTCTCGAACGCTGCACCGTCAAATCGCACTTTTGTTTTCGACCCCAAAATTCAAAATGGCGACAGGGTACTACCTATCAAATATTCCCAAAATTCGACCCCCGGTAACATGGCGATTTTCGGCGATCACTTTTTGCGGACACCTCCCCCGACGGTGCTGGTTGGAATTTGAAGGCCGAAACCATTTTATTCCATGAATTATTGAGGTTTTTTGGGCCACAAAGATGGCGTCACTTTTTGCTAGAAAGCTCCTAATTGCCCAGGTTTTGGGATTTGGCCATGTCCCCACACAGAAAAGGTCTTAAGGGAAGTCTAGTCTAGAACGCTGCACCGTCAAATCGCACTTTTGTTTTCGACCCCAAAATTCAAAATGGCGACAGGGTACTACCTGTCAAATATTCCCAAAATTCGACCCCCGGTAACATGGCGATTTTCGGCGATCACTTTTTGCGGACACCTCCCCGACGGTGCTGGTTCGAATTTGAAGGCCGCAACCATTTTATTCCATGAATTATTGAGGTTTTTTGGGCCACAAAGATGGCGTCACTTTTTGGTAGAAAGCTCCTAATTGCCCAGGTTTTGGGATTTGGCCATGTCCCCACACAGAAAAGGTCTTCAGGGAAGTCTAGTCTCGAACGCTGCACCGTCAAATCGACTTTTGTTTTCGACCCCAAAATTCAAAATGGCGACAGGGTACTACCTGTAAAATATTCCCAAAATTCGACTCCCGGTAACGTGGCGATTTTTTGGCGATCACTTTTTGCGGACACCTCCCCCGACGGTGCTGGTTCGAATTTGAAGGCCGCAACCATTATATTCCATGAATTATTGAGGTTTTTTGGGCCACAAAGATGGCGTCACTTTTTGCTAGAAAGCTCCTAATTGCCCAGGTTTTGGGATTTGGCCATGTCCCCACACAGAAAAGGTATTCAGGGAAGTCTAGTCTAGAACGCTGCACCGTCAAATCGCACTTTTGTTTTCGACCCCAAAATTTAAAATGGCAACAGGGTACTACCTGTCAAATATTCCCAAAATTCGACCCCCGGTAACATGGCGATTTTCGGCGATCACTTTTTGCGGACGCCTCCCCCGACGGTGCTGGTTCGAATTTGAAAGCCGCAACCATTTTATTCCATGAATTATTGAGGTTTTTTGGGCCACAAAGATGGCGTCACTTTTTGCTAGAAAGCTCCTAATTGCCCAGGTTTTGGGATTTGGCCATGTCCCCACACAGAAAAGGTCTTCAGGGAAGTTTAGTCTAGAACGCTGCACCGTCAAATCGCACTTTTGTTTTCGACCCCAAAATTCAAAATGGCGACAGGGTACTACCTGTCAAATATTCCCAAAATTGGACCTCCGGTAACATGGCGATTTTCGGCGATCACTTTTTGCGGACACCTCCCCCGACGGTGCTGGTTCAAATTTGAAGGCCGCAACCATTTTATTCCATGAATTATTGAGGTTTTTTGGGCCAGAAAGATGGCGTCACTTTTTGCTAGAAAGCTCCTATTTGCAAAGGTTTTGGGATTTGGCCATGTCCCCACACAGAAAAGGTCTTCAGGGAAGTTTAGTCTAAAACGCTGCACCGTCAAATCGCACTTTTGTTTTCGACCCCAAAATTCAAAATGGCGACAGGGTACTACCTGTCAAATATTCCCAAAATTCGACCCCCGGTAACATGGCGATTTTCGGCGATCACTTTTTGCGGACACCTCCCCAGACGGTGCTGGTTCGAATTTGAAGGCCGCAACCATTTTATTCCATGGCGACAGGGTACTACCTGTCAAATATTCCCAAAATTCGACCCCCGGTAACATGGCGATTTTCGGCGATCACTTTTTGCGGACACCTCCCCCGATGGTGCTGGTCCGAATTGGAAGACCTCAAGGATTTTATTCCATGAATTATTGAGGTTTTTTGGGCAACAAAGATTGCGTTACTTTTTGGTAGAAAGCTCCTAATTGCCCAGGTTTTGGGATTTGGCCATGTCCCCACACAGAAAAGGTCTTCAGGGAAGTTTAGTCTAGAACGCTGCACCGTCAAATCGCACTTTTGTTTTCGACCCCAAAATTCAAAATGGCGACAGGGTACTCTGTCAAATATTCCCAAAATTCGACCCCCGGTAACATGGCGATTTTCGGCGATCACTTTTTGCGGACACCTCCCCCGACGGTGCTGGTTCGAATTTGAAGGCCGAAACCATTTTATTCCATGAATTATTGAGGTTTTTTGGGCCAGATAGATGGCGTCACTTTTTGCTAGAAAGCTCCTAATTGCCCAGGTTTTGGGATTTGGCCATGTCCCCACACAGAAAAGGTCTTAAGGGAAGTCTAGTCTAGAACGCTGCACCGTCAAATCGCACTTTTGTTTTCGACCCCAAAATTCAAAATGGCGACAGGGTACTACCTGTCAAATATTCCCAAAATTCGACCCCCGGTAACATGGCGATTTTCGGCGATCACTTTTTGCGGACACCTCCCCCGACGGTGCTGGTTCAAATTTGAAGGCCGCAACCATTTTATTCCATGAATTATTGAGGTTTTTTGGGCCAGAAAGATGGCGTCACTTTTTGCTAGAAAGCTCCTAATTGCAAAGGTTTTGGGATTTGGCCATGTCCCCACACAGAAAAGGTCTTCAGGGAAGTTTAGTCTAAAACGCTGCACCGTCAAATCGCACTTTTGTTTTCGACCCCAAAATTCAAAATGGCGACAGGGTACTACCTGTCAAATATTCCCAAAATTCGACCCCCGGTAACATGGCGATTTTCGGCGATCACTTTTTGCGGACACCTCCCCCGACGGTGCTGGTTCGAATTTGAAGGCCGCAACCATTTTATTCCATGAATTATTGAGGTTTTTTGGGCCACAAAGATGGCGTCACTTTTTGGTAGAAAGCTCCTAATTGCCCAGGTTTTGGGATTTGGCCATGTCCCCACACAGAAAAGGTCTTCAGGGAAGTCTAGTCTAGAACGCTGCACCGTCAAATCGCACTTTTGTTTTCGACCCCAAAATTCAAAATGGCGACAGGGTACTACCTGTCAAATATTCCCAAAATTGGACCTCCGGTAACATGGCGATTTTCGGCGATCACTTTTTGCGGACACCTCCCCCGACGGTGCTGGTTCAAATTTGAAGGCCGCAACCATTTTATTCCATGAATTATTGAGGTTTTTTGGGCCAGAAAGATGGCGTCACTTTTTGCTAGAAAGCTCCTAATTGCAAAGGTTTTGGGATTTGGCCATGTCCCCACACAGAAAAGGTCTTCAGGGAAGTTTAGTCTAAAACGCTGCACCGTCAAATCGCACTTTTGTTTTCGACCCCAAAATTCAAAATGGCGACAGGGTACTACCTGTCAAATATTCCCAAAATTCGACCCCCGGTAACATGGCGATTTTCGGCGATCACTTTTTGCGGACACCTCCCCCGACGGTGCTGGTTGGAATTTGAAGGCCGCAACCATTTTATTCCATGAATTATTGAGGTTTTTTGGGCCAGAAAGATGGCGTCACTTTTTGCTAGAAAGCTCCTAAGTGCAAAGGTTTTGGGAATTGGCCATGTCCCCACACAGAAAAGGTCTTCAGGGAAGTTTAGTCTAAAACGCTGCACCGTCAAATCGCACTTTTGTTTTCGACCCCAAAATTCAAAATGGCGACAGGGTACTACCTGTCAAATATTCCCAAAATTCGACCCCCGGTAACATGGCGATTTTCGGCGATCACTTTTTGCGGACACCTCCCCCGACGGTGCTGGTTCGAATTTGAAGGCCGCAACCATTTTATTCCATGAATTATTGAGGTTTTTTGGGCCGCAAAGATGGCGTCACTTTTTGCTAGAAAGCTCCTAATTGCCCAGGTTTTGGGATTTGGCCATGTCCCCACACAGAAAAGGTCTTCAGGGAAGTCTAGTCTCGAACGCTGCACCGTCAAATCGCTCTTTTGTTTTCGACCCCAAAATTCAAAATGGCGACAGGGTACTACCTGTCAAATATTCCCAAAATTCGACCCCCGGTAACATGGCGATTTTCGGCGATCACTTTTTGCGGACACCTTCCCCGACGGTGCTGGTTCGAATTTGAAGGCCGCAACCATTTTATTCCATGAATTATTGAGGTTTTTGGGGCCACAAAGATGGCGTCAATTTTTGCTAGAAAGCTCCTAATTGCCCAGGTTTTTGGATTTGGCCATGTCCCCACACAGAAAAGGTCTTCAGAGAAGTTTAGTCTAGAGCGCTGCACCGTCAAATCGCACTTTTGTTTTCGACCCCAAAATTTAAAATGGCAACAGAGTACTACCTGTCAAATATTCCCAAAATTCGACCCCCGGTAACATGGCGATTTTTGGCGATCACTTTTTGCGGACACCTCCCCCGACGGTGCTGGTTGGAATTTGAAGGCCGCAACCATTTTATTCCATGAATTATTGAAGTTTTTTGGGCCAGAAAGATGGCGTCACTTTTTGCTAGAAAGCTCCTAATTGCCCAGGTTTTGGGATTTGGCCATGTCCCCACACAGAAAAGGTCTTCAGGGAAGTCTAGTCTAGAACGCTGCACCGTCAAATCGCACTTTTGTTTTCGACCCCAAAATTCAAAATGGCGACAGGGTACTACCTGTCAAATATTCCCAAAATTCGACCCCCGGTAACATGGCGATTTTCGGCGATCACTTTTTGCGGACGCCTCCCCCGACGGTGCTGGTTCGAATTTGAAGGCCGCAACCATTTTATTCCATGAATTATTGAGGTTTTTTGGGCCACAAAGATGGCGTCACTTTTTGCTAGAAAGCTCCTTATTGCCCAGGTTTTGGGATTTGGCCATGTCCCCACACAGAAAAGGTCTTCAGGGAAGTCTAGTCTCGAACGCTGCACCGTCAAATCGCACTTTTGTTTTCGACCCCAAAATTCAAAATGGCGACAGGGTACTACCTGTCAAATATTCCCAAAATTCGACCCCCGGTAACATGGCGATTTTCGGCGATCACTTTTCGCGGACACCTCCCCCGACGGTGCTGGTTGGAATTTGAAGGCCGCAACCATTTGATTCCATGAATTATTGAGGTTTTTTGGGCAACAAAGATGGCGTCACTTTTTGCTAGAAAGCTCCTAATTGCCCAGGTTTTGGGATTTGGCCATGTCCCCACACAGAAAAGGTCTTCAGGGAAGTCTAGTCTAAAACGCTGCACCGTCAAATCGCACTTTTGTTTTCGACCCCAAAAATCAAAATGGCGACAGGGTACTACCTGTCAAATATTCCCAAAATTCGACACCCGGTAACATGGCGATTTTCGGCGATCACTTTTCGCGGACACCTCCCCCGACGGTGCTGGTTGGAATTTGAAGGCCGCAACCATTTTATTCCATGAATTATTGAGGTTTTTTGGGCAACAAAGATGGCGTCACTTTATGGTAGAAAGCTCCTAATTGCCCAGGTTTTGGGATTTGGCCATGTCCCCACACAGAAAAGGTCTTCAGGGAAGTCTAGTCTAGAACGCTGCACCGTCAAATCGCACTTTTGTTTTCGACCCCAAAAATCAAAATGGCGACAGGGTACTACCTGTCAAATATTCCCAAAATTCGACCCCCGGTAACATGGCGATTTTCGGCGATCACTTTTCGCGGACACCTCCCCCGACGGTGCTGGTTGGAATTTGAAGGCCGCAACCATTTTATTCCATGAATTATTGAGGTTTTTTGGGCAACAAAGATGGCGTCACTTTTTGGTAGAAAGCTCCTAATTGCCCAGGTTTTGGGATTTGGCCATGTCCCCACACAGAAAAGGTCTTCAGGGAAGTCTAGTCTAGAACGCTGCACCGTCAAATCGCACTTTTGTTTTCGACCCCAAAAATCAAAATGGCGACAGGGTACTACCTGTCAAATATTCCCAAAATTCGACCCCCGGTAACATGGCGATTTTCGGCGATCACTTTTCGCGGACACCTCCCCCGACGGTGCTGGTTGGAATTTGAAGGCCGCAACCATTTTATTCCATGAATTATTGAGTTTTTTTGGGCAACAAAGATGGCGTCACTTTTTGGTAGAAAGCTCCTAATTGCCCAGGTTTTGGGATTTGGCCATGTCCCCACACAGAAAAGGTCTTCAGGGAAGTCTAGTCTAGAACGATGCACCGTCAAATCGCACTTTTGTTTTCGACCCCAAAAATCAAAATGGCGACAGGGAACTACCTGTCAAATATTCCCAAAATTCGACCCCCGGTAACATGGCGATTTTCGGCGATCACTTTTCGCGGACACCTCCCCCGACGGTGCTGGTTGGAATTTGAAGGCCGCAACCATTTTATTCCATGAATTATTGAGTTTTTTGGGGCAACAAAGATGGCGTCACTTTTTGGTAGAAAGATCCTAATTGCCCAGGTTTTGGGATTTGGCCGTGTCCCCACACAGAAAAGGTCTTCAGGGAAGTCTAGTCTAGAACGCTGCACCGTCAAATCGCACTTTTGTTTTCGACCCCAAAAATCAAAATGGCGACAGGGTACTACCTGTCAAATATTCCCAAAATTCGACCCCCGGTAACATGGCGATTTTCGGCGATCACTTTTCGCGGACACCTCCCCCGACGGTGCTGGTTGGAATTTGAAGGCCGCAACCATTTTATTCCATGAATTATTGAGGTTTTTTGGGCAACAAAGATGGCGTCACTTTTTGGTAGAAAGCTCCTAATTGCACAGGTTTTGGGATTTGGCCATGTCCCCACACAGAAAAGGTATTCAGGGAAGTCTAGTCTAGAACGCTGCACCGTCAAATCGCACTTTTGTTTTCGACCCCAAAAATCAAAATGGCGACAGGGTACTACCTGTCAAATATTCCCAAAATTCGACCCCCGGTAACATGGCGATTTTCGGCGATCACTTTTCGCGGACACCTCCCCCGACGGTGCTGGTTGGAATTTGAAGGCCGCAACCATTTTATTCCATGAATTATTGAGGTTTTTTGGGGCAACAAAGATGGCGTCACTTTTTGGTAGAAAGCTCCTAATTGCCCAGGTTTTGGGATTTGGCCATGTCCCCACACAGAAAAGGTCTTCAGGGAAGTCTAGTCTAGAACGCTGCACCGTCAAATCGCACTTTTGTTTTCGACCCCAAAAATCAAAATGGCGACAGGGTACTACCTGTCAAATATTCCCAAAATTCGACCCCCGGTAACATGGCGATTTTCGGCGATCACTTTTCGCGGACACCTCCCCCGACGGTGCTGGTTGGAATTTGAAGGCCGCAACCATTTTATTCCATGAATTATTGAGGTTTTTTGGGGCAACAAAGATGGCGTCACTTTTTGGTAGAAAGCTCCTAATTGCCCAGGTTTTGGGATTTGGCCATGTCCCCACACAGAAAAGGTCTTCAGGGAAGTCTAGTCTAGAACGCTGCACCGTCAAATCGCACTTTTGTTTTCGACCCCAAAAATCAAAATGGCGACAGGGTACTACCTGTCAAATATTCCCAAAATTCGACCCCCGGTAACATGGCGATTTTCGGCGATCACTTTTCGCGGACACCCCCCCCCCCGACGGTGCTGGTTGGAATTTGAAGGCTGCAACCATTTTATTCCATGAATTATTGAGGTTTTTTGGGGCAACAAAGATGGCGTCACTTTTTGGTAGAAAGCTCCTAATTGCCCAGGTTTTGGGATTTGGCCATGTCCCCACACAGAAAAGGTCTTCAGGGAAGTCTAGTCTAGAACGCTGCACCGTCAAATCGCACTTTTGTTTTCGACCCCAAAAATCAAAATGGCGACAGGGTACTACCTGTCAAATATTCCCAAAATTCGACCCCCGGTAACATGGCGATTTTCGGCGATCACTTTTCGCGGACACCTCCCCCGACGGTGCTGGTTGGAATTTGAAGGCCGCAACCATTTTATTCCATGAATTATTGAGGTTTTTTGGGCATCAAAGATGGCGTCACTTTTTGGTAGAAAGCTCCTAATTGCCCAGGTTTTGGGATTTGGCCATGTCCCCACACAGAAAAGGTCTTCAGGGAAGTCTAGTCTAGAACGCTGCACCGTCAAATCGCACTTTTGTTTTCGACCCCAAAAATCAAAATGGCGACAGGGTACTACTTGTCAAATATTCCCAAAATTCGACCCCCGGTAACATGGCGATTTTCGGCGATCACTTTTCGCGGACACCCCCCCCCCCCCGACGGTGCTGGTTGGAATTTGAAGGCCGCAACCTTTTTATTCCATGAATTATTGAGGTTTTTTGGGCAACAAAGATGGCGTCACTTTTTGGTAGAAAGCTCCTAATTGCCCAGGTTTTGGGATTTGGCCATGTCCCCACACAGAAAAGGTCTTCAGGGTAGTCTAGTCTAGAACGCTGCACCGTCAAATCGCACTTTTGTTTTCGACCCCAAAAATCAAAATGGCGACAGGGTACTACCTGTCAAATATTCCCAAAATTCGACCCCCGGTAACATGGCGATTTTCGGCGATCACTTTTCGCGGACACCTCCCCCGACGGTGCTGGTTGGAATTTGAAGGCCGCAACCATTTTATTCCATGAATTATTGAGGTTTTTTGGGCATCAAAGATGGCGTCACTTTTTGGTAGAAAGCTCCTAATTGCCCAGGTTTTGGGATTTGGCCATGTCCCCACACAGAAAAGGTCTTCAGGGAAGTCTAGTCTAGAACGCTGCACCGTCAAATCGCACTTTTGTTTTCGACCCCAAAAATCAAAATGGCGACAAGGTACTACTTGTCAAATATTCCCAAAATTCGACCCCCGGTAACATGGCGATTTTTGGCGATCACTTTTCGCGGACACCCCCCCCCCCCCCGACGGTGCTGGTTGGAATTTGAAGGCCGCAACCTTTTTATTCCATGAATTATTGAGGTTTTTTGGGCAACAAAGATGGCGTCACTTTTTGGTAGAAAGCTCCTAATTGCCCAGGTTTTGGGATTTGGCCATGTCCCCACACAGAAAAGGTCTTCAGGGTAGTCTAGTCTAGAACGCTGCACCGTCAAATCGCACTTTTGTTTTCGACCCCAAAATTCAAAATGGCGACAGGGTACTACCTGTCAAATATTCCCAAAATTCGACCCCCGGTAACATGGCGATTTTCGGCGATCACTTTTCGCGGACACCCCCCCCCCCCCCCGACGGTGCTGGTTGGAATTTGAAGGCCGCAACCTTTTTATTCCATGAATTATTGAGGTTTTTTGGGCAACAAAGATGGCGTCACTTTTTGGTAGAAAGCTCCTAATTGCCCAGGTTTTGGGATTTGGCCATGTCCCCACACAGAAAAGGTCTTCAGGGTAGTCTAGTCTAGAACGCTGCACCGTCAAATCGCACTTTTGTTTTCGACCCCAAAAGTCAAAATGGCGACAGGGTACTACCTGTCAAATATTCCCAAAATTCGACCCCCGGTAACATGGCGATTTTCGGCGATCACTTTTTGCGGACGACTCCCCCGACGGTGCTGGTTCGAACTTGAAGGCCGTAACCATTTTATTCCATGAATTATTGAGGTTTTTGGGACAACAAAGATGGCGTCACTTTTTGCTAGAAAGCTCCTTATTGCCCAGGTTTTGGGATTTGGCCATGTCCCCACACAGAAAAGGTCTTTAGGGAAGTCTAGTCTAGAACGCTGCACCGTCAAATCGCACTTTTGTTTTCGACCCCAAAAGTCAAAATGGCGACAGGGTACTACCTGTCAAATATTCCCAAAATTCGACCCCCGGTAACATGGCAATTTTCGGCGATCACTTTTTGCGGACGACTCCCCCGACGGTGCTGGTTCGAACTTGAAGGCCGCAACCATTTTATTCCATGAATTATTGAGGTTTTTGGGGCAACAAAGATGGCGTCACTTTTTGCTAGAAAGCTTCTAATTGCCCAGGTTTTGGGATTTGGCCATGTCCCCACACAGAAAAGGTCTTCAGGGAAGTCTAGTCTACAACGCTGCACCGTCAAATCGCACTTTTGTTTTCGACCCCAAAAGTCAAAATGGCAACAGGGTACTACCTGTCAAATATTCCCAAAATTCGACCCCCGGTAACATGGCGATTTTCGGCGATCACTTTTTGCTGACGACTCCCCCGACGGTGCTGGTTCGAACTTGAAGGCCGCAACCATTTTATTCCATGAATTATTGAGGTTTTTGGGGCAACAAAGATGGCGTCACTTTTTGCTAGAAAGCTCCTAATTGCCCAGGTTTTGGGATTTTGCCATGTCCCCACACAGAAAAGGTCTTCAGGGAAGTCTAGTCTAGAACGCTGCACCGTCAAATCGCACTTTTGTTTTCGACCCAAAAGTCAAAATGGCGACAGGGTACTACCTGTCAAATATTCCCAAAATTCGACCCCCCGTAACATGGCGATTTTCGGCGATCACTTTTTGCGGACGACTCCCCCGACGGTGCTGGTTCGAACTTGAAGGCCGCAACCATTTCATTCCATGAATTATTGAGGTTTTTGGGGCAACAAAGATGGCGTCACTTTTTGCTAGAAAGCTCCTAATTGCCCAGGTTTTGGGATTTGGCCATGTCCCCACACAGAAAAGGTCTTCAGGGAAGTCTAGTCTAGAACGCTGCACCGTCAAATCGCACTTTTGTTTTCGACCCCAAAAGTAAAAATGGCGACAGGGTACTACCTGTCAAATATTCCCAAAATTCGACCCCCGGTAACATGGCGATTTTCGGCGATCACTTTTTGCGGACGACTCCCCCGACGGTGCTGGTTCGAACTTGAAGGCCGCAACCATTTTATTCCATGAATTATTGAGGTTTTTGGGGCAACAAAGATGGCGTCACTTTTTGCTAGAAAGCTCCTAATTGCCCAGGTTTTGGGATTTGGCCATGTCCCCACACAGAAAAGGTCTTCAGGGAAGTCTAGTCTAGAACGCTGCACCGTCAAATCGCACTTTTGTTTTCGACCCCAAAAGTCAAAATGGCGACAGGGTACTACCTGTCAAATATTCCCAAAATTCGACCCCCGGTAACATGGCGATTTTCGGCGATCACTTTTTGCGGACGACTCCCCCGACGGTGCTGGTTCGAACTTGAAGGCTGCAACCATTTTATTCCATGAATTATTGAGGTTTTTGGGGCAACAAAGATGGCGTCACTTTTTGCTAGAAAGCTTCTAATTGCCCAGGTTTTGTGATTTGGCCATGTCCCCACACAGAAAAGGTCTTCAGGGAAGTCTAGTCTAGAACGCTGCACCGTCAAATCGCACTTTTGTTTTCGACCCCAAAAGTCAAAATGGCGACAGGGTACTACCTGTCAAATATTCCCAAAATTCGACCCCCGGTAACATGGCGTTTTTCGGCGATCACTTTTTGCGGACGACTCCCCCGACGGTGCTGGTTCGAACTTGAAGGCCGCAACCATTTTATTCCATGAATTATTGAGGTTTTTGGGGCAACAAAGATGGCGTCACTTTTTGCTAGAAAGCTCCTAATTGCCCAGGTTTTGGGATTTGGCCATGTCCCCACACAGAAAAGGTCTTCAGGGAAGTCTAGTCTAGAACGCTGCACCGTCAAATCGCACTTTTGTTTTCGACCCCAAAAGTCAAAATGGCGACAGGGTACTACCTGTCAAATATTCCCAAAATTCGACCCCCGGTAACATGGCGATTTTCGGCGATCACTTTTTGCGGACGACTCCCCCGACGGTGCTGGTTCGAACTTGAAGGCCGCAACCATTTTATTCCATGAATTATTGAGGTTTTTGGGGCAACAAAGATGGCGTCACTTTTTGCTAGAAAGCTCCTAATTGCCCAGGTTTTGGGATTTGGCCATGTCCCCACACAGAAAAGGTCTTCAGGGAAGTCTAGTCTAGAACGCTGCACCGTCAAATCGCACTTTTGTTTTCGACCCCAAAAGTCAAAATGGCGACAGGGTACTACCTGTCAAATATTCCCAAAATTCGACCCCCGGTAACATGGCGATTTTCGGCGATCACTTTTTGCGGACGACTCCCCCGACGGTGCTGGTTCGAACTTGAAGGCCGCAACCATTTTATTCCATGAATTATTGAGGTTTTTGGGGCAACAAAGATGGCGTCACTTTTTGCTAGAAAGCTCCTAATTGCCCAGGTTTTGGGATTTGGCCATGTCCCCACACAGAAAAGGTCTTCAGGGAAGTCTAGTCTAGAACGCTGCACCGTCAAATCGCACTTTTGTTTTCGACCCCAAAAGTCAAAATGGCGACAGGGTACTACCTGTCAAATATTCCCAAAATTCGACCCCCGGTAACATGGCGATTTTCGGCGATCACTTTTTGCGGACGACTCCCCCGACGGTGCTGGTTCGAACTTGAAGGCCGCAACCATTTTATTCCATGAATTATTGAGGTTTTTGGGGCAACAAAGATGGCGTCACTTTTTGCTAGAAAGCTCCTAATTGCCCAGGTTTTGGGATTTGGCCATGTCCCCACACAGAAAAGGTCTTCAGGGAAGTCTAGTCTAGAACGCTGCACCGTCAAATCGCACTTTTGTTTTCGACCCCAAAAGTCAAAATGGCGACAGGGTACTACCTGTCAAATATTCCCAAAATTCGACCCCCGGTAACATGGCGATTTTCGGCGATCACTTTTTGCGGACGACTCCCCCGACGGTGCTGGTTCGAACTTGAAGGCTGCAACCATTTTATTCCATGAATTATTGAGGTTTTTGGGGCAACAAAGATGGCGTCACTTTTTGCTAGAAAGCTTCTAATTGCCCAGGTTTTGTGATTTGGCCATGTCCCCACACAGAAAAGGTCTTCAGGGAAGTCTAGTCTAGAACGCTGCACCGTCAAATCGCACTTTTGTTTTCGACCCCAAAAGTCAAAATGGCGACAGGGTACTACCTGTCAAATATTCCCAAAATTCGACCCCCGGTAACATGGCGATTTTCGGCGATCACTTTTTGCGGACGACTCCCCCGACGGTGCTGGTTCGAACTTGAAGGCCGCAACCATTTTATTCCATGAATTATTGAGGTTTTTGGGGCAACAAAGATGGCGTCACTTTTTGCTAGAAAGCTCCTAATTGCCCAGGTTTTGGGATTTGGCCATGTCCCCACACAGAAAAGGTCTTCAGGGAAGTCTAGTCTAGAACGCTGCACCGTCAAATCGCACTTTTGTTTTCGACCCCAAAAGTCAAAATGGCGACAGGGTACTACCTGTCAAATATTCCCAAAATTCGACCCCCGGTAACATGGCGATTTTCGGCGATCACTTTTTGCGGACGACTCCCCCGACGGTGCTGGTTCGAACTTGAAGGCCGCAACCATTTTATTCCATGAATTATTGAGGTTTTTGGGGCAACAAAGATGGCGTCACTTTTTGCTAGAAAGCTCCTAATTGCCCAGGTTTTGGGATTTGGCCATGTCCCCACACAGAAAAGGTCTTCAGGGAAGTCTAGTCTAGAACGCTGCACCGTCAAATCGCACTTTTGTTTTCGACCCCAAAAGTCAAAATGGCGACAGGGTACTACCTGTCAAATATTCCCAAAATTCGACCCCCGGTAACATGGCGATTTTCGGCGATCACTTTTTGCGGACGACTCCCCCGACGGTGCTGGTTCGAACTTGAAGGCCGCAACCATTTTATTCCATGAATTATTGAGGTTTTTGGGGCAACAAAGATGGCGTCACTTTTTGCTAGAAAGCTCCTAATTGCCCAGGTTTTGGGATTTGGCCATGTCCCCACACAGAAAAGGTCTTCAGGGAAGTCTAGTCTAGAACGCTGCACCGTCAAATCGCACTTTTGTTTTCGACCCCAAAAGTCAAAATGGCGACAGGGTACTACCTGTCAAATATTCCCAAAATTCGACCCCCGGTAACATGGCGATTTTCGGCGATCACTTTTTGCGGACGACTCCCCCGACGGTGCTGGTTCGAACTTGAAGGCCGCAACCATTTTATTCCATGAATTATTGAGGTTTTTGGGGCAACAAAGATGGCGTCACTTTTTGCTAGAAAGCTCCTAATTGCCCAGGTTTTGGGATTTGGCCATGTCCCCACACAGAAAAGGTCTTCAGGGAAGTCTAGTCTAGAACGCTGCACCGTCAAATCGCACTTTTGTTTTCGACCCCAAAAGTCAAAATGGCGACAGGGTACTACCTGTCAAATATTCCCAAAATTCGACCCCCGGTAACATGGCGATTTTCGGCGATCACTTTTTGCGGACGACTCCCCCGACGGTGCTGGTTCGAACTTGAAGGCCGCAACCATTTTATTCCATGAATTATTGAAGTTTTTTGGGCCAGAAAGATGGCGTCACTTTTTGCTAGAAAGCTCCTAATTGCCCAGGTTTTGGGATTTGGCCATGTCCCCACACAGAAAAGGTCTTCAGGGAAGTCTAGTCTAGAACGCTGCACCGTCAAATCGCACTTTTGTTTTCGACCCCAAAAGTCAAAATGGCGACAGGGTACTACCTGTCAAATATTCCTAAAATTCGACCCCCGGTAACATGGCGATTTTCGGCGATCACTTTTTGCGGACGCCTCCCCCGACGGTGCTGGTTCGAATTTGAAGGCCGCAACCATTTTATTCCATGAATTATTGAGGTTTTTGGGGCAACAAAGATGGCGTCACTTTTTGCTAGAAAGCTCCTAATTGCCCAGGTTTTGGGATTTGGCCATGTCCCCACACAGAAAAGGTCTTCAGGGAAGTCTAGTCTAGAACGCTGCACCGTCAAATCGCACTTTTGTTTTCGACCCCAAAAGTCAAAATGCCGACAGGGTACTACCTGTCAAATATTCCCAAAATTCGACCCCCGGTAACATGGCGATTTTCGGCGATCACTTTTTGCGGACGACTCCCCCGACGGTGCTGGTTCGAACTTGAAGGCCGCAACCATTTTATTCCATGAATTATTGAGGTTTTTGGGGCAACAAAGATGGCGTCATTTTTTGCTAGAAAGCTCCTAATTGCCCAGGTTTTGGGATTTGGCCATGTCCCCACACAGAAAAGGTCTTCAGGGAAGTCTAGTCTAGAACGCTGCACCGTCAAATCGCACTTTTGTTTTCGACCCCAAAAGTCAAAATGGCGACAGGGTACTACCTGTCAAATATTCCCAAAATTCGACCCCCGGTAACATGGCGATTTTCGGCGATCACTTTTTGCGGACGACTCCCCCGACGGTGCTGGTTCGAACTTGAAGGCCGCAACCATTTTATTCCATGAATTATTGAAGTTTTTTGGGCCAGAAAGATGGCGTCACTTTTTGCTAGAAAGCTCCTAATTGCCCAGGTTTTGGGATTTGGCCATGTCCCCACACAGAAAAGGTCTTCAGGGAAGTCTAGTCTAGAACGCTGCACCGTCAAATCGCACTTTTGTTTTCGACCCCAAAAGTCAAAATGGCGACAGGGTACTACCTGTCAAATATTCCTAAAATTCGACCCCCGGTAACATGGCGATTTTCGGCGATCACTTTTTGCGGACGCCTCCCCCGACGGTGCTGGTTCGAATTTGAAGGCCGCAACCATTTTATTCCATGAATTATTGAGGTTTTTTGGGCAACAAAGATGGCGTCACTTTTTGCTACAAAGCTCCTCATTGCCCAGGTTTTGGGATTTGGCCATGTCCCCACACAGAAAAGGTCTTCAGGGAAGTCTAGTCTAGAACGCTGCACCGTCAAATCGCACTTTTGTTTTCGACCCCAAAAGTCAAAATGGCGACCTGTCAAATATTCCCCAAATTCGACCCCCGGTAACATGGCGATTTTCGGCGATCACTTTTTGCGGACGACTCCCCCGACGGTGCTGGTTCGAACTTGAAGGCCGCAACCATTTTATTCCATGAATTATTGAGGTTTTTGGGGCAACAAAGATGGCGTCACTTTTTGCTAGAAAGCTCCTCATTGCCCAGGTTTTGGGATTTGGCCATGTCCCCACACAAAAAAAGGTCTTCAGGGAAGTCTAGTCTAGAACGCTGCACCGTCAAATCGCACTTTTGTTTTCGACCCCAAAAGTCAAAATGGCGACAGGGTACTTCCTGTCAAATATTCCCAAAATTCGACCCCCGGTAACATGGCGATTTTCGGCGATCACTTTTTGCGGACGACTCCCCCGACGGTGCTGGTTCGAACTTGAAGGCCGCAGCCATTTTATTCCATGAATTATTGAGGTTTTTGGGGCAACAAAGATGGCGTCACTTTTTGCTAGAAAGCTCCTCATTGCCCAGGTTTGGGGATTTGGCCATGTCCCCACACAGAAAAGGTCTTCAGGGAAGTCTAGTCTAGAACGCTGCACCGTCAAATCGCACTTTTGTTTTCGACCCCAAAAGTCAAAATGGCGACAGGGTACTACCTGTCAAATATTCCCAAAATTCGACCCCCGGTAACATGGCGATTTTCGGCGATCACTTTTTGCGGACGACTCCCCCGACGGTGCTGGTTCGAACTTGAAGGCCGCAACCATTTTATTCCATGAATTATTGAGGTTTTTGGGGCAACAAAGATGGCGTCACTTTTTGCTAGAAAGCTCCTAATTGCCCAGGTTTGGGGATTTGGCCATGTCCCCACACAGAAAAGGTCTTCAGGGAAGTCTAGTCTAGAACGCTGCACCGTCAAATCGCACTTTTGTTTTCGACCCCAAAAGTCAAAATGCCGACAGGGTACTACCTGTCAAATATTCCCAAAATTCGACCCCCGGTAACATGGCGATTTTCGGCGATCACTTTTTGCGGACGACTCCCCCGACGGTGCTGGTTCGAACTTGAAGGCCGCAACCATTTTATTCCATGAATTATTGAGGTTTTTGGGGCAACAAAGATGGCGTCATTTTTTGCTAGAAAGCTCCTAATTGCCCAGGTTTTGGGATTTGGCCATGTCCCCACACAGAAAAGGTCTTCAGGGAAGTCTAGTCTAGAACGCTGCACCGTCAAATCGCACTTTTGTTTTCGACCCCAAAAGTCAAAATGGCGACAGGGTACTACCTGTCAAATATTCCCAAAATTCGACCCCCGGTAACATGGCGATTTTCGGCGATCACTTTTTGCGGACGACTCCCCCGACGGTGCTGGTTCGAACTTGAAGGCCGCAACCATTTTATTCCATGAATTATTGAAGTTTTTTGGGCCAGAAAGATGGCGTCACTTTTTGCTAGAAAGCTCCTAATTGCCCAGGTTTTGGGATTTGGCCATGTCCCCACACAGAAAAGGTCTTCAGGGAAGTCTAGTCTAGAACGCTGCACCGTCAAATCGCACTTTTGTTTTCGACCCCAAAAGTCAAAATGGCGACAGGGTACTACCTGTCAAATATTCCTAAAATTCGACCCCCGGTAACATGGCGATTTTCGGCGATCACTTTTTGCGGACGCCTCCCCCGACGGTGCTGGTTCGAATTTGAAGGCCGCAACCATTTTATTCCATGAATTATTGAGGTTTTTTGGGCAACAAAGATGGCGTCACTTTTTGCTACAAAGCTCCTCATTGCCCAGGTTTTGGGATTTGGCCATGTCCCCACACAGAAAAGGTCTTCAGGGAAGTCTAGTCTAGAACGCTGCACCGTCAAATCGCACTTTTGTTTTCGACCCCAAAAGTCAAAATGGCGACCTGTCAAATATTCCCCAAATTCGACCCCCGGTAACATGGCGATTTTCGGCGATCACTTTTTGCGGACGACTCCCCCGACGGTGCTGGTTCGAACTTGAAGGCCGCAACCATTTTATTCCATGAATTATTGAGGTTTTTGGGGCAACAAAGATGGCGTCACTTTTTGCTAGAAAGCTCCTCATTGCCCAGGTTTTGGGATTTGGCCATGTCCCCACACAAAAAAAGGTCTTCAGGGAAGTCTAGTCTAGAACGCTGCACCGTCAAATCGCACTTTTGTTTTCGACCCCAAAAGTCAAAATGGCGACAGGGTACTTCCTGTCAAATATTCCCAAAATTCGACCCCCGGTAACATGGCGATTTTCGGCGATCACTTTTTGCGGACGACTCCCCCGACGGTGCTGGTTCGAACTTGAAGGCCGCAGCCATTTTATTCCATGAATTATTGAGGTTTTTGGGGCAACAAAGATGGCGTCACTTTTTTCTAGAAAGCTCCTAATTGCCCAGGTTTTGGGATTTGGCCATGTCCCCACACAGAAAAGGTCTTCAGGGAAGTCTAGTCTAGAACGCTGCACCGTCAAATCGCACTTTTGTTTTCGACCCCAAAAGTCAAAATGGCGACAGGGTACTACCTGTCAAATATTCCCAAAATTCGACCCCCGGTAACATGGCGATTTTCGGCGATCACTTTTTGCGGACGACTCCCCCGACGGTGCTGGTTCGAACTTGAAGGCCGCAACCATTTTATTCCATGAATTATTGAGGTTTTTGGGGCAACAAAGATGGCGTCACTTTTTGCTAGAAAGCTCCTAATTGCCCAGGTTTTGGGATTTGGCCATGTCCCCACACAGAAAAGGTCTTCAGGGAAGTCTAGTCTAAAACGCTGCACCGTCAAATCGCACTTTTGTTTTCGACCCCAAAAGTCAAAATGGCGACAGGGTACTACCTGTCAAATATTCCCAAAATTCGACCCCCGGTAACATGGCGATTTTCGGCGATCACTTTTTGCGGACGACTCCCCCGACGGTGCTGGTTCGAACTTGAAGGCCGCAACCAATTTATTCCATGAATTATTGAGGTTTTTGGGGCAACAAAGATGGCGTCACTTTTTGCTAGAAAGCTCCTAATTGCCCAGGTTTTGGGATTTGGCCATGTCCCCACACAGAAAAGGTCTTCAGGGAAGTCTAGTCTAGAACGCTGCACCGTCAAATCGCACTTTTGTTTTCGACCCCAAAAGTCAAAATGGCGACAGGGTACTACCTGTCAAATATTCCCAAAATTCGACCCCCGGTAACATGGCGATTTTCGGCGATCACTTTTTGCGGACGACTCCCCCGACGGTGCTGGTTCGAACTTGAAGGCCGCAACCATTTTATTCCATGAATTATTGAGGTTTTTGGGGCAACAAAGATGGCGTCACTTTTTGCTAGAAAGCTCCTAATTGCCCAGGTTTTGGGATTTGGCCATGTCCCCACACAGAAAAGGTCTTCAGGGAAGTCTAGTCTAGAACGCTGCACCGTCAAATCGCACTTTTGTTTTCGACCCCAAAAGTCAAAATGGCGACAGGGTACTACCTGTCAAATATTCCCAAAATTCCACCCCCGGTAACATGGCGATTTTCGGCGATCACTTTTTGCGGACGACTCCCCCGACGGTGGTGGTTCGAACTTGAAGGCCGCAACCATTTTATTCCATGAATTATTGAGGTTTTTGTGGCAACAAAGATGGCGTCACTTTTTGCTAGAAAGCTCCTAATTGCCCAGGTTTTTGGGATTTGGCCATGTCCCCACACAGAAAAGGTCTTCAGGGAAGTCTAGTCTAGAACGCTGCACCGTCAAATCGCACTTTTGTTTTGGACCCCAAAAGTCAAAATGGCGACAGGGTACTACCTGTCAAATATTCCCAAAATTCGACCCCCGGTAACATGGCGATTTTCGGCGATCACTTTTTGCGGACGACTCCCCCGACGGTGCTGGTTCGAACTTGAAGGCCGCAACCATTTTATTCCATGAATTATTGAGGTTTTTGGGGCAACAAAGATGGCGTCACTTTTTGCTACAAAGCTCCTCATTGCCCAGGTTTTGAGATTTGGCCATGTCCCCACACAGAAAAGGTCTTCAGGGAAGTCTAGTCTAGAACGCTGCACCGTCAAATCGCACTTTTGTTTTCGACCCCAAAAGTCAAAATGGCGACAGGGTACTACCTGTCAAATATTCCCAAAATTCGACCCCCGGTAACATGGCGATTTTCGGCGATCACTTTTTGCGGACGACTCCCCCGACGGTGGTGGTTCGAACTTGAAGGCCGCAACCATTTTATTCCATGAATTATTGAGGTTTTTGGGGCAACAAAGATGGCGTCACTTTTTGCTAGAAAGCTCCTCATTGCCCAGGTTTTGGGATTTGGCCATGTCCCCACACAGAAAAGGTCTTCAGGGAAGTCTAGTCTAGAACGCTGCACCGTCAAATCGCACTTTTGTTTTCGACCCCAAAAGTCAAAATGGCGACAGGGTACTACCTGTCAAATATTCCCAAAATTCGACCCCCGGTAACATGGCGATTTTCGGCGATCACTTTTTGCGGACGACTCCCCCGACGGTGCTGGTTCGAACTTGAAGGCCGCAACTATTTTATTCCATGAATTATTGAGGTTTTTGGGGCAACAAAGATGGCGTCACTTTTTGCTAGAAAGCTCCTAATTGCCCAGGTTTTGGGATTTGGCCATGTCCCCACACAGAAAAGGTCTTCAGGGAAGTCTAGTCTAGAACGCTGCACCGTCAAATCGCACTTTTGTTTTCGACCCCAAAAGTCAAAATGGCGACAGGGTACTACCTGTCAAATATTCCCAAAATTCGACCCCGGTAACATGGCGATTTTCGGCGATCACTTTTTGCGGACGACTCCCCCGACGGTGCTGGTTCGAACTTGAAGGCCGCAACCATTTTATTCCATGAATTATTGAGGTTTTTGGGGCAACAAAGATGGCGTCACTTTTTGCTAGAAAGCTCCTAATTGCCCAGGTTTTGGGATTTGGCCATGTCCCCACACAGAAAAGGTCTTCAGGGAAGTCTAGTCTAGAACGCTGCACCGTCAAATCGCACTTTTGTTTTCGACCCCAAAAGTCAAAATGGCGACAGGGTACTACCTGTCAAATATTCCCAAAATTCGACCCCCGGTAACATGGCGATTTTCGGCGATCACTTTTTGCGGACGACTCCCCCGACGGTGCTGGTTCGAACTTGAAGGCCGCAACCATTTTATTCCATGAATTATTGAGGTTTTTGGGGCAACAAAGATGGCGTCACTTTTTGCTAGAAAGCTCCTAATTGCCCAGGTTTTGGGATTTGGCCATGTCCCCACACAGAAAAGGTCTTCAGGGAAGTCTAGTCTAGAACGCTGCACCGTCAAATCGCACTTTTGTTTTCGACCCCAAAAGTCAAAATGGCGACAGGGTACTACCTGTCAAATATTCCCAAAATTCGACCCCCGGTAACATGGCGATTTTCGGCGATCACTTTTTGCGGACGACTCCCCCGACGGTGCTGGTTCGAACTTGAAGGCCGCAACCATTTTATTCCATGAATTATTGAAGTTTTTTGGGCCAGAAAGATGGCGTCACTTTTTGCTAGAAAGCTCCTAATTGCCCAGGTTTTGGGATTTGGCCATGTCCCCACACAGAAAAGGTCTTCAGGGAAGTCTAGTCTAGAACGCTGCACCGTCAAATCGCACTTTTGTTTTCGACCCCAAAAGTCAAAATGGCGACAGGGTACTACCTGTCAAATATTCCTAAAATTCGACCCCCGGTAACATGGCGATTTTCGGCGATCACTTTTTGCGGACGCCTCCCCCGACGGTGCTGGTTCGAATTTGAAGGCCGCAACCATTTTATTCCATGAATTATTGAGGTTTTTTGGGCAACAAAGATGGCGTCACTTTTTGCTACAAAGCTCCTCATTGCCCAGGTTTTGGGATTTGGCCATGTCCCCACACAGAAAAGGTCTTCAGGGAAGTCTAGTCTAGAACGCTGCACCGTCAAATCGCACTTTTGTTTTCGACCCCAAAAGTCAAAATGGCGACAGGGTACTACCTGTCAAATATTCCCCAAATTCGACCCCCGGTAACATGGCGATTTTCGGCGATCACTTTTTGCGGACGACTCCCCCGACGGTGCTGGTTCGAACTTGAAGGCCGCAACCATTTTATTCCATGAATTATTGAGGTTTTTGGGGCAACAAAGATGGCGTCACTTTTTGCTAGAAAGCTCCTCATTGCCCAGGTTTTGGGATTTGGCCATGTCCCCACACAAAAAAAGGTCTTCAGGGAAGTCTAGTCTAGAACGCTGCACCGTCAAATCGCACTTTTGTTTTCGACCCCAAAAGTCAAAATGGCGACAGGGTACTTCCTGTCAAATATTCCCAAAATTCGACCCCCGGTAACATGGCGATTTTCGGCGATCACTTTTTGCGGACGACTCCCCCGACGGTGCTGGTTCGAACTTGAAGGCCGCAGCCATTTTATTCCATGAATTATTGAGGTTTTTGGGGCAACAAAGATGGCGTCACTTTTTTCTAGAAAGCTCCTAATTGCCCAGGTTTTGGGATTTGGCCATGTCCCCACACAGAAAAGGTCTTCAGGGAAGTCTAGTCTAGAACGCTGCACCGTCAAATCGCACTTTTGTTTTCGACCCCAAAAGTCAAAATGGCGACAGGGTACTACCTGTCAAATATTCCCAAAATTCGACCCCCGGTAACATGGCGATTTTCGGCGATCACTTTTTGCGGACGACTCCCCCGACGGTGCTGGTTCGAACTTGAAGGCCGCAACCATTTTATTCCATGAATTATTGAGGTTTTTGGGGCAACAAAGATGGCGTCACTTTTTGCTAGAAAGCTCCTAATTGCCCAGGTTTTGGGATTTGGCCATGTCCCCACACAGAAAAGGTCTTCAGGGAAGTCTAGTCTAAAACGCTGCACCGTCAAATCGCACTTTTGTTTTCGACCCCAAAAGTCAAAATGGCGACAGGGTACTACCTGTCAAATATTCCCAAAATTCGACCCCCGGTAACATGGCGATTTTCGGCGATCACTTTTTGCGGACGACTCCCCCGACGGTGCTGGTTCGAACTTGAAGGCCGCAACCAATTTATTCCATGAATTATTGAGGTTTTTGGGGCAACAAAGATGGCGTCACTTTTTGCTAGAAAGCTCCTAATTGCCCAGGTTTTGGGATTTGGCCATGTCCCCACACAGAAAAGGTCTTCAGGGAAGTCTAGTCTAGAACGCTGCACCGTCAAATCGCACTTTTGTTTTCGACCCCAAAAGTCAAAATGGCGACAGGGTACTACCTGTCAAATATTCCCAAAATTCGACCCCCGGTAACATGGCGATTTTCGGCGATCACTTTTTGCGGACGACTCCCCCGACGGTGCTGGTTCGAACTTGAAGGCCGCAACCATTTTATTCCATGAATTATTGAGGTTTTTGGGGCAACAAAGATGGCGTCACTTTTTGCTAGAAAGCTCCTAATTGCCCAGGTTTTGGGATTTGGCCATGTCCCCACACAGAAAAGGTCTTCAGGGAAGTCTAGTCTAGAACGCTGCACCGTCAAATCGCACTTTTGTTTTCGACCCCAAAAGTCAAAATGGCGACAGGGTACTACCTGTCAAATATTCCCAAAATTCCACCCCCGGTAACATGGCGATTTTCGGCGATCACTTTTTGCGGACGACTCCCCCGACGGTGGTGGTTCGAACTTGAAGGCCGCAACCATTTTATTCCATGAATTATTGAGGTTTTTGTGGCAACAAAGATGGCGTCACTTTTTGCTAGAAAGCTCCTAATTGCCCAGGTTTTTGGGATTTGGCCATGTCCCCACACAGAAAAGGTCTTCAGGGAAGTCTAGTCTAGAACGCTGCACCGTCAAATCGCACTTTTGTTTTGGACCCCAAAAGTCAAAATGGCGACAGGGTACTACCTGTCAAATATTCCCAAAATTCGACCCCCGGTAACATGGCGATTTTCGGCGATCACTTTTTGCGGACGACTCCCCCGACGGTGCTGGTTCGAACTTGAAGGCCGCAACCATTTTATTCCATGAATTATTGAGGTTTTTGGGGCAACAAAGATGGCGTCACTTTTTGCTACAAAGCTCCTCATTGCCCAGGTTTTGAGATTTGGCCATGTCCCCACACAGAAAAGGTCTTCAGGGAAGTCTAGTCTAGAACGCTGCACCGTCAAATCGCACTTTTGTTTTCGACCCCAAAAGTCAAAATGGCGACAGGGTACTACCTGTCAAATATTCCCAAAATTCGACCCCCGGTAACATGGCGATTTTCGGCGATCACTTTTTGCGGACGACTCCCCCGACGGTGGTGGTTCGAACTTGAAGGCCGCAACCATTTTATTCCATGAATTATTGAGGTTTTTGGGGCAACAAAGATGGCGTCACTTTTTGCTAGAAAGCTCCTCATTGCCCAGGTTTTGGGATTTGGCCATGTCCCCACACAGAAAAGGTCTTCAGGGAAGTCTAGTCTAGAACGCTGCACCGTCAAATCGCACTTTTGTTTTCGACCCCAAAAGTCAAAATGGCGACAGGGTACTACCTGTCAAATATTCCCAAAATTCGACCCCCGGTAACATGGCGATTTTCGGCGATCACTTTTTGCGGACGACTCCCCCGACGGTGCTGGTTCGAACTTGAAGGCCGCAACTATTTTATTCCATGAATTATTGAGGTTTTTGGGGCAACAAAGATGGCGTCACTTTTTGCTAGAAAGCTCCTAATTGCCCAGGTTTTGGGATTTGGCCATGTCCCCACACAGAAAAGGTCTTCAGGGAAGTCTAGTCTAGAACGCTGCACCGTCAAATCGCACTTTTGTTTTCGACCCCAAAAGTCAAAATGGCGACAGGGTACTACCTGTCAAATATTCCCAAAATTCGACCCCCGGTAACATGGCGATTTTCGGCGATCACTTTTTGCGGACGACTCCCCCGACGGTGCTGGTTCGAACTTGAAGGCCGCAACCATTTTATTCCATGAATTATTGAGGTTTTTGGGGCAACAAAGATGGCGTCACTTTTTGCTAGAAAGCTCCTAATTGCCCAGGTTTTGGGATTTGGCCATGTCCCCACACAGAAAAGGTCTTCAGGGAAGTCTAGTCTAGAACGCTGCACCGTCAAATCGCACTTTTGTTTTCGACCCCAAAATTCAAAATGGCGACAGGGTACTACCTGTCAAATATTCCCAAAATTCGACCCCCGGTAACATGGCGATTTTCGGAGATCTCTTTTTGCGGACGACTCCCCCGACGGTGCTGGTTCGAACTTGAAGGCCGCAACCATTTTATTCCATGAATTATTGAGGTTTTTGGGGCAACAAAGATGGCGTCACTTTTTGCTAGAAAGCTCCTAATTGCCCAGGTTTTGGGATTTGGCCATGTCCCCACACAGAAAAGGTCTTCAGGGAAGTCTAGTCTAGAACGCTGCACCGTCAAATCGCACTTTTGTTTTCGACCCCAAAAGTCAAAATGGCGACAGGGTACTACCTGTCAAATATTCCCAAAATTCGACCCCCGGTAACATGGCGATTTTCGGCGATCACTTTTTGCGGACGACTCCCCCGACGGTGCTGGTTCGAACTTGAAGGCCGCAACCATTTTATTCCATGAATTATTGAGGTTTTTGGGGCAACAAAGATGGCGTCACTTTTTGCTAGAAAGCTCCTAATTGCCCAGGTTTTGGGATTTGGCCATACAGAAAAGGTCTTCAGGGAAGTCTAGTCTAGAACGCTGCACCGTCAAATCGCACTTTTGTTTTCGACCCCAAAAGTCAAAATGGCGACAGGGTACTACCTGTCAAATATTCCCAAAATTCCACCCCCGGTAACATGGCGACTTTCGGCGATCACTTTTTGCGGACGACTCCCCCGACGGTGCTGGTTCGAACTTGAAGGCCGCAACCATTTTATTCCATGAATTATTGAGGTTTTTGGGGCCACAAAGATGGCGTCACTTTTTGCTAGAAAGCTCCTAATTGCCCAGGTTTTGGGATTTGGCCATGTCCCCACACAGAAAAGGTCTTCAGGGAAGTCTAGTCTAGAACGCTGCACCGTCAAATCGCACTTTTGTTTTCGACCCCAAAAGTCAAAATGGCGACAGGGTACTACCTGTCAAATATTCCCAAAATTCGACCCCCGGTAACATGGCGATTTTCGGCGATCACTTTTTGCGGACGACTCCCCCGACGGTGCTGGTTCGAACTTGAAGGCCGCAACCATTTTATTCCATGAATTATTGAGGTTTTTGGGGCAACAAAGATGGCGTCACTTTTTGCTAGAAAGCTCCTAATTGCCCAGGTTTTGGGATTTGGCCATACAGAAAAGGTCTTCAGGGAAGTCTAGTCTAGAACGCTGCACCGTCAAATCGCACTTTTGTTTTCGACCCCAAAAGTCAAAATGGCGACAGGGTACTACCTGTCAAATATTCCCAAAATTCGACCCCCGGTAACATGGCGATTTTCGGCGATCACTTTTTGCGGACGACTCCCCCGACGGTGCTGGTTCGAACTTGAAGGCCGCAACCATTTTATTCCATGAATTATTGAGGTTTTTGGGGCCACAAAGATGGCGTCACTTTTTGCTAGAAAGCTCCTAATTGCCCAGGTTTTGGGATTTGGCCATGTCCCCACACAGAAAAGGTCTTCAGGGAAGTCTAGTCTAGAACGCTGCACCGTCAAATCGCACTTTTGTTTTCGACCCCAAAAGTCAAAATGGCGACAGGGTACTACCTGTCAAATATTCCCAAAATTCGACCCCCGGTAACATGGCGATTTTCGGCGATCACTTTTTGCGGACGACTCCCCCGACGGTGCTGGTTCGAACTTGAAGGCCGCAACCATTTTATTCCATGAATTATTGAGGTTTTTGGGGCAACAAAGATGGCGTCACTTTTTGCTAGAAAGCTCCTAATTGCCCAGGTTTTGGGATTTGGCCATGTCCCCACACAGAAAAGGTCTTCAGGGAAGTCTAGTCTAGAACGCTGCACCGTCAAATCGCACTTTTGTTTTCGACCCCAAAAGTCAAAATGGCGACAGGGTACTACCTGTCAAATATTCCCAAAATTCGACCCCCGGTAACATGGCGATTTTCGGCGATCACTTTTTGCGGACGACTCCCCCGACGGTGCTGGTTCGAACTTGAAGGCCGCAACCATTTTATTCCATGAATTATTGAGGTTTTTGGGGCAACAAAGATGGCGTCACTTTTTGCTAGAAAGCTCCTAATTGCCCAGGTTTTGGGATTTGGCCATGTCCCCACACAGAAAAGGTCTTCAGGGAAGTCTAGTCTAGAACGCTGCACCGTCAAATCGCACTTTTGTTTTCGACCCCAAAAGTCAAAATGGCGACAGGGTACTACCTGTCAAATATTCCCAAAATTCGACCCCCGGTAACATGGCGATTTTCGGCGATCACTTTTTGCGGACGACTCCCCCGACGGTGCTGGTTCGAACTTGAAGGCCGCAACCATTTTATTCCATGAATTATTGAGGTTTTTGGGGCCACAAAGATGGCGTCACTTTTTGCTAGAAAGCTCCTAATTGCCCAGGTTTTGGGATTTGGCCATGTCCCCACACAGAAAAGGTCTTCAGGGAAGTCTAGTCTAGAACGCTGCACCGTCAAATCGCACTTTTGTTTTCGACCCCAAAAGTCAAAATGGCGACAGGGTACTACCTGTCAAATATTCCCAAAATTCGACCCCCGGTAACATGGCGATTTTCGGCGATCACTTTTTGCGGACGACTCCCCCGACGGTGCTGGTTCGAACTTGAAGGCCGCAACCATTTTATTCCATGAATTATTGAGGTTTTTGGGGCAACAAAGATGGCGTCACTTTTTGCTAGAAAGCTCCTAATTGCCCAGGTTTTGGGATTTGGCCATACAGAAAAGGTCTTCAGGGAAGTCTAGTCTAGAACGCTGCACCGTCAAATCGCACTTTTGTTTTCGACCCCAAAAGTCAAAATGGCGACAGGGTACTACCTGTCAAATATTCCCAAAATTCCACCCCCGGTAACATGGCGACTTTCGGCGATCACTTTTTGCGGACGACTCCCCCGACGGTGCTGGTTCGAACTTGAAGGCCGCAACCATTTTATTCCATGAATTATTGAGGTTTTTGGGGCCACAAAGATGGCGTCACTTTTTGCTAGAAAGCTCCTAATTGCCCAGGTTTTGGGATTTGGCCATGTCCCCACACAGAAAAGGTCTTCAGGGAAGTCTAGTCTAGAACGCTGCACCGTCAAATCGCACTTTTGTTTTCGACCCCAAAAGTCAAAATGGCGACAGGGTACTACCTGTCAAATATTCCCAAAATTCGACCCCCGGTAACATGGCGATTTTCGGCGATCACTTTTTGCGGACGACTCCCCCGACGGTGCTGGTTCGAACTTGAAGGCCGCAACCATTTTATTCCATGAATTATTGAGGTTTTTGGGGCAACAAAGATGGCGTCACTTTTTGCTAGAAAGCTCCTAATTGCCCAGGTTTTGGGATTTGGCCATACAGAAAAGGTCTTCAGGGAAGTCTAGTCTAGAACGCTGCACCGTCAAATCGCACTTTTGTTTTCGACCCCAAAAGTCAAAATGGCGACAGGGTACTACCTGTCAAATATTCCCAAAATTCGACCCCCGGTAACATGGCGATTTTCGGCGATCACTTTTTGCGGACGACTCCCCCGACGGTGCTGGTTCGAACTTGAAGGCCGCAACCATTTTATTCCATGAATTATTGAGGTTTTTGGGGCCACAAAGATGGCGTCACTTTTTGCTAGAAAGCTCCTAATTGCCCAGGTTTTGGGATTTGGCCATGTCCCCACACAGAAAAGGTCTTCAGGGAAGTCTAGTCTAGAACGCTGCACCGTCAAATCGCACTTTTGTTTTCGACCCCAAAAGTCAAAATGGCGACAGGGTACTACCTGTCAAATATTCCCAAAATTCGACCCCCGGTAACATGGCGATTTTCGGCGATCACTTTTTGCGGACGACTCCCCCGACGGTGCTGGTTCGAACTTGAAGGCCGCAACCATTTTATTCCATGAATTATTGAGGTTTTTGGGGCAACAAAGATGGCGTCACTTTTTGCTAGAAAGCTCCTAATTGCCCAGGTTTTGGGATTTGGCCATGTCCCCACACAGAAAAGGTCTTCAGGGAAGTCTAGTCTAGAACGCTGCACCGTCAAATCGCACTTTTGTTTTCGACCCCAAAAGTCAAAATGGCGACAGGGTACTACCTGTCAAATATTCCCAAAATTCGACCCCCGGTAACATGGCGATTTTCGGCGATCACTTTTTGCGGACGACTCCCCCGACGGTGCTGGTTCGAACTTGAAGGCCGCAACCATTTTATTCCGTGAATTATTGAGGTTTTTGGGGCAACAAAGATGGCGTCACTTTTTGCTAGAAAGCTCCTAATTGCCCAGGTTTTGGGATTTGGCCATGTCCCCACACAGAAAAGGTCTTCAGGGAAGTCTAGTCTAGAACGCTGCACCGTCAAATCGCACTTTTGTTTTCGACCCCAAAAGTCAAAATGGCGACAGGGTACTACCTGTCAAATATTCCCAAAATTCGACCCCCGGTAACATGGCGATTTTCGGCGATCACTTTTTGCGGACGACTCCCCCGACGGTGCTGGTTCGAACTTGAAGGCCGCAACCATTTTATTCCATGAATTATTGAGGTTTTTGGGGCCACAAAGATGGCGTCACTTTTTGCTAGAAAGCTCCTAATTGCCCAGGTTTTGGGATTTGGCCATGTCCCCACACAGAAAAGGTCTTCAGGGAAGTCTAGTCTAGAACGCTGCACCGTCAAATCGCACTTTTGTTTTCGACCCCAAAAGTCAAAATGGCGACAGGGTACTACCTGTCAAATATTCCCAAAATTCGACCCCCGGTAACATGGCGATTTTCGGCGATCACTTTTTGCGGACGACTCCCCCGACGGTGCTGGTTCGAACTTGAAGGCCGCAACCATTTTATTCCATGAATTATTGAGGTTTTTGGGGCAACAAAGATGGCGTCACTTTTTGCTAGAAAGCTCCTAATTGCCCAGGTTTTGGGATTTGGCCATGTCCCCACACAGAAAAGGTCTTCAGGGAAGTCTAGTCTAGAACGCTGCACCGTCAAATCGCACTTTTGTTTTCGACCCCAAAAGTCAAAATGGCGACAGGGTACTACCTGTCAAATATTCCCAAAATTCGACCCCCGGTAACATGGCGATTTTCGGCGATCACTTTTTGCGGACGACTCCCCTGACGGTGCTTGTTCGAACTTGAAGGCCGCAACCATTTTATTCCATGAATTATTGAGGTTTTTGGGGCAACAAAGATGGCGTCACTTTTTGCTAGAAAGCTCCTAATTGCCCAGGTTTTGGGATTTGGCCATGTCCCCACACAGAAAAGGTCTTCAGGGAAGTCTAGTCTAGAACGCTGCACCGTCAAATCGCACTTTTGTTTTCGACCCGAAAAGTCAAAATGGCGACAGGGTACTACCTGTCAAATATTCCCAAAATTCGACCCCCGGTAACATGGCGATTTTCGGCGATCACTTTTTGCGGACGACTCCCCCGACGGTGCTGGTTCGAACTTGAAGGCCGCAACCATTTTATTCCATGAATTATTGAGGTTTTTGGGGCCACAAAGATGGCGTCACTTTTTGCTAGAAAGCTCCTAATTGCCCAGGTTTTGGGATTTGGCCATGTCCCCACACAGAAAAGGTCTTCAGGGAAGTCTAGTCTAGAACGCTGCACCGTCAAATCGCACTTTTGTTTTCGACCCCAAAAGTCAAAATGGCGACAGGGTACTACCTGTCAAATATTCCCAAAATTCGACCCCCGGTAACATGGCGATTTTCGGCGATCACTTTTTGCGGACGACTCCCCCGACGGTGCTGGTTCGAACTTGAAGGCCGCAACCATTTTATTCCATGAATTATTGAGGTTTTTGGGGCAACAAAGATGGCGTCACTTTTTGCTAGAAAGCTCCTAATTGCCCAGGTTTTGGGATTTGGCCATGTCCCCACACAGAAAAGGTCTTCAGGGAAGTCTAGTCTAGAACGCTGCACCGTCAAATCGCACTTTTGTTTTCGACCCCAAAAGTCAAAATGGCGACAGGGTACTACCTGTCAAATATTCCCAAAATTCGACCCCCGGTAACATGGCGATTTTCGGCGATCACTTTTTGCGGACGACTCCCCTGACGGTGCTTGTTCGAACTTGAAGGCCGCAACCATTTTATTCCATGAATTATTGAGGTTTTTGGGGCAACAAAGATGGCGTCACTTTTTGCTAGAAAGCTCCTAATTGCCCAGGTTTTGGGATTTGGCCATGTCCCCACACAGAAAAGGTCTTCAGGGAAGTCTAGTCTAGAACGCTGCACCGTCAAATCGCACTTTTGTTTTCGACCCGAAAAGTCAAAATGGCGACAGGGTACTACCTGTCAAATATTCCCAAAATTCGACCCCCGGTAACATGGCGATTTTCGGCGATCACTTTTTGCGGACGACTCCCCCGACGGTGCTGGTTCGAACTTGAAGGCCGCAACCATTTTATTCCATGAATTATTGAGGTTTTTGGGGCAACAAAGATGGCGTCACTTTTTGCTAGAAAGCTCCTAATTGCCCAGGTTTTGGGATTTGGCCATGTCCCCACACAGAAAAGGTCTTCAGGGAAGTCTAGTCTAGAACGCTGCACCGTCAAATCGCACTTTTGTTTTCGACCCCAAAAGTCAAAATGGCGACAGGGTACTACCTGTCAAATATTCCCAAAATTCGACCCCCGGTAACATGGCGATTTTCGGCGATCACTTTTTGCGGACGACTCCCCCGACGGTGCTGGTTCGAACTTGAAGGCCGCAACCATTTTATTCCATGAATTATTGAGGTTTTTGTGGCAACAAAGATGGCGTCACTTTTTGCTAGAAAGCTCCTAATTGCCCAGGTTTTGGGATTTGGCCATGTCCCCACACAGAAAAGGTCTTCAGGGAAGTCTAGTCTAGAACGCTGCACCGTCAAATCGCACTTTTGTTTTCGACCCCAAAAGTCAAAATGGCGACAGGGTACTACCTGTCAAATATTCCCAAAATTCGACCCCGGTAACATGGCGATTTTCGGCGATCACTTTTTGCGGACGACTCCCCTGACGGTGCTGGTTCGAACTTGAAGGCCGCAACCATTTTATTCCATGAATTATTGAGGTTTTTGGGGCAACAAAGATGGCGTCACTTTTTGCTAGAAAGCTCCTAATTGCCCAGGTTTTGGGATTTGGCCATGTCCCCACACAGAAAAGGTCTTCAGGGAAGTCTAGTCTAGAACGCTGCACCGTCAAATCGCACTTTTGTTTTCGACCCCAAAATTCAAAATGGCGACAGGGTACTACCTGTCAAATATTCCCAAAATTCGACCCCCGGTAACATGGCGATTTTCGGCGATCACTTTTTGCGGACGACTCCCCCGACGGTGCTGGTTCGAACTTGAAGGCCGCAACCATTTTATTCCATGAATTATTGAGGTTTTTGGGGCAACAAAGATGGCGTCACTTTTTGCTAGAAAGCTCCTAATTGCCCAGGTTTTGGGATTTGGCCATGTCCCCACACAGAAAAGGTCTTCAGGGAAGTCTAGTCTAGAACGCTGCACCGTCAAATCGCACTTTTGTTTTCGACCCCAAAAGTCAAAATGGCGACAGGGTACTACCTGTCAAATATTCCCAAAATTCGACCCCCGGTAACATGGCGATTTTCGGCGATCACTTTTTGCGGACGACTCCCCCGACGGTGCTGGTTCGAACTTGAAGGCCGCAACCATTTTATTCCATGAATTATTGAGGTTTTTGGGGCAACAAAGATGGCGTCACTTTTTGCTAGAAAGCTCCTAATTGCCCAGGTTTTGGGATTTGGCCATGTCCCCACACAGAAAAGGTCTTCAGGGAAGTCTAGTCTAGAACGCTGCACCGTCAAATCGCACTTTTGTTTTCGACCCCAAAATTCAAAATGGCGACAGGGTACTACCTGTCAAATATTCCCAAAATTCGACCCCCGGTAACATGGCGATTTTCGGCGGTCACTTTTTGCGGACGACTCCCCCGACGGTGCTGGTTCGAACTTGAGGGCCGCAACCATTTTATTCCATGAATTATTGAGGTTTTTGGGGCAACAAAGATGGCGTCACTTTTTGCTAGAAAGCTCCTAATTGCCCAGGTTTTGGGATTTGGCCATGTCCCCACACAGAAAAGGTCTTTAGGGAAGTCTAGTCTAGAACGCTGCACCGTCAAATCGCACTTTTGTTTTCGACCCCAAAATTCAAAATGGCGACAGGGTACTACCTGTCAAATATTCCCAAAATTCGACCCCCGGTAACATGGCGATTTTCGGCGATCACTTTTTGCGGACGACTCCCCCGACGGTGCTGGTTCGAACTTGAAGGCCGCAACCATTTTATTCCATGAATTATTGAGGTTTTTGGGGCAACAAAGATGGCGTCACTTTTTTCTAGAAAGCTCCTAATTGCCCAGGTTTTGGGATTTGGCCATGTCCCCACACAGAAAAGATCTTCAGGGAAGTCTAGTCTAGAACGCTGCACCGTCAAATCGCACTTTTGTTTTCGACCCCAAAATTCAAAATGGCGACAGGGTACTACCTGTCAAATATTCCCAAAATTCGACCCCCGGTAACATGGCGATTTTCGGCGATCACTTTTTGCGGACGACTCCCCCGACGGTGCTGGTCCGAACTTGAAGGCCGCAACCATTTTATTCCATGAATTATTGAGGTTTTTGGGGCAACAAAGATGGCGTCACTTTTTGCTAGAAAGCTCCTAATTGCCCAGGTTTTGGGATTTGGCCATGTCCCCACACAGAAAAGATCTTCAGGGAAGTCTAGTCTAGAACGCTGCACCGTCAAATCGCACTTTTGTTTTCGACCCCAAAATTCAAAATGGCGACAGGGTACTTACTACCTGTCAAATATTCCCAAAATTCGACCCCCGGTAACATGGCGATTTTCGGCGATCACTTTTTGCGGACGACTCCCCCGACGGTGCTGGTTCGAACTTGAAGGCCGCAACCATTTTATTCCATGAATTATTGAGATTTTTGGGGCAACAAAGATGGCGTCACTTTTTGCTAGAAAGCTCCTAATTGCCCAGGTTTTGGGATTTGGCCATGTCCCCACACAGAAAAGGTCTTCAGGGAAGTCTAGTCTAGAACGCTGCACCGTCAAATCGCACTTTTGTTTTCGACCCCAAAATTCAAAATGACGACAGGGTACTACCTGTCAAATATTCCCAAAATTCGACCCCCGGTAACATGGCGATTTTCGGCGATCACTTTTTGCGGACGACTCCCCCGACGGTGCTGGTTCGAACTTGAAGGCCGCAACCATTTTATTCCATGAATTATTGAGGTTTTTGGGGCAACAAAGATGGCGTCACTTTTTGCTAGAAAGCTCCTAATTGCCCAGGTTTTGGGATTTGGCCATGTCCCCACACAGAAAAGGTCTTCAGGGAAGTCTAGTCTAGAACGCTGCACCGTCAAATCGCACTTTTGTTTTCGACCCCAAAATTCAAAATGGCGACAGGGTACTACCTGTCAAATATTCCCAAAATTCGACCCCCGGTAACATGGCGATTTTCGGCGATCACTTTTTGAGGACGACTCCCCCGACGGTGCTGGTTCGAACTTGAAGGCCGCAACCATTTTATTCCATGAATTATTGAGGTTTTTGGGGCAACAAAGATGGCGTCACTTTTTGCTAGAAAGCTCCTAATTGCCCAGGTTTTGGGATTTGGCCATGTCCCCACACAGAAAAGGTCTTCAGGGAAGTCTAGTCTAGAACGCTGCACCGTCAAATCGCACTTTTGTTTTCGACCCCAAAAGTCAAAATGGCGACAGGGTACTACCTGTCAAATATTCCCAAAATTCGACCCCCGGTAACATGGCGATTTTCGGCGATCACTTTTTGCGGACGACTCCCCCGACGGTGCTGGTTCGAACTTGAAGGCCGCAACCATTTTATTCCATGAATTATTGAGGTTTTTGTGGCAACAAAGATGGCGTCACTTTTTGCTAGAAAGCTCCTAATTGCCCAGGTTTTGGGATTTGGCCATGTCCCCACACAGAAAAGGTCTTCAGGGAAGTCTAGTCTAGAACGCTGCACCGTCAAATCGCACTTTTGTTTTCGACCCCAAAAGTCAAAATGGCGACAGGGTACTACCTGTCAAATATTCCCAAAATTCGACCCCGGTAACATGGCGATTTTCGGCGATCACTTTTTGCGGACGACTCCCCTGACGGTGCTGGTTCGAACTTGAAGGCCGCAACCATTTTATTCCATGAATTATTGAGGTTTTTGGGGCAACAAAGATGGCGTCACTTTTTGCTAGAAAGCTCCTAATTGCCCAGGTTTTGGGATTTGGCCATGTCCCCACACAGAAAAGGTCTTCAGGGAAGTCTAGTCTAGAACGCTGCACCGTCAAATCGCACTTTTGTTTTCGACCCCAAAATTCAAAATGGCGACAGGGTACTACCTGTCAAATATTCCCAAAATTCGACCCCCGGTAACATGGCGATTTTCGGCGATCACTTTTTGCGGACGACTCCCCCGACGGTGCTGGTTCGAACTTGAAGGCCGCAACCATTTTATTCCATGAATTATTGAGGTTTTTGGGGCAACAAAGATGGCGTCACTTTTTGCTAGAAAGCTCCTAATTGCCCAGGTTTGGGGATTTGGCCATGTCCCCACACAGAAAAGGTCTTCAGGGAAGTCTAGTCTAGAACGCTGCACCGTCAAATCGCACTTTTGTTTTCGACCCCAAAAGTCAAAATGGCGACAGGGTACTACCTGTCAAATATTCCCAAAATTCGACCCCCGGTAACATGGCGATTTTCGGCGATCACTTTTTGCGGACGACTCCCCCGACGGTGCTGGTTCGAACTTGAAGGCCGCAACCATTTTATTCCATGAATTATTGAGGTTTTTGGGGCAACAAAGATGGCGTCACTTTTTGCTAGAAAGCTCCTAATTGCCCAGGTTTTGGGATTTGGCCATGTCCCCACACAGAAAAGGTCTTTAGGGAAGTCTAGTCTAGAACGCTGCACCGTCAAATCGCACTTTTGTTTTCGACCCCAAAATTCAAAATGGCGACAGGGTACTACCTGTCAAATATTCCCAAAATTCGACCCCCGGTAACATGGCGATTTTCGGCGATCACTTTTTGCGGACGACTCCCCCGACGGTGCTGGTTCGAACTTGAAGGCCGCAACCATTTTATTCCATGAATTATTGAGGTTTTTGGGGCAACAAAGATGGCGTCACTTTTTTCTAGAAAGCTCCTAATTGCCCAGGTTTTGGGATTTGGCCATGTCCCCACACAGAAAAGATCTTCAGGGAAGTCTAGTCTAGAACGCTGCACCGTCAAATCGCACTTTTGTTTTCGACCCCAAAATTCAAAATGGCGACAGGGTACTACCTGTCAAATATTCCCAAAATTCGACCCCCGGTAACATGGCGATTTTCGGCGATCACTTTTTGCGGACGACTCCCCCGACGGTGCTGGTCCGAACTTGAAGGCCGCAACCATTTTATTCCATGAATTATTGAGGTTTTTGGGGCAACAAAGATGGCGTCACTTTTTGCTAGAAAGCTCCTAATTGCCCAGGTTTTGGGATTTGGCCATGTCCCCACACAGAAAAGATCTTCAGGGAAGTCTAGTCTAGAACGCTGCACCGTCAAATCGCACTTTTGTTTTCGACCCCAAAATTCAAAATGGCGACAGGGTACTTACTACCTGTCAAATATTCCCAAAATTCGACCCCCGGTAACATGGCGATTTTCGGCGATCACTTTTTGCGGACGACTCCCCCGACGGTGCTGGTTCGAACTTGAAGGCCGCAACCATTTTATTCCATGAATTATTGAGATTTTTGGGGCAACAAAGATGGCGTCACTTTTTGCTAGAAAGCTCCTAATTGCCCAGGTTTTGGGATTTGGCCATGTCCCCACACAGAAAAGGTCTTCAGGGAAGTCTAGTCTAGAACGCTGCACCGTCAAATCGCACTTTTGTTTTCGACCCCAAAATTCAAAATGACGACAGGGTACTACCTGTCAAATATTCCCAAAATTCGACCCCCGGTAACATGGCGATTTTCGGCGATCACTTTTTGCGGACGACTCCCCCGACGGTGCTGGTTCGAACTTGAAGGCCGCAACCATTTTATTCCATGAATTATTGAGGTTTTTGGGGCAACAAAGATGGCGTCACTTTTTGCTAGAAAGCTCCTAATTGCCCAGGTTTTGGGATTTGGCCATGTCCCCACAAAGAAAAGGTCTTCAGGGAAGTCTAGTCTAGAACGCTGCACCGTCAAATCGCACTTTTGTTTTCGACCCCAAAATTCAAAATGGCGACAGGGTACTACCTGTCAAATATTCCCAAAATTCGACCCCCGGTAACATGGCGATTTTCGGCGATCACTTTTTGAGGACGACTCCCCCGACGGTGCTGGTTCGAACTTGAAGGCCGCAACCATTTTATTCCATGAATTATTGAGGTTTTTGGGGCAACAAAGATGGCGTCACTTTTTGCTAGAAAGCTCCTAATTGCCCAGGTTTTGGGATTTGGCCATGTCCCCACACAGAAAAGGTCTTCAGGGAAGTCTAGTCTAGAACGCTGCACCGTCAAATTGCACTTTTGTTTTCGACCCCAAAATTCAAAATGGCGACAGGGTACTACCTGTCAAATATTCCCCAAATTCGACCCCCGGTAACATGGCGATTTTCGGCGATCACTCTTTGCAGACGACTCCCCCGACGGTGCTGGTTCGAACTTGAAGGCCGCAACCATTTTATTCCATGAATTATTGAGGTTTTTGGGGCAACAAAGATGGCGTCACTTTTTGCTAGAAAGCTCCTAATTGCCCAGGTTTTGGGATTTGGCCATGTCCCCACACAGAAAAGGTCTTCAGGGAAGTCTAGTCTAGAACGCTGCACCGTCAAATCGCACTTTTGTTTTCGACCCCAAAATTCAAAATGGCGACAGGGTACTACCTGTCAAATATTCCCAAAATTCGACCCCCGGTAACATGGCGATTTTCGGCGATCACTTTTTGCGGACGACTCCCCCGACGGTGCTGGTTCGAACTTGAAGGCCGCAACCATTTTATTCCATGAATTATTGAGGTTTTTGGGGCAACAAAGATGGCGTCACTTTTTGCTAGAAAGCTCCTAATTGCCCAGGTTTTGGGATTTGGCCATGTCCCCACACATAAAAGGTCTTCAGGGAAGTCTAGTCTAGAACGCTGCACCGTCAAATCGCACTTTTGTTTTCGACCCCAAAATTCAAAATGGCGACAGGGTACTACCTGTCAAATATTCTCAAAATTCGACCCCCGGTAACATGGCGATTTTCGGCGATCACTTTTTGCGGACGACTCCCCCGACGGTGCTGGTTCGAACTTGAAGGCCGCAACCATTTTATTCCATGAATTATTGAGGTTTTTGGGGCAACAAAGATGGCGTCACTTTTTGCTAGAAAGCTCCTAATTGCCCAGGTTTTGGGATTTGGCCATGTCCCCACACAGAAAAGGTCTTCAGGGAAGTCTAGTCTAGAACGCTGCACCGTCAAATCGCACTTTTGTTTTCGACCCCAAAATTCAAAATGGCGACAGGGTACTACCTGTCAAATATTCCCAAAATTCGACCCCCGTTAACATGGCGATTTTCGGCGATCACTTTTTGCGGACGACTCCCCCGACGGTGCTGGTTCGAACTTGAAGGCCGCAACCATTTTATTCCATGAATTATTGAGGTTTTTGGGGCAACAAAGATGGCGTCACTTTTTGCTAGAAAGCTCCTAATTGCCCAGGTTTTGGGATTTGGCCATGTCCCCACACAGAAAAGGTCTTCAGGGAAGTCTAGTCTAGAACGCTGCACCGTCAAATCGCACTTTTGTTTTCGACCCCAAAATTCAAAATGGCGACAGGGTACTACCTGTCAAATATTCCCAAAATTCGACCCCCGGTAACATGGCGATTTTCGGCGATCACTTTTTGCGGACGACTCCCCCGACGGTGCTGGTTCGAACTTGAAGGCCGCAACCATTTTATTCCATGAATTATTGAGGTTTTTGGGGCAACAAAGATGGCGTCACTTTTTGCTAGAAAGCTCCTAATTGCCCAGGTTTTGGGATTTGGCCATGTCCCCACACAGAAAAGGTCTTCAGGGAAGTCTAGTCTAGAACGCTGCACCGTCAAATCGCACTTTTGTTTTCGACCCCAAAATTCAAAATGGCGACAGGGTACTACCTGTCAAATATTCCCAAAATTCGACCCCCGTTAACATGGCGATTTTCGGCGATCACTTTTTGCGGACGACTCCCCCGACGGTGCTGGTTCGAACTTGAAGGCCGCAACCATTTTATTCCATGAATTATTGAGGTTTTTGGGGCAACAAAGATGGCGTCACTTTTTGCTAGAAAGCTCCTAATTGCCCAGGTTTTGGGATTTGGCCATGTCCCCACACAGAAAAGGTCTTCAGGGAAGTCTAGTCTAGAACGCTGCACCGTCAAATCGCACTTTTGTTTTCGACCCCAAAATTCAAAATGGCGACAGGGTACTACCTGTCAAATATTCCCAAAATTCGACCCCCGGTAACATGGCGATTTTCGGCGATCACTTTTTGCGGACGACTCCCCCGACGGTGCTGGTTCGAACTTGAAGGCCGCAACCATTTTATTCCATGAATTATTGAGGTTTTTGGGGCAACAAAGATGGCGTCACTTTTTGCTAGAAAGCTCCTAATTGCCCAGGTTTTGGGATTTGGCCATGTCCCCACACAGAAAAGATCTTCAGGGAAGTCTAGTCTAGAACGCTGCACCGTCAAATCGCACTTTTGTTTTCGACCCCAAAATTCAAAATGGCGTCAGGGTACTACCTGTCAAATATTCTCAAAATTCGACCCCCGGTAACATGGCGATTTTCGGCGATTACTTTTTGCGGACGACTCCCCCGACGGTGCTGGTTCGAACTTGAAGGCCGCAACCATTTTATTCCATGAATTATTGAGGTTTTTGGGGCAACAAAGATGGCGTCACTTTTTGCTAGAAAGCTCCTAATTGCCCAGGTTTTGGGATTTGGCCATGTCCCCACACAGAAAAGGTCTTCAGGGAAGTCTAGTCTAGAACGCTGCACCGTCAAATCGCACTTTTGTTTTCGACCCCAAAATTCAAAATGGCGACAGGGTACTACCTGTCAAATATTCTCAAAATTCGACCCCCGGTAACATGGCGATTTTCGGCGATCACTTTTTGCGGACGACTCCCCCGACGGTACTGGTTCGAACTTGAAGGCCGCAACCATTTTATTCCATGAATTATTGAGGTTTTTGGGGCAACAAAGATGGCGTCACTTTTTGCTAGAAAGCTCCTAATTGCCCAGGTTTTGGGATTTGGCCATGTCCCCACACAGAAAAGGTCTTCAGGGAAGTCTAGTCTAGAACGCTGCACCGTCAAATCGCACTTTTGTTTTCGACCCCAAAATTCAAAATGGCGACAGGGTACTACCTGTCAAATATTCCCAAAATTCGACCCCCGGTAACATGGCGATTTTCGGCGATCACTTTTTGTGGACGACTCCCCCGACGGTGCTTTATCGAACTTGAAGGCCGCAACCATTTTATTCCATAAATTATTGAGGTTTTTGGGGCAACAAAGATGGCGTCACTTTTTGCTAGAAAGCTCCTAATTGCCCAGGTTTTGGGATTTGGCCATGTCCCCACACAGAAAAGGTCTTCAGGGAAGTCTAGTCTAGAACGCTGCACCGTCAAATCGCACTTTTGTTTTCGACCCCAAAATTCAAAATGGCGACAGGGTACTACCTGTCAAATATTCCCAAAATTCGACCCCCGGTAACATGGCGATTTTCGGCGATCACTTTTTGCGGACGACTCCCCCGACGGTGCTGGTTCGAACTTGAAGGCCGCAACCATTTTATTCCATGAATTATTGAGGTTTTTGGGGCAACAAAGATGGCGTCACTTTTTGCTAGAAAGCTCCTAATTTGGCCATGTCCCCACACAGAAAAGGTCTTCAGGGAAGTCTAGTCTAGAACGCTGCACCGTCAAATCGCACTTTTGTTTTCGACCCCAAAATTCAAAATGGCGACAGGGTACTACCTGTCAAATATTCCCATAATTCGACCCCCGTTAACATGGCGATTTTCGGCGATCACTTTTTGCGGACGACTCCCCCGACGGTGCTGGTTCGAACTTGAAGGCCGCAACCATTTTATTCCATGAATTATTGAGGTTTTTGGGGCAACAAAGATGGCATCACTTTTTGCTAGAAAGCTCCTAATTGCCCAGGTTTTGGGATTTGGCCATGTCCCCACACAGAAAAGGTCTTCAGGGAAGTCTAGTCTAGAACGCTGCACCGTCAAATCGCACTTTTGTTTTCGACCCCAAAATTCAAAATGGCGACAGGGTACTACCTGTCAAATATTCCCAAAATTCGACCCCCGGTAACATGGCGATTTTCGGCGATCACTTTTTGCGGACGACTCCCCCGACGGTGCTGGTTCGAACTTGAAGGCCGCAACCATTTTATTCCATGAATTATTGAGGTTTTTGGGGCAACAAAGATGGCGTCACTTTTTGCTAGAAAGCTCCTAATTGCCCAGGTTTTGGGATTTGGCCATGTCCCCACACAGAAAAGATCTTCAGGGAAGTCTAGTCTAGAACGCTGCACCGTCAAATCGCACTTTTGTTTTCGACCCCAAAATTCAAAATGGCGACAGGGTACTACCTGTCAAATATTCCCAAAATTCGACCCCCGGTAACATGGCGATTTTCGGCGATCACTTTTTGCGGACGACTCCCCCGACGGTGCTGGTTCGAACTTGAAGGCCGCAACCATTTTATTCCATGAATTATTGAGGTTTTTGGGGCAACAAAGATGGCGTCACTTTTTGCTAGAAAGCTCCTAATTGCCCAGGTTTTGGGATTTGGCCATGTCCCCACACAGAAAAGGTCTTCAGGGAAGTCTAGTCTAGAACGCTGCACCGTCAAATCGCACTTTTGTTTTCGACCCCAAAATTCAAAATGGCGACAGGGTACTACCTGTCAAATATTCCCAAAATTCGACCCCCGGTAACATGGCGATTTTCGGCGATCACTTTTTGCGGACGACTCCCCCGACGGTGCTGGTTCGAACTTGAAGGCCGCAACCATTTTATTCCATGAATTATTGAGGTTTTTGGGGCAACAAAGATGGCGTCACTTTTTGCTAGAAAGCTCCTAATTGCCCAGGTTTTGGGATTTGGCCATGTCCCCACACAGAAAAGGTCTTCAGGGAAGTCTAGTCTAGAACGCTGCACCGTCAAATCGCACTTTTGTTTTCGACCCCAAAATTCAAAATGGCGACAGGGTACTACCTGTCAAATATTCCCAAAATTCGACCCCCGGTAACATGGCGATTTTCGGCGATCACTTTTTGCAGACGACTCCCCCGACGGTGCTGGTTCGAACTTGAAGGCCGCAACCATTTTATTCCATGAATTATTGAGGTTTTTGGGGCAACAAAGATGGCGTCACTTTTTGCTAGAAAGCTCCTAATTTGGCCATGTCCCCACACAGAAAAGGTCTTCAGGGAAGTCTAGTCTAGAACGCTGCACCGTCAAATCGCACTTTTGTTTTCGACCCCAAAATTCAAAATGGCGACAGGGTACTACCTGTCAAATATTCCCAAAATTCGACCCCCGTTAACATGGCGATTTTCGGCGATCACTTTTTGCGGACGACTCCCCCGACGGTGCTGGTTCGAACTTGAAGGCCGCAACCATTTTATTCCATGAATTATTGAGGTTTTTGGGGCAACAAAGATGGCGTCACTTTTTGCTAGAAAGCTCCTAATTGCCCAGGTTTTGGGATTTGGCCATGTCCCCACACAGAAAAGGTCTTCAGGGAAGTCTAGTCTAGAACGCTGCACCGTCAAATCGCACTTTTGTTTTCGACCCCAAAATTCAAAATGGCGACAGGGTACTACCTGTCAAATATTCCCAAAATTCGACCCCCGGTAACATGGCGATTTTCGGCGATCACTTTTTGCGGACGACTCCCCCGACGGTGCTGGTTCGAACTTGAAGGCCGCAACCATTTTATTCCATGAATTATTGAGGTTTTTGGGGCAACAAAGATGGCGTCACTTTTTGCTAGAAAGCTCCTAATTGCCCAGGTTTTGGGATTTGGCCATGTCCCCACACAGAAAAGATCTTCAGGGAAGTCTAGTCTAGAACGCTGCACCGTCAAATCGCACTTTTGTTTTCGACCCCAAAATTCAAAATGGCGACAGGGTACTACCTGTCAAATATTCCCAAAATTCGACCCCCGGTAACATGGCGATTTTCGGCGATCACTTTTTGCGGACGACTCCCCCGACGGTGCTGGTTCGAACTTGAAGGCCGCAACCATTTTATTCCATGAATTATTGAGGTTTTTGGGGCAACAAAGATGGCGTCACTTTTTGCTAGAAAGCTCCTAATTGCCCAGGTTTTGGGATTTGGCCATGTCCCCACACAGAAAAGGTCTTCAGGGAAGTCTAGTCTAGAACGCTGCACCGTCAAATCGCACTTTTGTTTTCGACCCCAAAATTCAAAATGGCGACAGGGTACTACCTGTCAAATATTCTCAAAATTCGACCCCCGGTAACATGGCGATTTTCGGCGATCACTTTTTGCGGACGACTCCCCCGACGGTACTGGTTCGAACTTGAAGGCCGCAACCATTTTATTCCATGAATTATTGAGGTTTTTGGGGCAACAAAGATGGCGTCACTTTTTGCTAGAAAGCTCCTAATTGCCCAGGTTTTGGGATTTGGCCATGTCCCCACACAGAAAAGGTCTTCAGGGAAGTCTAGTCTAGAACGCTGCACCGTCAAATCGCACTTTTGTTTTCGACCCCAAAATTCAAAATGGCGACAGGGTACTACCTGTCAAATATTCCCAAAATTCGACCCCCGGTAACATGGCGATTTTCGGCGATCACTTTTTGCGGACGACTCCCCCGACGGTGCTGGTTCGAACTTGAAGGCCGCAACCATTTTATTCCATGAATTATTGAGGTTTTTGGGGCAACAAAGATGGCGTCACTTTTTGCTAGAAAGCTCCTAATTTGGCCATGTCCCCACACAGAAAAGGTCTTCAGGGAAGTCTAGTCTAGAACGCTGCACCGTCAAATCGCACTTTTGTTTTCGACCCCAAAATTCAAAATGGCGACAGGGTACTACCTGTCAAATATTCCCAAAATTCGACCCCCGTTAACATGGCGATTTTCGGCGATCACTTTTTGCGGACGACTCCCCCGACGGTGCTGGTTCGAACTTGAAGGCCGCAACCATTTTATTCCATGAATTATTGAGGTTTTTGGGGCAACAAAGATGGCGTCACTTTTTGCTAGAAAGCTCCTAATTGCCCAGGTTTTGGGATTTGGCCATGTCCCCACACAGAAAAGGTCTTCAGGGAAGTCTAGTCTAGAACGCTGCACCGTCAAATCGCACTTTTGTTTTCGACCCCAAAATTCAAAATGGCGACAGGGTACTACCTGTCAAATATTCCCAAAATTCGACCCCCGGTAACATGGCGATTTTCGGCGATCACTTTTTGCGGACGACTCCCCCGACGGTGCTGGTTCGAACTTGAAGGCCGCAACCATTTTATTCCATGAATTATTGAGGTTTTTGGGGCAACAAAGATGGCGTCACTTTTTGCTAGAAAGTTCCTAATTGCCCAGGTTTTGGGATTTGGCCATGTCCCCACACAGAAAAGATCTTCAGGGAAGTCTAGTCTAGAACGCTGCACCGTCAAATCGCACTTTTGTTTTCGACCCCAAAATTCAAAAAGGCGACAGGGTACTACCTGTCAAATATTCCCAAAATTCGACCCCCGGTAACATGGCGATTTTCGGCGATCACTTTTTGCGGACGACTCCCCCGACGGTGCTGGTTCGAACTTGAAGGCCGCAACCATTTTATTCCATGAATTATTGAGGTTTTTGGGGCAACAAAGATGGCGTCACTTTTTGCTAGAAAGCTCCTAATTGCCCAGGTTTTGGGATTTGGCCATGTCCCCACACAGAAAAGGTCTTCAGGGAAGTCTAGTCTAGAACGCTGCACCGTCAAATCGCACTTTTGTTTTCGACCCCAAAATTCAAAATGGCGACAGGGTACTACCTGTCAAATATTCCCAAAATTCGACCCCCGGTAACATGGCGATTTTCGGCGATCACTTTTTGCGGACGACTCCCCCGACGGTGCTTTATCGAACTTGAAGGCCGCAACCATTTTATTCCATAAATTATTGAGGTTTTTGGGGCAACAAAGATGGCGTCACTTTTTGCTAGAAAGCTCCTAATTGCCCAGGTTTTGGGATTTGGCCATGTCCCCACACAGAAAAGGTCTTCAGGGAAGTCTAGTCTAGAACGCTGCACCGTCAAATCGCACTTTTGTTTTCGACCCCAAAATTCAAAATGGCGACAGGGTACTACCTGTCAAATATTCCCAAAATTCGACCCCCGGTAACATGGCGATTTTCGGCGATCACTTTTTGCGGACGACTCCCCCGACGGTGCTGGTTCGAACTTGAAGGCCGCAACCATTTTATTCCATGAATTATTGAGGTTTTTGGGGCAACAAAGATGGCGTCACTTTTTGCTAGAAAGCTCCTAATTTGGCCATGTCCCCACACAGAAAAGGTCTTCAGGGAAGTCTAGTCTAGAACGCTGCACCGTCAAATCGCACTTTTGTTTTCGACCCCAAAATTCAAAATGGCGACAGGGTACTACCTGTCAAATATTCCCAAAATTCGACCCCCGGTAACATGGCGATTTTCGGCGATCACTTTTTGCGGACGACTCCCCCGACGGTGCTGGTTCGAACTTGAAGGCCGCAACCATTTTATTCCATGAATTATTGAGGTTTTTGGGGCAACAAAGATGGCGTCACTTTTTGCTAGAAAGCTCCTAATTGCCCAGGTTTTGGGATTTGGCCATGTCCCCACACAGAAAAGGTCTTCAGGGAAGTCTAGTCTAGAACGCTGCACCGTCAAATCGCACTTTTGTTTTCGACCCCAAAATTCAAAATGGCGACAGGGTACTACCTGTCAAATATTCCCAAAATTCGACCCCCGGTAACATGGCGATTTTCGGCGATCACTTTTTGCGGACGACTCCCCCGACGGTGCTGGTTCGAACTTGAAGGCCGCAACCATTTTATTCCATGAATTATTGAGGTTTTTGGGGCAACAAAGATGGCGTCACTTTTTGCTAGAAAGCTCCTAATTGCCCAGGTTTTGGGATTTGGCCATGTCCCCACACAGAAAAGATCTTCAGGGAAGTCTAGTCTAGAACGCTGCACCGTCAAATCGCACTTTTGTTTTCGACCCCAAAATTCAAAATGGCGACAGGGTACTACCTGTCAAATATTCCCAAAATTCGACCCCCGGTAACATGGCGATTTTCGGCGATCACTTTTTGCGGACGACTCCCCCGACGGTGCTGGTTCGAACTTGAAGGCCGCAACCATTTTATTCCATGAATTATTGAGGTTTTTGGGGCAACAAAGATGGCGTCACTTTTTGCTAGAAAGCTCCTAATTGCCCAGGTTTTGGGATTTGGCCATGTCCCCACACAGAAAAGGTCTTCAGGGAAGTCTAGTCTAGAACGCTGCACCGTCAAATCGCACTTTTGTTTTCGACCCCAAAATTCAAAATGGCGACAGGGTACTACCTGTCAAATATTCCCAAAATTCGACCCCCGGTAACATGGCGATTTTCGGCGATCACTTTTTGCGGACGACTCCCCCGACGGTGCTGGTTCGAACTTGAAGGCCGCAACCATTTTATTCCATGAATTATTGAGGTTTTTGGGGCAACAAAGATGGCGTCACTTTTTGCTAGAAAGCTCCTAATTGCCCAGGTTTTGGGATTTGGCCATGTCCCCACACAGAAAAGGTCTTCAGGGAAGTCTAGTCCAGAACGCTGCACCGTCAAATCGCACTTTTGTTTTCGACCCCAAAATTCAAAATGGTGACAGGGTACTACCTGTCAAATATTCCCAAAATTCGACCCCCGGTAATATGGCGATTTTCGGCGATCACTTTTTGCGGACGACTCCCCCGACGGTGCTGGTTCGAACTTGAAGGCCGCAACCATTTTATTCCATGAATTATTGAGGTTTTTGGGGCAACAAAGATGGCGTCACTTTTTGCTAGAAAGCTCCTAATTGCCCAGGTTTTGGGATTTGGCCATGTCCCCACACAGAACAGGTCTTCAGGGAAGTCTAGTCAAGAACGCTGCACCGTCAAATCGCACTTTTGTTTTCGACCCCAAAATTCAAAATGGCGACAGGGTACTACCTGTCAAATATTCCCAAAATTCGACCCCCGGTAACATGGCGATTTTCGGCGATCACTTTTTGCGGACGACTCCCCCGACGGTGCTGGTTCGAACTTGAAGGCCGCAACCATTTTATTCCATGAATTATTGAGGTTTTTGGGGCAACAAAGATGGCGTCACTTTTTGCTAGAAAGCTCCTAATTGCCCAGGTTTTGGGATTTGGCCATGTCCCCACACAGAAAAGATCTTCAGGGAAGTCTAGTCTAGAACGCTGCACCGTCAAATCGCACTTTTGTTTTCGACCCCAAAATTCAAAATGGCGACAGGGTACTACCTGTCAAATATTCCAAAAATTCGACCCCCGGTAACATGGCGATTTTCGGCGATCACTTTTTGCGGACGACTCCCCCGACGGTGCTGGTTCGAACTTGAAGGCCGCAACCATTTTATTCCATGAATTATTGAGGTTTTTGGGGCAACAAAGATGGCGTCACTTTTTGCTAGAAAGCTCCTAATTGCCCAGGTTTTGGGGATTTGGCCATGTCCCCACACAGAAAAGGTCTTCAGGGAAGTCTAGTCTAGAACGCTGCACCGTCAAATCGCACTTTTGTTTTCGACCCCAAAATTCAAAATGGCGACAGGGTACTACCTGTCAAATATTCCCAAAATTCGACCCCCGGTAACATGGCGATTTTCGGCGATCACTTTTTGCGGACGACTCCCCCGACGGTGCTTTATCGAACTTGAAGGCCGCAACCATTTTATTCCATGAATTATTTAAGTTTTTGGGGCAACAAAGATGGCGTCACTTTTTGCTAGAAAGCTCCTAATTGCCCAGGTTTTGGGATTTGGCCATGTCCCCACACAGAAAAGGTCTTCAGGGAAGTCTAGTCTAGAACGCTGCACCGTCAAATCGCACTTTTGTTTTCGACCCCAAAATTCAAAAAGGCGACAGGGTACTACCTGTCAAATATTCCCAAAATTCGACCCCCGGTAACATGGCGATTTTCGGCGATCACTTTTTGCGGACGACTCCCCCGACGGTGCTGGTTCGAACTTGAAGGCCGCAACCATTTTATTCCATGAATTATTGAGGTTTTTGGGGCAACAAAGATGGCGTCACTTTTTGCTAGAAAGCTCCTAATTGCCCAGGTTTGGGGATTTGGCCATGTCCCCACACAGAAAAGGTCTTCAGGGAAGTCTAGTCTAGAACGCTGCACCGTCAAATCGCACTTTTGTTTTCGACCCCAAAATTCAAAATGGCGACCTGTCAAATATTCCCAAAATTCGACCCCCGGTAACATGGCGATTTTCGGCGATCACTTTTTGCGGACGACTCCCCCGACGGTGCTGGTTCGAACTTGAAGGCCGCAACCATTTTATTCCATGAATTATTGAGGTTTTTTTGGGCAACAAAGATGGCGTCACTTTTTGCTAGAAAGCTCCTAATTGCCCAGGTTTTGGGATTTGGCCATGTCCCCACACAGAAAAGGTCTTCAGGGAAGTCTAGTCTAGAACGCTGCACCGTCAAATCGCACTTTTGTTTTCGACCCCAAAATTCAAAATGGCGACAGGGTACTACCTGTCAAATATTCCCAAAATTCGACCCCCGGTAACATGGCGATTTTCGGCGATCACTTTTTGCGGACGACTCCCCCGACGGTGCTGGTTCGAACTTGAAGGCCGCAACCATTTTATTCCATGAATTATTGAGGTTTTTGGGGCAACAAAGATGGCGTCACTTTTTGCTAGAAAGCTCCTAATTGCCCAGGTTTTGGGATTTGGCCATGTCCCCACACAGAAAAGGTCTTCAGGGAAGTCTAGTCTAGAACGCTGCACCGTCAAATCGCACTTTTGTTTTCGACCCCAAAATTCAAAATGGCGACAGGGTACTACCTGTCAAATATTCCCAAAATTCGACCCCCGGTAACATGGCGATTTTCGGCGATCACTTTTTGCGGACGACTCCCCCGACGGTGCTGGTTCGAACTTGAAGGCCGCAACCATTTTATTCCATGAATTATTGAGGTTTTTGGGGCAACAAAGATGGCGTCACTTTTTGCTAGAAAGCTCCTAATTGCCCAGGTTTTGGGATTTGGCCATGTCCCCACACAGAAAAGGTCTTCAGGGAAGTCTAGTCCAGAACGCTGCACCGTCAAATCGCACTTTTGTTTTCGACCCCAAAATTCAAAATGGTGACAGGGTACTACCTGTCAAATATTCCCAAAATTCGACCCCCGGTAACATGGCGATTTTCGGCGATCACTTTTTGCGGACGACTCCCCCGACGGTGCTGGTTCGAACTTGAAGGCCGCAACCATTTTATTCCATGAATTATTGAGGTTTTTGGGGCAACAAAGATGGCGTCACTTTTTGCTAGAAAGCTCCTAATTGCCCAGGTTTTGGGATTTGGCCATGTCCCCACACAGAACAGGTCTTCAGGGAAGTCTAGTCTAGAACGCTGCACCGTCAAATCGCACTTTTGTTTTCGACCCCAAAATTAAAAATGGCGACAGGGTACTACCTGTCAAATATTCCCAAAATTCGACCCCCGGTAACATGGCGATTTTCGGCGATCACTTTTTGCGGCAACTCCCCCGACGGTGCTGGTTCGAACTTGAAGGCCGCAACCATTTTATTCCATGAATTATTGAGGTTTTTGGGGCAACAAAGATGGCGTCACTTTTTGCTAGAAAGCTCCTAATTGCCCAGGTTTTGGGATTTGGCCATGTCCCCACACAGAAAAGATCTTCAGGGAAGTCTAGTCTAGAACGCTGCACCGTCAAATCGCACTTTTGTTTTCGACCCCAAAATTCAAAATGGCGACAGGGTACTACCTGTCAAATATTCCCAAAATTCGACCCCCGGTAACATGGCGATTTTCGGCGATCACTTTTTGCGGACGACTCCCCCGACGGTGCTGGTTCGAACTTGAAGGCCGCAACCATTTTATTCCATGAATTATTGAGGTTTTTGGGGCAACAAAGATGGCGTCACTTTTTGCTAGAAAGCTCCTAATTGCCCAGGTTTTGGGATTTGGCCATGTCCCCACACAGAAAAGGTCTTCAGGGAAGTCTAGTCTAGAACGCTGCACCGTCAAATCGCACTTTTGTTTTCGACCCCAAAATTCAAAATGGCGACAGGGTACTACCTGTCAAATATTCCCAAAATTCGACCCCCGGTAACATGGCGATTTTCGGCGATCACTTTTTGCGGACGACTCCCCCGACGGTGCTTTATCGAACTTGAAGGCCGCAACCATTTTATTCCATGAATTATTTAAGTTTTTGGGGCAACAAAGATGGCGTCACTTTTTGCTAGAAAGCTCCTAATTGCCCAGGTTTTGGGATTTGGCCATGTCCCCACACAGAAAAGGTCTTCAGGGAAGTCTAGTCTAGAACGCTGCACCGTCAAATCGCACTTTTGTTTTCGACCCCAAAATTCAAAAAGGCGACAGGGTACTACCTGTCAAATATTCCCAAAATTCGACCCCCGGTAACATGGCGATTTTCGGCGATCACTTTTTGCGGACGACTCCCCCGACGGTGCTGGTTCGAACTTGAAGGCCGCAACCATTTTATTCCATGAATTATTGAGGTTTTTGGGGCAACAAAGATGGCGTCACTTTTTGCTAGAAAGCTCCTAATTGCCCAGGTTTGGGGATTTGGCCATGTCCCCACACAGAAAAGGTCTTCAGGGAAGTCTAGTCTAGAACGCTGCACCGTCAAATCGCACTTTTGTTTTCGACCCCAAAATTCAAAATGGCGACCTGTCAAATATTCCCAAAATTCGACCCCCGGTAACATGGCGATTTTCGGCGATCACTTTTTGCGGACGACTCCCCCGACGGTGCTGGTTCGAACTTGAAGGCCGCAACCATTTTATTCCATGAATTATTGAGGTTTTTGGGGCAACAAAGATGGCGTCACTTTTTGCTAGAAAGCTCCTAATTGCCCAGGTTTTGGGATTTGGCCATGTCCCCACACAGAAAAGGTCTTCAGGGAAGTCTAGTCTAGAACGCTGCACCGTCAAATCGCACTTTTGTTTTCGACCCCAAAATTCAAAATGGCGACAGGGTACTACCTGTCAAATATTCCCAAAATTCGACCCCCGGTAACATGGCGATTTTCGGCGATCACTTTTTGCGGACGACTCCCCCGACGGTGCTGGTTCGAACTTGAAGGCCGCAACCATTTTATTCCATGAATTATTGAGGTTTTTGGGGCAACAAAGATGGCGTCACTTTTTGCTAGAAAGCTCCTAATTGCCCAGGTTTTGGGATTTGGCCATGTCCCCACACAGAAAAGGTCTTCAGGGAAGTCTAGTCTAGAACGCTGCACCGTCAAATCGCACTTTTGTTTTCGACCCCAAAATTCAAAATGGCGACAGGGTACTACCTGTCAAATATTCCCAAAATTCGACCCCCGGTAACATGGCGATTTTCGGCGATCACTTTTTGCGGACGACTCCCCCGACGGTGCTGGTTCGAACTTGAAGGCCGCAACCATTTTATTCCATGAATTATTGAGGTTTTTGGGGCAAGAAAGATGGCGTCACTTTTTGCTAGAAAGCTCCTAATTGCCCAGGTTTGGGGATTTGGCCATGTCCCCACACAGAAAAGGTTTTCAGGGAAGTCTAGTCTAGAACGCTGCACCGTCAAATCGCACTTTTGTTTTCGACCCCAAAATTCAAAATGGCGACAGGGTACTACCTGTCAAATATTCCCAAAATTCGACCCCCGGTAACATGGCGATTTTCGGCGATCACTTTTTGCGGACGACTCCCCCGACGGTGCTGGTTCGAACTTGAAGGCCGCAACCATTTTATTCCATGAATTATTGAGGTTTTTGGGGCAACAAAGATGGCGTCACTTTTTGCTAGAAAGCTCCTAATTGCCCAGGTTTTGGGATTTGGCCATGTCCCCACACATAAAAGGTCTTCAGGGAAGTCTAGTCTAGAACGCTGCACCGTCAAATCGCACTTTTGTTTTCGACCCCAAAATTCAAAATGGCGACAGGGTACTACCTGTCAAATATTCCCAAAATTCGACCCCCGGTAACATGGCGATTTTCGGCGATCACTTTTTGCGGACGACTCCCCCGACGGTTCTGGTTCGAACTTGAAGGCCGCAACCATTTTATTCCATGAATTATTGAGGTTTTTGGGGTAACAAAGATGGCGTCACTTTTTGCTAGAAAGCTCCTAATTGCCCAGGTTTTGGGATTTGGCCATGTCCCCACACAGAAAAGGTCTTCAGGGAAGTCTAGTCTAGAACGCTGCACCGTCAAATCGCACTTTTGTTTTCGACCCCAAAATTCAAAATGGTGACAGGGTACTACCTGTCAAATATTCCCAAAATTCGACACCCGGTAACATGGCGATTTTCGGCGATCACTTTTTGCGGACGACTCCCCCGACGGTGCTGGTTCGAACTTGAAGGCCGCAACCATTTTATTCCATGAATTATTGAGGTTTTTGGGCAACAAAGATGGCGTCACTTTTTGCTAGAAAGCTCCTAATTGCCCAGGTTTTGGGATTTGGCCATGTCCCCACACAGAAAAGGTCTTCAGGGAAGTCTAGTCTAGAACGCTGCACCGTCAAATCGCACTTTTGTTTTCGACCCCAAAATTCAAAATGGCGACAGGGTACTACCTGTCAAATATTCCCAAAATTAGAACCCCGGTAACATGGCGATTTTCGGCGATCACTTTTGCGGACGACTCCCCCGACGGTGCTGGTTCGAACTTGAAGGCCGCAACCATTTTATTCCATGAATTATTGAGGTTTTTGGGGCAACAAAGATGGCGTCACTTTTTGCTAGAAAGCTCCTAATTGCCCAGGTTTTTGGATTTGGCCATGTCCCCACACAGAAAAGGTCTTCAGGGAAGTCTAGTCTAGAACGCTGCACCGTCAAATCGCACTTTTGTTTTCGACCCCAAAATTCAAAATGGCGACAGGGTACTACCTGTCAAATATTCCCAAAATTCGACCCCCGGTAACATGGCGATTTTCGGCGATCACTTTTTGCGGACGACTCCCACGACGGTGCTGGTTCGAACTTGAAGGCCGCAACCATTTTATTCCATGAATTATTGAGGGTTTTGGGGCAACAAAGATGGCGTCACTTTTTGCTAGAAAGCTCCTAATTGCCCAGGTTTTGGGATTTGGCCATGTCCCCACACAGAAAAGGTCTTCAGGGAAGTCTAGTCTAGAACGCTGCACCGTCAAATCGCACTTTTGTTTTCGACCCCAAAATTCAAAATGGCGACAGGGTACTACCTGTCAAATATTCCCAAAATTCGAACCCCGTTAACATGGCGATTTTCGGCGATCACTCTTTGCGGACGACTCCCCCGACGGTGCTGGTTCGAACTTGAAGGCCGCAACCATTTTATTCCATGAATTATTGAGGTTTTTGGGGCAACAAAGATGGCGTCACTTTTTGCTAGAAAGCTCCTAATTGCCCAGGTTTGGGGATTTGGCCATGTCCCCACACAGAAAAGGTCTTCAGGGAAGTCTAGTCTAGAACGCTGCACCGTCAAATCGCACTTTTGTTTTCGACCCCAAAAGTCAAAATGGCGACAGGGTACTACCTGTCAAATATTCCCAAAATTCGACCCCCGGTAACATGGCGATTTTCGGCGATCACTTTTTGCGGACGACTCCCCCGACGGTGCTGGTTCGAACTTGAAGGCCGCAACCATTTTATTCCATGAATTATTGAGGTTTTTGGGGCAACAAAGATGGCGTCACTTTTTGCTAGAAAGCTCCTAATTGCCCAGGTTTGGGGATTTGGCCATGTCCCCACACAGAAAAGGTCTTCAGGGAAGTCTAGTCTAGAACGCTGCACCGTCAAATCGCACTTTTGTTTTCGACCCCAAAATTCAAAATGGCGACAGGGTACTACCTGTCAAATATTCCCAAAATTCGAACCCCGGTAACATGGCGATTTTCGGCGATCACTCTTTGCGGACGACTCCCCCGACGGTGCTGGTTCGAACTTGAAGGCCGCAACCATTTTATTCCATGAATTATTGAGGTTTTTGGGGCAACAAAGATGGCGTCACTTTTTGCCAGAAAGCTCCTAATTGCCCAGGTTTTGGGATTTGGCCATGTCCCCACACAGAAAAGGTCTTCAGGGAAGTCTAGTCTAGAACGCTGCACCGTCAAATCGCACTTTTGTTTTCGACCCCAAAATTCAAAATGGCGACAGGGTACTACCTGTCAAATATTCCCAAAATTCGACCCCCGGTAACATGGCGATTTTCGGCGATCACTTTTTGCGGACGACTCCCCCGACGGTGCTGGTTCGAACTTGAAGGCCGCAACCATTTTATTCCATGAATTATTGAGGTTTTTGGGGCAACAAAGATGGCGTCACTTTTTGCTAGAAAGCTCCTAATTGCCCAGGTTTTGGGATTTGGCCATGTCCCCACACAGAAAAGGTCTTCAGGGAAGTCTAGTCTAGAACGCTGCACCGTCAAATCGCACTTTTGTTTTCGACCCCAAAATTCAAAATGGCGACAGGGTACTACCTGTCAAATATTCCCAAAATTCGAACCCCGGTAACATGGCGATTTTCGGCGATCACTCTTTGCGGACGACTCCCCCGACGGTGCTGGTTCGAACTTGAAGGCCGCAACCATTTTATTCCATGAATTATTGAGGTTTTTGGGGCAACAAAGATGGCGTCACTTTTTGCTAGAAAGCTCCTAATTGCCCAGGTTTTGGGATTTGGCCATGTCCCCACACAGAAAAGGTCTTCAGGGAAGTCTAGACTAGAACGCTGCACCGTCAAATCGCACTTTTGTTTTCGACCCCAAAAGTCAAAATGGCGACAGGGTACTACCTGTCAAATATTCCCAAAATTCGACCCCCGGTAACATGGCGATTTTCGGCGATCACTTTTTGCGGACGACTCCCCCGACGGTGCTGGTTCGAACTTGAAGGCCGCAACCATTTTATTCCATGAATTATTGAGGTTTTTGGGGCAACAAAGATGGCGTCACTTTTTGCTAGAAAGCTCCTAATTGCCCAGGTTTGGGGATTTGGCCATGTCCCCACACAGAAAAGGTCTTCAGGGAAGTCTAGTCTAGAGCGCTGCACCGTCAAATCGCACTTTTGTTTTCGACCCCAAAAGTCAAAATGGCGACAGGGTACTACCTGTCAAATATTCCCAAAATTCGACCCCCGGTAACATGGCGATTTTCGGCGATCACTTTTTGCGGACGACTCCCCCGACGGTGCTGGTTCGAACTTGAAGGCCGCAACCATTTTATTCCATGAATTATTGAGGTTTTTGGGGCAACAAAGATGGCGTCACTTTTTGCTAGAAAGCTCCTAATTGCCCAGGTTTTGGGATTTGGCCATGTCCCCACACAGAAAAGGTCTTCAGGGAAGTCTAGTCTAGAACGCTGCACCGTCAAATCGCACTTTTGTTTTCGACCCCAAAATTCAAAATGGCGACAGGGTACTACCTGTCAAATATTCCCAAAATTCGACCCCCGGTAACATGGCGATTTTCGGCGATCACTTTTTGCGGACGACTCCCCCGACGGTGCTGGTTCGAACTTGAAGGCCGCAACCATTTTATTCCATGAATTATTGAGGTTTTTGGGGCAACAAAGATGGCGTCACTTTTTGCTAGAAAGCTCCTAATTGCCCAGGTTTTGGGATTTGGCCATGTCCCCACACAGAAAAGGTCTTCAGGGAAGTCTAGTCTAGAACGCTGCACCGTCAAATCGCACTTTTGTTTTCGACCCCAAAATTCAAAATGGCGACAGGGTACTACCTGTCAAATATTCCCAAAATTCGAACCCCGGTAACATGGCGATTTTCGGCGATCACTCTTTGCGGACGACTCCCCCGACGGTGCTGGTTCGAACTTGAAGGCCGCAACCATTTTATTCCATGAATTATTGAGGTTTTTGGGGCAACAAAGATGGCGTCACTTTTTGCTAGAAAGCTCCTAATTGCCAAGGTTTTGGGATTTGGCCATGTCCCCACACAGAAAAGGTCTTCAGGGAAGTCTAGTCTAGAACGCTGCACCGTCAAATCGCACTTTTGTTTTCGACCCCAAAATTCAAAATGGCGACAGGGTACTACCTGTCAAATATTCCCAAAATTCGAACCCCGGTAACATGGCGATTTTCGGCGATCACTCTTTGCGGACGACTCCCCCGACGGTGCTGGTTCGAACTTGAAGGCCGCAACCATTTTATTCCATGAATTATTGAGGTTTTTGGGGCAACAAAGATGGCGTCACTTTTTGCTAGAAAGCTCCTAATTGCCAAGGTTTTGGGATTTGGCCATGTCCCCACACAGAAAAGGTCTTCAGGGAAGTCTAGTCTAGAACGCTGCACCGTCAAATCGCACTTTTGTTTTCGACCCCAAAATTCAAAATGGCGACAGGGTACTACCTGTCAAATATTCCCAAAATTCGACCCCCGGTAACATGGCGATTTTCGGCGATCACTTTTTGCGGACGACTCCCCCGACGGTGCTGGTTCGAACTTGAAGGCCGCAACCATTTTATTCCATGAATTATTGAGGTTTTTGGGGCAACAAAGATGGCGTCACTTTTTGCTAGAAAGCTCCTAATTGCCCAGGTTTTGGGATTTGGCCATGTCCCCACACAGAAAAGGTCTTCAGGGAAGTCTAGTCTAGAACGCTGCACCGTCAAATCGCACTTTTGTTTTCGACCCCAAAATTCAAAATGGCGACAGGGTACTACCTGTCAAATATTCCCAAAATTCGACCCCCGGTAACATGGCGATTTTCGGCGATCACTTTTTGCGGACGACTCCCCCGACGGTGCTGGTTCGAACTTGAAGGCCGCAACCATTTTATTCCATGAATTATTGAGGTTTTTGGGGCAACAAAGATGGCGTCACTTTTTGCTAGAAAGCTCCTAATTGCCCAGGTTTTGGGATTTGGCCATGTCCCCACACAGAAAAGGTCTTCAGGGAAGTCTAGTCTAGAACGCTGCACCGTCAAATCGCACTTTTGTTTTCGACCCCAAAATTCAAAATGGCGACAGGGTACTACCTGTCAAATATTCCCAAAATTCGACCCCCGGTAACATGGCGATTTTCGGCGATCACTTTTTGCGGACACCTCCCCCGACGGTGCTGGTTCGAACTTGAAGGCCGCAACCATTTTATTCCATGAATTATTGAGGTTTTTGGGGCAACAAAGATGGCGTCACTTTTTGCTAGAAAGCTCCTAATTGCCCAGGTTTTGGGATTTGGCCATGTCCCCACACAGAAAAGGTCTTCAGGGAAGTCTAGTCTAGAACGCTGCACCGTCAAATCGCACTTTTGTTTTCGACCCCAAAATTCAAAATGGCAACAGGGTACTACCTGTCAAATATTCCCAAAATTCGAACCCCGGTAACATGGCGATTTTCGGCGATCACTCTTTGCGGACGACTCCCCCGACGGTGCTGGTTCAAACTTGAAGGCCGCAACCATTTTATTCCATGAATTATTGAGGTTTTTGGGGCAACAAAGATGGCGTCACTTTTTGCTAGAAAGCTCCTAATTGCCCAGGTTTTGGGATTTGGCCATGTCCCCACACAGAAAAGGTCTTCAGGGAAGTCTAGTCTAGAACGCTGCACCGTCAAATCGCACTTTTGTTTTCGACCCCAAAATTCAAAATGGCGACAGGGTACTACCTGTCAAATATTCCCAAAATTCGAACCCCGGTAACATGGCGATTTTCGGCGATCACTCTTTGCGGACGACTCCCCCGACGGTGCTGGTTCGAACTTGAAGGCCGCAACCATTTTATTCCATGAATTATTGAGGTTTTTGGGGCAACAAAGATGGCGTCACTTTTTGCTAGAAAGCTCCTAATTGCCAAGGTTTTGGGATTTGGCCATGTCCCCACACAGAAAAGGTCTTCAGGGAAGTCTAGTCTAGAACGCTGCACCGTCAAATCGCACTTTTGTTTTCGACCCCAAAATTCAAAATGGCGACAGGGTACTACCTGTCAAATATTCCCAAAATTCGAACCCCGGTAACATGGCGATTTTCGGCGATCACTCTTTGCGGACGACTCCCCCGACGGTGCTGGTTCGAACTTGAAGGCCGCAACCATTTTATTCCATGAATTATTGAGGTTTTTGGGGCAACAAAGATGGCGTCACTTTTTGCTAGAAAGCTCCTAATTGCCAAGGTTTTGGGATTTGGCCATGTCCCCACACAGAAAAGGTCTTCAGGGAAGTCTAGTCTAGAACGCTGCACCGTCAAATCGCACTTTTGTTTTCGACCCCAAAATTCAAAATGGCGACAGGGTACTACCTGTCAAATATTCCCAAAATTCGACCCCCGGTAACATGGCGATTTTCGGCGATCACTTTTTGCGGACGACTCCCCCGACGGTGCTGGTTCGAACTTGAAGGCCGCAACCATTTTATTCCATGAATTATTGAGGTTTTTGGGGCAACAAAGATGGCGTCACTTTTTGCTAGAAAGCTCCTAATTGCCCAGGTTTTGGGATTTGGCCATGTCCCCACACAGAAAAGGTCTTCAGGGAAGTCTAGTCTAGAACGCTGCACCGTCAAATCGCACTTTTGTTTTCGACCCCAAAATTCAAAATGGCGACAGGGTACTACCTGTCAAATATTCCCAAAATTCGACCCCCGGTAACATGGCGATTTTCGGCGATCACTTTTTGCGGACGACTCCCCCGACGGTGCTGGTTCGAACTTGAAGGCCGCAACCATTTTATTCCATGAATTATTGAGGTTTTTGGGGCAACAAAGATGGCGTCACTTTTTGCTAGAAAGCTCCTAATTGCCCAGGTTTGGGGATTTGGCCATGTCCCCACACAGAAAAGGTCTTCAGGGAAGTCTAGTCTAGAACGCTGCACCGTCAAATCGCACTTTTGTTTTCGACCCCAAAATTCAAAATGGCGACAGGGTACTACCTGTCAAATATTCCCAAAATTCGAACCCCGGTAACATGGCGATTTTCGGCGATCACTTTTTGCGGACGACTCCCCCGACGGTGCTGGTTCGAACTTGAAGGCCGCAACCATTTTATTCCATGAATTATTGAGGTTTTTGGGGCAACAAAGATGGCGTCACTTTTTGCTAGAAAGCTCCTAATTGCCCAGGTTTTGGGATTTGGCCATGTCCCCACACAGAAAAGGTCTTCAGGGAAGTCTAGTCTAGAACGCTGCACCGTCAAATCGCACTTTTGTTTTCGACCCCAAAATTCAAAATGGCGACAGGGTACTACCTGTCAAATATTCCCAAAATTCGACCCCGGTAACATGGCGATTTTCGGCGATCACTTTTTGCGGACGACTCCCCCGACGGTGCTGGTTGGAATTTGAAGGCCGCAACCATTTTATTCCATGAATTATTGAGGTTTTTTGGGCAACAAAGATGGCGTCACTTTTTGCTAGAAAGCTCCTAATTGCCCAGGTTTTGGGATTTGGCCATGTCCCCACACAGAAAAGGTCTTCAGGGAAGTCTAGTCTAGAACGCTGCACCGTCAAATCGCACTTTTGTTTTCGACCCCAAAAGTCAAAAAGGCGACAGGGTACTACCTGTCAAATATTCCCAAAATTCGACCCCCGGTAACATGGCGATTTTCGGCGATCACTTTTTGCGGACGACTCCCCCGACGGTGCTGGTTCGAACTTGAAGGCCGCAACCATTTTATTCCATGAATTATTGAGGTTTTTGGGGCAACAAAGATGGCGTCACTTTTTGCTAGAAAGCTCCTAATTGCCCAGGTTTGGGGATTTGGCCATGTCCCCACACAGAAAAGGTCTTCAGGGAAGTCTAGTCTAGAACGCTGCACCGTCAAATCGCACTTTTGTTTTCGACCCCAAAAGTCAAAATGGCGACAGGGTACTACCTGTCAAATATTCCCAAAATTCGACCCCCGGTAACATGGCGATTTTCGGCGATCACTTTTTGCGGACGACTCCCCCGACGGTGCTGGTTCGAACTTGAAGGCCGCAACCATTTTATTCCATGAATTATTGAGGTTTTTGGGGCAACAAAGATGGCGTCACTTTTTGCTAGAAAGCTCCTAATTGCCCAGGTTTGGGGATTTGGCCATGTCCCCACACAGAAAAGGTCTTCAGGGAAGTCTAGTCTAGAACGCTGCACCGTCAAATCGCACTTTTGTTTTCGACCCCAAAATTCAAAATGGCGACAGGGTACTACCTGTCAAATATTCCCAAAATTCGACCCCCGGTAACATGGCGATTTTCGGCGATCACTTTTTGCGGACGACTCCCCCGACGGTGCTGGTTGGAATTTGAAGGCCGCAACCATTTTATTCCATGAATTATTGAGGTTTTTTGGGCAACAAAGATGGCGTCACTTTTTGCTAGAAAGCTCCTAATTGCCCAGGTTTTGGGATTTGGCCATGTCCCCACACAGAAAAGGTCTTCAGGGAAGTCTAGTCTAGAACGCTGCACCGTCAAATCGCACTTTTGTTTTCGACCCCAAAAGTCAAAAAGGCGACAGGGTACTACCTGTCAAATATTCCCAAAATTCGACCCCCGGTAACATGGCGATTTTCGGCGATCACTTTTTGCGGACGACTCCCCCGACGGTGCTGGTTCGAACTTGAAGGCCGCAACCATTTTATTCCATGAATTATTGAGGTTTTTGGGGCAACAAAGATGGCGTCACTTTTTGCTAGAAAGCTCCTAATTGCCCAGGTTTGGGGATTTGGCCATGTCCCCACACAAAAAAGGTCTTCAGGGAAGTCTTGTCTAGAACGCTGCACCGTCAAATCGCACTTTTGTTTTCGACCCCAAAAGTCAAAATGGCGACAGGGTACTACCTGTCAAATATTCCCAAAATTCGACCCCCGGTAACATGGCGATTTTCGGCGATCACTTTTTGCGGACGACTCCCCCGACGGTGCTGGTTCGAACTTGAAGGCCGCAACCATTTTATTCCATGAATTATTGAGGTTTTTGGGGCAACAAAGATGGCGTCACTTTTTGCTAGAAAGCTCCTAATTGCCCAGGTTTGGGGATTTGGCCATGTCCCCACACAGAAAAGGTCTTCAGGGAAGTCTAGTCTAGAACGCTGCACCGTCAAATCGCACTTTTGTTTTCGACCCCAAAAGTCAAAATGGCGACAGGGTACTACCTGTCAAATATTCCCCAAATTCGACCCCCGGTAACATGGCGATTTTCGGCGATCACTTTTTGCGGACGACTCCCCCGACGGTGCTGGTTCGAACTTGAAGGCCGCAACCATTTTATTCCATGAATTATTGAGGTTTTTGGGGCAACAAAGATGGCGTCACTTTTTGCTAGAAAGCTCCTAATTGCCCAGGTTTGGGGATTTGGCCATGTCCCCACACAGAAAAGGTCTTCAGGGAAGTCTAGTCTAGAACGCTGCACCGTCAAATCGCACTTTTGTTTTCGACCCCAAAAGTCAAAAAGGCGACAGGGTACTACCTGTCAAATATTCCCAAAATTCGACCCCCGGTAACATGGCGATTTTCGGCGATCACTTTTTGCGGACGACTCCCCCGACGGTGCTGGTTCGAACTTGAAGGCCGCAACCATTTTATTCCATGAATTATTGAGGTTTTTGGGGCAACAAAGATGGCGTCACTTTTTGCTAGAAAGCTCCTAATTGCCCAGGTTTGGGGATTTGGCCATGTCCCCACACAAAAAAGGTCTTCAGGGAAGTCTTGTCTAGAACGCTGCACCGTCAAATCGCACTTTTGTTTTCGACCCCAAAAGTCAAAATGGCGACAGGGTACTACCTGTCAAATAGTCCCAAAATTCGACCCCCGGTAACATGGCGATTTTCGGCGATCACTTTTTGCGGACGACTCCCCCGACGGTGCTGGTTCGAACTTGAAGGCCGCAACCATTTTATTCCATGAATTATTGAGGTTTTTGGGGCAACAAAGATGGCGTCACTTTTTGCTAGAAAGCTCCTAATTGCCCAGGTTTGGGGATTTGGCCATGTCCCCACACAGAAAAGGTCTTCAGGGAAGTCTAGTCTAGAACGCTGCACCGTCAAATCGCACTTTTGTTTTCGACCCCAAAAGTCAAAATGGCGACAGGGTACTACCTGTCAAATATTCCCCAAATTCGACCCCCGGTAACATGGCGATTTTCGGCGATCACTTTTTGCGGACGACTCCCCCGACGGTGCTGGTTCGAACTTGAAGGCCGCAACCATTTTATTCCATGAATTATTGAGGTTTTTGGGGCAACAAAGATGGCGTCACTTTTTGCTAGAAAGCTCCTAATTGCCCAGGTTTGGGGATTTGGCCATGTCCCCACACAGAAAAGGTCTTCAGGGAAGTCTAGTCTAGAACGCTGCACCGTCAAATCGCACTTTTGTTTTCGACCCCAAAATTCAAAATGGCGACAGGGTACTACCTGTCAAATATTCCCAAAATTCGACCCCCGGTAACATGGCGATTTTTGGCGATAACTTTTTGCGGACGACTCCCCCGACGGTGCTGGTTCGAACTTGAAGGCCGCAACCATTTTATTCCATGAATTATTGAGGTTTTTGGGGCAACAAAGATGGCGTCACTTTTTGCTAGAAAGCTCCTAATTGCCCAGGTTTGGGGATTTGGCCATGTCCCCACACAGAAAAGGTCTTCAGGGAAGTCTAGTCTAGAACGCTGCACCGTCAAATCGCACTTTTGTTTTCGACCCCAAAAGTCAAAATGGCGACAGGGTACTACCTGTCAAATATTCCCCAAATTCGACCCCCGGTAACATGGCGATTTTCGGCGATCACTTTTTGCGGACGACTCCCCCGACGGTGCTGGTTCGAACTTGAAGGCCGCAACCATTTTATTCCATGAATTATTGAGGTTTTTGGGGCAACAAAGATGGCGTCACTTTTTGCTAGAAAGCTCCTAATTGCCCAGGTTTGGGGATTTGGCCATGTCCCCACACAGAAAAGGTCTTCAGGGAAGTCTAGTCTAGAACGCTGCACCGTCAAATCGCACTTTTGTTTTCGACCCCAAAAGTCAAAATGGCGACAGGGTACTACCTGTCAAATATTCCCAAAATTCGACCCCCGGTAACATGGCGATTTTCGGCGATCACTTTTTGCGGACGACTCCCCCGACGGTGCTGGTTCGAACTTGAAGGCCGCAACCATTTTATTCCATGAATTATTGAGGTTTTTGGGGCAACAAAGATGGCGTCACTTTTTGCTAGAAAGCTCCTAATTGCCCAGGTTTGGGGATTTGGCCATGTCCCCACACAGAAAAGGTCTTCAGGGAAGTCTAGTCTAGAACGCTGCACCGTCAAATCGCACTTTTGTTTTCGACCCCAAAATTCAAAATGGCGACAGGGTACTACCTGTCAAATATTCCCAAAATTCGAACCCCGGTAACATGGCGATTTTCGGCGATCACTCTTTGCGGACGACTCCCCCGACGGTGCTGGTTCGAACTTGAAGGCCGCAACCATTTTATTCCATGAATTATTGAGGTTTTTGGGGCAACAAAGATGGCGTCACTTTTTGCTAGAAAGCTCCTAATTGCCCAGGTTTTGGGATTTGGCCATGTCCCCACACAGAAAAGGTCTTCAGGGAAGTCTAGTCTAGAACGCTGCACCGTCAAATCGCACTTTTGTTTTCGACCCCAAAAGTCAAAAAGGCGACAGGGTACTACCTGTCAAATATTCCCAAAATTCGACCCCCGGTAACATGGCGATTTTCGGCGATCACTTTTTGCGGACGACTCCCCCGACGGTGCTGGTTCGAACTTGAAGGCCGCAACCATTTTATTCCATGAATTATTGAGGTTTTTGGGGCAACAAAGATGGCGTCACTTTTTGCTAGAAAGCTCCTAATTGCCCAGGTTTTGGGATTTGGCCATGTCCCCACACAGAAAAGGTCTTCAGGGAAGTCTAGTCTAGAACGCTGCACCGTCAAATCGCACTTTTGTTTTCGACCCCAAAAGTCAAAATGGCGACAGGGTACTACCTGTCAAATATTCCCCAAATTCGACCCCCGGTAACATGGCGATTTTCGGCGATCACTTTTTGCGGACGACTCCCCCGACGGTGCTGGTTCGAACTTGAAGGCCGCAACCATTTTATTCCATGAATTATTGAGGTTTTTGGGGCAACAAAGATGGCGTCACTTTTTGCTAGAAAGCTCCTAATTGCCCAGGTTTGGGGATTTGGCCATGTCCCCACACAGAAAAGGTCTTCAGGGAAGTCTAGTCTAGAACGCTGCACCGTCAAATCGCACTTTTGTTTTCGACCCCAAAAGTCAAAATGGCGACAGGGTACTACCTGTCAAATATTCCCCAAATTCGACCCCCGGTAACATGGCGATTTTCGGCGATCACTTTTTGCGGACGACTCCCCCGACGGTGCTGGTTCGAACTTGAAGGCCGCAACCATTTTATTCCATGAATTATTGAGGTTTTTGGGGCAACAAAGATGGCGTCACTTTTTGCTAGAAAGCTCCTAATTGCCCAGGTTTGGGGATTTGGCCATGTCCCCACACAGCAAAGGTCTTCAGGGAAGTCTAGTCTAGAACGCTGCACCGTCAAATCGCACTTTTGTTTTCGACCCCAAAATTCAAAATGGCGACAGGGTACTACCTGTCAAATATTCCCAAAATTCGACCCCCGGTAACATGGCGATTTTTGGCGATCACTTTTTGCGGACGACTCCCCCGACGGTGCTGGTTCGAACTTGAAGGCCGCAACCATTTTATTCCATGAATTATTGAGGTTTTTGGGGCGTCACTTTTTGCTAGAAAGCTCCTAATTGCCCAGGTTTGGGGATTTGGCCATGTCCCCACACAGAAAAGGTCTTCAGGGAAGTCTAGTCTAGAACGCTTCACCGTCAAATCGCACTTTTGTTTTCGACCCCAAAAGTCAAAATGGCGACAGGGTACTACCTGTCAAATATTCCCCAAATTCGACCCCCGGTAACATGGCGATTTTCGGCGATCACTTTTTGCGGACGACTCCCCCGACGGTGCTGGTTCGAACTTGAAGGCCGCAACCATTTTATTCCATGAATTATTGAGGTTTTTGGGGCAACAAAGATGGCGTCACTTTTTGCTAGAAAGCTCCTAATTGCCCAGGTTTTGGGATTTGGCCATGTCCCCACACAGAAAAGGTCTTCAGGGAAGTCTAGTCTAGAACGCTGCACCGTCAAATCGCACTTTTGTTTTCGACCCCAAAAGTCAAAAAGGCGACAGGGTACTACCTGTCAAATATTCCCAAAATTCGACCCCCGGTAACATGGCGATTTTCGGCGATCACTTTTTGCGGACGACTCCCCCGACGGTGCTGGTTCGAACTTGAAGGCCGCAACCATTTTATTCCATGAATTATTGAGGTTTTTGGGGCAACAAAGATGGCGTCACTTTTTGCTAGAAAGCTCCTAATTGCCCAGGTTTTGGGATTTGGCCATGTCCCCACACAGAAAAGGTCTTCAGGGAAGTCTAGTCTAGAACGCTGCACCGTCAAATCGCACTTTTGTTTTCGACCCCAAAATTCAAAATGGCGACAGGGTACTACCTGTCAAATATTCCCAAAATTCGACCCCCGGTAACATGGCGATTTTCGGCGATCACTTTTTGCGGACGACTCCCCCGACGGTGCTGGTTCGAACTTGAAGGCCGCAACCATTTTATTCCATGAATTATTGAGGTTTTTGGGGCAACAAAGATGGCGTCACTATTTGCTAGAAAGCTCCTAATTGCCCAGGTTTTGGGATTTGGCCATGTCCCCACACAGAAAAGATCTTCAGGGAAGTCTAGTCTAGAACGCTGCACCGTCAAATCGCACTTTTGTTTTCGACCCCCAAAATTCAAAATGGCGACAGGGTACTACCTGTCAAATATTCCCAAAATTCGACCCCCGGTAACATAGCGATTTTCGGCGATCACTTTTTGCGGACGACTCCCCCGACGGTGCTGGTTCGAACTTGAAGGCCGCAACCATTTTATTCCATGAATTATTGAGGTTTTGGGGGCAACAAAGATGGCGTCACTTTTTGCTAGAAAGCTCCTAATTGCCCAGGTTTTGGGATTTGGCCATGTCCCCACACAGAAAAGGTCTTCAGGGAAGTCTAGTCTAGAACGCTGCACCGTCAAATCGCACTTTTGTTTTCGACCCCAAAATTCAAAATGGCGACAGGGTACTACCTGTCAAATATTCCCAAAATTCGACCCCCGGTAACATGGCGATTTTCGGCGATCACTTTTTGCGGACGACTCCCCCGACGGTGCTGGTTCGAACTTGAAGGCCGCAACCATTTTATTCCATGAATTATTGAGGTTTTTGGGGCAACAAAGATGGCGTCACTTTTTGCTAGAAAGCTCCTAATTGCCCAGGTTTTGGGATTTGGCCATGTCCCCACACAGAAAAGGTCTTCAGGGAAGTCTAGTCTAGAACGCTGCACCGTCAAATCGCACTTTTGTTTTCGACCCCAAAATTCAAAATGGCGACAGGGTACTACCTGTCAAATATTCCCAAAATTCGACCCCCGGTAACATGGCGATTTTCGGCGATCACTTTTTGCGGACGACTCCCCCGACGGTGCTGGTTCGAACTTGAAGGCCGCAACCATTTTATTCCATGAATTATTGAGGTTTTTGGGGCAACAAAGATGGCGTCACTTTTTGCTAGAAAGCTCCTAATTGCCCAGGTTTTGGGATTTGGCCATGTCCCCACACAGAAAAGGTCTTCAGGGAAGTCTAGTCTAGAACGCTGCACCGTCAAATCGCACTTTTGTTTTCGACCCCAAAATTCAAAATGGCGACAGGGTACTACCTGTCAAATATTCCCAAAATTCGACCCCCGGTAACATGGCGATTTTTGGCGATCACTTTTTGCGGACGACTCCCCGACGGTGCTGGTTCGAACTTGAAGGCCGCAACCATTTTATTCCATGAATTATTGAGGTTTTTGGGGCAACAAAGATGGCGTCACTTTTTGCTAGAAAGCTCCTAATTGCCCAGGTTTTGGGATTTGGCCATGTCCCCACACAGAAAAGGTCTTCAGGGAAGTCTAGTCTAGAACGCTGCACCGTCAAATCGCACTTTTGTTTTCGACCCCAAAATTCAAAATGGCGACAGGGTACTACCTGTCAAATATTCCCAAAATTCGACCCCCGGTAACATGGCGATTTTCGGCGATCACTTTTTGCGGACGACTCCCCCGACGGTGCTGGTTCGAACTTGAAGGCCGCAACCATTTTATTCCATGAAATATTGAGGTTTTGGGGGCAACAAAGATGGCGTCACTTTTTGCTAGAAAGCTCCTAATTGCCCAGGTTTTGGGATTTGGCCATGTCCCCACACAGAAAAGGTCTTCAGGGAAGTCTAGTCTAGAACGCTGCACCGTCAAATCGCACTTTTGTTTTCGACCCCAAAAGTAAAAATGGCGACAGGGTACTACCTGTCAAATATTCCCAAAATTCGACCCCCGGTAACATGGCGATTTTCGGCGATCACTTTTTGCGGACGACTCCCCCGACGGTGCTGGTTCGAACTTGAAGGCCGCAACCATTTTATTCCATGAATTATT